>CAJQUN010000009.1:11129828-11729828 GCA_907163345.1 Haberlea rhodopensis | reverse complement strand
TGATCGGTCGACAACAGAATTTCAGAACCAAGACGATTTTGAGCTTATCTCCATGTGTCTTCTTCTATAACTTGAAAATATACATTTAAACATGTTTCATGAAATCTCTAGTATCATATAAACATGTTTCTACCATCTTAGAATCCAATTCTTGGCATATAAACATGTTATGATTCTCAGCATGAACATGTGATATTCAGATTCACATACTTCAACACCAACTACACAATTCAAGTTAAAAACCATAAATTCTTTACCAAGAAGTTAGGAAACCACTTCACTCAACTTCCTAGCTTAAGTCTCTAGTGAAATCCAAGCTCAAACCAAGAAGAATCTCCAAGGGTTGGAGAGAAGCTTTGTAGAGAATTTCAGGTGAAAAGTGGTGTAGTATGTGATTCCACCCACTAGTCCACTTGATATAGGTCATGTTGGAGATAATGACATGCTAATTGCAATGACATGCTAATTGACATAGACATGAAGGTGAAATCCAAATTCAAATGTAAATGCAACTTCCCGATGGGAGGCAGCAGTGAGGAATCTTCGCCTTCAGTTAGTAAGGAGATCGAGGGGATGTGTAAGCGGGTTAGGAACCATTCGTATCAGGACTGAAAGGAAGTAATTGACTGACTGACCCACCGGCGTACTCGTCGTAGCATGAACATAGTAGGAGTACCATGTTGCAGACAGTCCCAGCATATAGCGCAATGCGTATTCAGATTTTCTCTTAATTGAAATTGTACATGACATCCAAATCAAATGCATACTCATAGTTACTTGATATGTCACTACACTGATTTAATTCAAGTCATACATTGCCATATGTTTCATTCATTGCCATATATCATTTTATACATGTATTAATTCATCCTCGGTTCAACCCAATTCATATCATATCGAAATTAGCCATAATAACGATATAATCATATCACACGTGTATAAAGCAAATCGAGGCATTACAGATCTAAAGTCAACAAATGATTTTGTCAATGATAAATGAGTTCAAAAGAATATCATAAATAAATTTGAAGAAAGACAAATAACTTCATTGATCGAAACAAATTTGATCGGATTTCAAAAGAATCATTGAAATGCTGCAAATGTATTTCTAATTTCCTTAATGAATTCTAAGAGATGAATCTATCCTCTTCTTATTCGAACCAAAATATTAAAATCATGGGCATGCTTTGCCATAATCTATACCCAATAGGGAGATATATCTATTATCTTAAGTGTCCTAACAATGTATAATATAACATCTACTTAAGTTCTAAGGATCATAATAGGAGAAAAATCAGAATAAGGAAGGCAAGACCTTGACTATTCGAGTTAACATGAGATTTCATTCGAAATAAAGTTTAGAGGATTGAGAAAAAAAATTCAAAATAAATTATTTCAATGAAGAATATGATCCCAATAAAATATGAACTCAAAATATCGGGGTGGTTGCCCAAAATTAGCCCAAAATAGAAAAATTCAAAAAATTGAGTGTATCAAAAACAAGGAATTTTGAGTTTGTAATATTAAACCCAAAATAAGGATAGATCTATTTTAACCTATATGTCCCACTAAATAAGATATAACATGTTATATACTTGAGTATGGATAGCCCAATGGTGATACAAAGAAAAACTTAGAAATAACATTTTTGGGGAATTTGGTCCGGTTGGGACGATGTGGCGGTCGTGACTCCAGAAATCGTTGTTCGCAAATGACGATGAAATTGAATTGCCCATTAGACGTAAAACTTGGGGCCAAAAGGAATTGAATTTTAGTGTGCTGGTGGCGGAGAAAACGAGATTTGAAATTTCAGAAATTTAGGGTTCTTAAACAAGCGCGGCTTGGATCTGCAATTGGTAATCGTTCGGCTGCTGGAGTGAATAATTGGCAGAGGGCTTTTAATGTATGCTTTGAGAAGGTTCATCATCCCGATTTAATTGGAAAAATACATAACGATGACGGAGAAATCTGGGATGGAATTTTCGATCTTCTAGGGTTCATACAGGCACGATTTTGATCGAGAATTCTTCCTCGTTCGGTGAACGGATATTTCAATAGATAGGGGTTTTGTTCGATGGGTCATGTCTGTCATGGTGGTAGTCTGAATCTATATTGTTCTTGTCGGAGGTTGTCGGAATCGGGAATCAATTTTTTGAACGGAAATTGGGGTAAAAAAAAAAATTTGTTTTGATCGCGAATTTCGTTAAGTAGACGAACTCCGATCGTTCTGAGATCGTGGCAGGTGATCGTCTTGGCCTTCTGGTTCCGGTGGCTAGTCGGCTCGCGATGGTGGCGTGGCAGACGGTGGTGGCTGGTGGCGGCGGCGGCGTGCATATACAGGTTTGATGGTTCCACCTTTTTATTCTGTATAATTTTTATTATTATATATATATATTTTAAAAATATATTCTAAAATTCACATGGTTAATCAGATTTGGTTTCTCACGAGAACTGTGTTTATCGTGTACAATCCTTGTTCCCCACTGATTTTCGTTTACTAAATTTGGTCTATTTTAACTGGACTAATAATTTGGTATTTTTATCAACCAGAATCTTTCCCAGCAGGATTATGAAACATGGCTCTCTCAGATACCACTTAAATGTCACGCCCCGAGATCGGGGTCGATAACACCGGCGTTGATTCTAAATACAATTCAAAATCAACAAGCCTCGTAATACAGAATTCTACGAAAACCAACCTATTATTCCAAAAATAAGAAAATAATTCTTACAAATATCAACGGAAGCTTCATAAATTACTGGCAACGACATCTTGAACAATAGCATCTAATTCACCATCTCCAAAATTGGTTTTGAGCGTTTTGGTAAACACTCAGCAAGCATGGGCCAATCAATGTGATAATAATACTTTTTCATAATTTTCCAAAAATATTTCGTATTCAAACATAAACTTGATATGAATGCACCTTAACATAATTGTCCCATCGAGCTATAACATAACATATCATATCATTCATAATTTTCTTATACGTTAAGCACAATAAATTATCTAGTTTCCTCTTGGTACTGATATCAGTCTCTAGACTTATCCCTTCTAGAGATAAGGTCATGACATCGGCTTACCCACGAATAAAGGGTCTGGAAACTCCAGAAACAACGGCTAACCACCGTAAGGTCGTGTAAACGGTTATAATCCCACCGCATCAGGGCCATGAAGGAAATCATTTTCCAATTAGATTCAAAAACTTAAAGTGCTTACAAATTAATACTTTCATAATTTCAACATAATTTCATATCGATTGAGAATTTAAAGCATACATATGATTTTCTCGAAAACGAAACGAATAATAACAAAAAACCCACTTACATCGATTATAGACGTGTTTGAACGATTTAGGGTGCGAAAACACAAGCAATCCTCTTCCTTAAATGTTGAGAGGTGTTCAAAAATTTAATCTAAGAAGGGGTGGAATTTTTCTCACGAGAATGTAAAAGAATTTTGGTAAAATCAAGATTAGCATAATGACTCACAATTCTTAATTAAATAGGTTGCAACTGTTAAGGAACATTCTAGATAATCAATCATATCATATCATATCTTCTTATTTTTGTAAACTAAATTTTATAGATTGGTTAGGTGATATTGGTGATTGAGGACTTGTAGCTTGCCTTTTATTATTCACCAAAGTTTATCTCTTAAATCTTTTAAAATTTTAAAAGATTATCTATCATATTATTATAATCTAGCTATATTCTATTATTCTTTCCTAAATCGAAATAATAGACTCATTATTATCTTTATAATTTGAATTTAGCTAACAAATATTTGATATCTTAGATAATCATCTATTGAGTATTTTGTATCTCAAATAATTATCTCACAATCATTTTGGAATCTAGCTAATTATTTAACAAGTGTTGTGTAATTTACAAGATTATTTACTTAAGTGATTTACTAGCTAAGATATTTGATAAAAGATCACTTATTATTCTCTTTAGTAGTATTTTCAATTATCTCCACACTTTTAATTGTTTTAAAAGTCTAAAAGATTTAATAATATAAACCAAATATTATCTTATCTCATATACAAACTCTAATTATAAAAATTCTAAGTTATAGGTTTAGCTAAAAGTCTACAAGATTAAATCGAATAGGATTTATCTCTTTTAAGTGTTTTATTGGCTAATAGATATAATGACATGATTCCTAATTATCCACAAATTATTTATTAGTATTTATCAACTCATGCTTTTCTATTAAGTACATTGAATTTGAAAATGTCATCTATCTAATATTTTGTAAGCTAGATTATTATCTATCAAGTATTTTGCTATCTACAAGATTGAGAGAATGTGATTCATTGTTATCTTTAACATAATTCAATATTATCCTTTAGTTTATAATATTATCTTGATATCAAGTAGTTGTTTTTGACTAAATTTTGGGTAGCTGGGCAGACCAAAACACCGTGTAGTTGAATTGACCAAAACTCTAGTTATTTGACTTGGTTAGAAAAATCGGGTTCTCACATTCCTCCATCCTTATTGGAAGTTTCGTCCTCGAAACTTGAGAGAGATTAACCTTAGAAAGGATAAGGGTATTTATGGCTTGAGAGCTAGTTTGATATTGAAAAGATAAGTGTGTTTGTCATGCTTCTATTCTTCTAGTTCCCAAGCAGATTCTCTTCCCTATGGTTTGAACACTGAACTTTGACTTAGAGAATAATATTTCGTCTTAACACTTGGTCCTTTGAACCTACGATTCGAGTCGAGATTTCTTCGTACTTTAGATTTTCATCAGGTTCCCTTGGGCTACCGAAGATCCAGCTTCAAGCACGTGATTCAGGTCGGTAATGTACTTACAAATTATGATATGTCGAAGACATCATTTTCTTCGATAGTCTGGGTGGTAGAGTTAACGTTATTACATTTTCTAAAATCTTGAGCGACCTTTGTATCTTGGACTCAATTTTTCCTATCTTGTCAAGCCGAATTACATCCTTTATAATATTATATTGATATCAAGTAGTTGTTTTTGACTAAATTTTTGGTAGCTGAGCAGACCAAAACACCGTGTAGTTGAGTTGACCAAAACTCTAGTTATTTGACTTGGTTAGAAAAACCGGGTTATCACATGATGTATTTGTGAAGGACTCGGGATTTTGAAGTTTTGGTACTATATATACCAAATGGACTCGGTGTTCAAGCATTTTGTTCCTTCTCCTCTCTCTCTCCCCTCTCTCATGCGCCTCCTTCCCCACCCACTTCCCCTCTTTTCTCTCATTGAAGAAAATCGATGGAGACTCGACTTGGGAGCCGGATTTCTCGAAGATAATCAGGTATTAATCTTCCCATCGTCATTATCTTTGATTTGGTAGTAGTATGGTGGTTTTCGGTTGAGTATTATGTTGGGTTTGGAAATTGGGGATCTTTGGTAAAAATCCAAAGTTATATTTTTGGTGTTTTTATTGGTTTTAAGTGGAGTATTGGAGCTGTTGGAAGTGTTTGGGATGTTGGTTTTGTGTTTGGGTGTGGAAAACACCATTAAGGCTCAAATTTTTCGGAAACCCGCATGTCGCGATCGATCGCGGCTTGACGCCGATCGATCGCGACATGATACTGATTGGGGTGACGATGAACAGTCGCGGCGATCGATCGTGAAAAGTGGGCGATCGATCGCGAGATCTGGCAATCGATCGCGGCATGCATTTTTCGGGCAGTAGGTCGATCGCGGGAAGTGGCGATCGATCGCGGCCCTGTTTCCTTTGGTTTTTCCAAATTTTGGGAAAATGTGGGGATTTTGGAAGCGATGTTTAATTAGCCGATTTTTGGGGCAATGTCTACATTCCAATGGGAATGCTATACTTTTAAAATGAAATGGTTGGAGCCAAATTTTAATAAGAAAATGGAATGCTCGATTAAGTAATTGCCTAACCTTTGTACAACTTAAAATGGAATATTTTTGGGTATTATGCATGCTTAGCCCGGAGTTGGAATATTTTTGGGTATTATGCATGCTTAGCCCGGAGTCTTTTAAAAGGGATAATCGTCATGGATTGACGATAGGTTTGGAGGTTGTGGACGTGCTTGTGAACGTGCTTGCACGCTTATATTTGATTGTGAATTATTTATGTGTTAGCACATAATTCATCGGGTCGCGGGACTCAGTCAAGGTATGGTTCGGCCTACGAAATTATAAGGTACGTATAACGTATGAGCATAACCTGTTATATTATTGCATCTGTGAAATGCATGGTTACACACAATGTTTACAATAATAAATGGTTATATATATATATATATATATATATATATATATATATATATATATATGTTGGGGATGATATGGTGCCGCTTTTGAGCTAGCAATTATTGTGATGAAGTTGTTGTTGAGCGAACATCCGTTATGACGACGCCGCTATTGAGCGTGCGTGAGATTAAAATGCCGCTGTTGTAGAGCGAGCAGTGAAATAGAAATATGGAACTATTAACGAGGTATATGGAATATCTTTAATCATTGTTTAATGATTGATCTTATTGATTATGGTATCGGTATATGTGGAACGGATTAGTTATTCAATGTAATGATTAACTGGCATTTGGGAATTTGATGGTTTCAGTTATTTTGAGAACATGAACAGCACAGGGGATCCGGATGAGGATGATATCATCCAGCGAGTATCGTTTTAAAATACATGGCATTTACATTCTGTAAATTATGAACTGTGTGTTATGATTATCGGATTGGTGGTATTGGTATGCTCACCCGTGTGGGGCTGTCTCTGTTGGGGCAGGTGGTACAGGTGTAGCAATTGCTTTGGAGTTGAGCTCGAGAAGTTGATTGGGGTGCTTCCATGCTCGAAGTACCAGAGCTGGTTGAACAGGTACAACGATATCCGGAGTTGAGATCGAGCTATGGATGGGAGGTGCTTCCAGGATCGAAGTACCGGTAACGGTATTTGGTAGAGTACCGTATGCATTAAATACACATTCATTCATTGGGTGCTCGCATGTGAGCATGTTTATATGTGTATATGGAATGTATAAAGGGGCATGGCTTTTCTCTCTTCATTTATTGTTTGCATGCAATTAAATACGGAATTGCTAAATAAATTGAGAGCATGTTAGTGTATTATAAGGGTGCATGCTATGTAAGTGGTCTTGGTTGGGGAAATTGAAATATTATGTGGTTCTAATGCAAGAAATTTTATATTTGGTATATTATGTTATACTTGAGTATGGTTTTTCCCCGTGATTACATGAGAGTATGCACTAAATACATGGATTAATACACTAATAGATGGTTAAGGGCACGGGGGTCCTTACAAAGTCTATGGTAGCTTAATGCATTTGATTTTGTTAAAATATGCAAAATAGACTGTTAGTAGTTATCGACATCAAAGTCTACAGGAAGAAATTAGTAGACTTTCCAAGTAACTCTACTCTACCTAAGAAGCCTTCAGATATCAAGAGTTCATAAGACATCAATCCAATAGACTGTATTACCTTGAGAAGTCAAGAGACGTGAGCCCTAAAAGACAAATACAGCCGAGATAAATCTGACGCATAGTATGCTGCAAATAGTGCTACTACATCAGCGCCACCAAATGCGTCAGTAAACTTGCCATTGTTAACAAATTTGGAATGAAGACAAAAGGGAATGTTGGACGCTATTTTGGAAGCCGATTCAGTATATTTGCTTCCTTAAATGGAATAGTTAACGTTGGACTTTCAAAGCTATAAATACGTCAATGACTGAATAAAGAAAGATTCTTCCTGACTCTCGAACTGTTCAACAAAAAACATTCTTACTGATTCAAGCATTCAATGCAATATTCACGGTCAATAAGAGAGCAGTAAAAGAGCCTTCCACATGAAATATTCATCTTTTGAGATTCAGAGTGATTAGGAAATCATTGTAACATTCAGACTTCATACTGAATCTTAGAAATCTTTGTGAATCTATGTGAGCTAAGAGTTTAGGCTATTTGTATGATATTAGCCTAAGTAGGTTGTATACTTTTGAGTGCAAACTAAATCTTCTAGTGAATTCTTCATGCAAAGGAAGAATGGGAGACGTAGAAGCATTTGTGCTTCGAACTTTCAAAAACAACCTTGTGTCATTTACACCTTCTGCACTATTCACTATAGTTGTCTTCTGCCTTGTATTTTATTGAGTACGACAACACTTAACAGTCTGCTGTAAAACGAATTTGTATAATTTAATACCAATTTCCAAGAGATTGAATACCAACTTTCCTATTAGTTAATACCAAAACTGTACTACGATATCAATTTTACATGAATGTAATACCAATTTTGTACAAAGTTAATTCCGGAAAGGTATTTAAAAGTATCGATTTCATACATTCAAAATAAAACGAGTTGAAATTTGCATAACTACATGCTTTTTAAGTATTATTGTGTTTTAATACAAAAAGTGCACTAAGTTAATACCGATTTTAAATGAATTTAATACCAAATTTGTGCATAGTTAATATTGAAAAAGCGTATAAAAGTATTAATTTCATAAATAAAAGAGTTGAAATTTGCACAAGTACATGTTTTTAGATATTATTATGTTTATCTCTAGTATTTATCTCTAGTGTTATAAACTACTAAAAACGAATTCCATTTGTTGTTAATAGGGAAATGATATATCTGCACGCCCAATCCATTCTCGATTTAATTCAAGCAGCAACGCCTTCGAATAATTGGTGAGATCCCTCACGAAGTCATGAAACTCTCCATTCTTCAACATCATTTTCTTTGTTTTCCTCTCGAACATCCCATGTAAGGGTGAGCAAATCTGGTTTAATCGAATTAACCGATCGAACCGAATCGGTCAATTCAAAAGTTCGGTTTTAATTTTTTTAAATATCTTTTAAATCAGTTTGGTTATTGGTTTTGATTTTAAAAATATCGGTAACCGATTTAACCAATTTTTATTAATTTTTACTCTTATATTTTTTTAAATCAATTTTTTATTTATTTTTAAAATTTTTAATTTTTTTCAAAAAACATGTGTTAATTCAGATACCGACCGAGTTAACTAATATTTTGAATATTTTTGTTTAAAAAAGTTCGGTAGGTTCGATTTTATAAATAAAAAATTCAAAGTTTTGGGTTTTGATTAATTGTTTGGCCGATAACAGAATTAACCGATTGCTCATTCCTAATCCCAAGCACTACGGTCTACATGTTCAAGGAAAGGGAATGCTGAAGCTTCTTCAATTTTTGGTGAATCTGGAGGAAATTTGAGTGAGGGACATGATTGATTCAAGGGAAGGGAAGGGATTTTTGCATGCTGCTGAAATGAATGATAACCATGAAAATGGGATTGTTTTTTAAAAGCAAGGATATTTTAGTCACTTTGACAACGTAGAGAGTTGAAACAAAATAAACTTTAACAGTATGGAGTCCAAACAAAGACGAATCTAGAAATTTTATTGAGGGGGGAAAAGTTAAGTACATAGAATTATGCCAAAAGTTTATGAAAAACATCGAGTTTAAATACTAAGCTAAAAATCTTTAGATAAATAATTACAACTTGATTATTTCAAGAAAGAGACTTGCTTGATTTCAGGAATAATATGTTTACCAAGTTTAATTGTAATAATATAATTGTTATAATGCTCGGTTAATTAATATTTAACAAAGTGATTTGCTCGATTTCAAGAAAGGAGAGAGCACGTTCTTTACATGTTTAAGAAACTCATTCTTTTATGCTAGAGAAGAAATGGTTTTGAAAAAAAATACCAGATTTGTGCATTAATAAATATTTGAAAGTTGTCATGCAGCTTCGCCCCTGAGTCCAAACAATAGTTTACTGACCTAAAAAAAAACTTTAGTTTTAGGTGAGTGTACCCTTAGACTAATCAATTTTGATGATTAATATTTTTTGAAACTTGGTATATATATATATATATATATATATATATATATATATATATATATATATATATATATATTGAAGTGGTGTACACGAAATACAATTTGACGTGCCACCGAGTAATAATTTTATGATGACTTGAGATAAAGTTGATGTTTTACGTATCTTATACTACCCTTGGGTTGTAGCTATCCCATGGGTATTGTCCTGAAGCTTTGCAAGACTTAGATGAGAATACTATCATCCAAAGGTTGAAACTCTTATGCGGCTACATTATGTAGGTTAATATTCTTACTATTTTATAAAAGTTGTTCAAGTTTGGTGTTAAGTGTGCATGAATAGCCAAATCTTGATTGACTTTATCTTAAATCTTCATTATTATTTTATCTAATTTTCTTTTTGTAGAATTTGGATTATATATTTTTATTTGAAATACATTTTGTAGGAATGAGTGTTTTTGGTATGACCAAAGTTGCAATTTATGGTAACAATGCATCTCAAATCTTTCAAATCATATAACAGTTCAAGTACCACATTTTAATCATTCTGTCAGGAAGGATAATTATTTTTCCCCAATAATCCATTTTCCAATACTAACTTGGAACTCATGTGAATTAAATACGTGACATTGGCTAAGATACCAATTATAGGATCGAGCACTTGACCTTTGGTAAACCGTCAAACTGCACCGTGATCATCCTTTTGTACACTGCTACCTTTTTTAGACGAGGATGATACTCGATTTATTATTAGTAGTATTACTACTACTAGCATGATCCTTATCCTAATTCTACAAAAATGTAAAATCTCTTCCACTGCATCTGCTGCTCAAATCGAGATTTATATGCTTGATGGAGAATGAGTTTGAAGATTTTTATTTCTTATCATCAAGAATTTTACCTTCGGATAGAACTATGGTATTGAGTTTCCTACTAATCAACCACTCACTCACATGCTAAGATTAGCATTGAATTGTCCTTTTTGTTTTCTTCTATTTTTAGGCAGAAGCATTTAAATTTGACAATGACATTACACTTTTTTTTTGTTATATTGTTCAATCTCATTTTTCATGTGCTAGAATTTTCCAACTATATTGTTTTAAAAAATATATTATATATCTAGAAAAGAATTCAAAATTTTATTTGATAAAAAGTTTTAAATAACCAATAGAATTTTACCTTGTAACAAAATCAAAATAAAAAAAAATGATTATGCAGAGGTGCCAAAACAGCGGTTCGTGAAACGGGCCGCCCGTCACTTTGGCAGACCATGCCAGGACGATTCGGTTTTTTAAAGCCTCAACTTGTCACTGTTCATGGGCCGACACGACCCATATTTATTTTTAGCCTTTTTTATACATATCTGAAGCTTAGATGCCTACGCACCACTCGCAATGGCCAATGAGTTGTGCAGTGTGAATACGGCACTAGTGCCAAAATAGGCGGTCAGCTATGACAATTACATAGCAAAACGGGATCGGCCAGGCCCTCTGTTTTTCCATCTTTAGCTAAACGCAATAAAAAGATTTAAAAAAAAGAAGCATAACCAACTGCATTTAAATTGTGTATAGCTACAACTTCAACGATAGTGAAATAGTGGTGCCAATGCCACCAACATTCGATTGAAAATAGTGGGATTACAAATACAATTCCTCTAGCAAAATAATTTATTCATTAATTCAAATTTATTCAAAGTTAAATGATCACATTCTTTGAGCGAACCATTATTACGGAATCAACCCACACCATAATATGATTTTTTAAAAAATAACACAGCAAAAGGGATGCTTTTCTTGAAACATATCATGACTTACTAACATGATTTAACACTTCTAAATCTCGACGGAGTCGATGTGCACTGCAACTACGAGAGGTGCTATAACCTTTTCTGGCTTAGTATGTCCATCTTCATAGTTCTTGCATACTACATTCTAGGACGAATCTTAGATATGGGATGATACACATATAAAACTGATGATCCATGTAGAGGTACTGGAACATTTAGAAAACATTTAGTTAAAAAATGTGATTTTGATGAAACAACACTACAACCAATAGGTAACACTCACAAAATAATCCCCTCACTGACATAAATTTTGGTTTAACAGCCGCAATTAACCGTAGGTCACTTATTCGATATATGATTAAATGTGGACTTATTTTTATACAATATGAACATGATGCATTTATTGAATTTGCTCCAGTATACAACCTATTTTAAAACATTTTTTCCAGGCATATTTTGCGAAAAAAATTGTACGAAAATATTTGTTGAATATAAAAATATTTTAATTGAACATCTTTTGAATCTGCCTTATAGGGTAAGTTTGATAATCGATATTTTGACGAATTTTAAAATATACTCTTTTTCTTGTTGTTACTTGCCATTTGATTGATGATGCATGTTTTATGCAAAAATATATGTTATCTTTAAACGAATTAGATTGTGCACACATTGGTTATTTAATTGTAAAATATGTTGTAAATGTTTGTACAGCTTTGTTAGGTTATGAAGATTCTGAATCATTAAGTATTGTGAAACTTAAACATTGAGTTAAACGGTTATGCGAGACATACATTAAACTTGACCGGAATTAAGATGTGTATCTAATGATGTTAAGCATATTGCTTCTCCAACACCAATAGAAACTCATTAGAATTTGTTGTACCATAAGTTGAATACTATGTTACCTTATAAAGATATTCTAACTCAATTTTATAATTCTTATAAAAGATCTGAGATTGATGAGAACATAAGTTTGAATGATGATGATTGATCTTTTGTTAATAACTGTTTATCATTGTTAGCTACTTTTAAAAAAGTTATCGAATAATTATCTGGTGTTTCTTATCATACTTCTATTTATTTTCTTCTATAATATTTAACAATTTTGTAAATTTTTAGACTTTAGAGAAGATGAAGATTTGCAAGTTGTTGTTAGTTTAATGAAGATTAAATTTAAAAAAAATATTGGGAGCAAATACCACAAATGCACTGCATAACAACATAATTAGATCATAGTCAAGGATTGGGGTCATTGACACATTTTTTGAGTATTATTCACAATTTTTGGAGAATAATGTTGACAATAAAAAGAAGTCAATAATGCATTCTCTTCAATGTTTCAATTTTATTATAGTGAACAGGTAAAATGAGCTTCACAACAAAGAAAGGTGGAAGAAGAAGACTGGGATCACTCAAGAAGCGAAGAGATAAATTTGTTAAAGAGTCTTGGCTGGAAAAAGCTCAATGAAAGTTGAGCATCTTCTAGCACGTCGGATGAGTTGCAAATATAACTGAGTCAAGAATTTAGAACATAAGAAAATTTCGACATATTACAATGGTGGAAGGAGAATTAAAGACAATAGTCCATCTTAGCCACAATGACTAGAGACATGTGCGTGTTACAAGCATCAAGCGATACATCGGACTCGGCTTTCTCGATATATAGCCGAATCATTGGAGACTAGAGAAGTAATCTTTTTAGTGAATCATTAAACATGCTTATATTACTAAAGAATTGGTTTAAAGCCGGCTGTAAGAATAGAAAAGAAAGAGCAATAGATGAAATCCGAAGGTCATCATTCCGAAGAAGAAGAAGAAGAATGTGCAAAGACTATCCTAATCAGTCATGAGGAATATTATTATTTTTTTAAAAATTCAATTGTTATACCTCTTATTAAACAATTAATAATTTAGTATTTATTCTAACTTTTATTTAAACAATATCGATGAATCATCTGCTAGAAATTTGAGTTTAGTATAGAATTATATGGCCATTGGTGGCGCCCCATCGCCACAAATCTGTCTCAAAAATAATTTAGGATAAAGCCTCGACACAGGAGCGCCTCCCTGGAAGCACCTCAACACCTATGCTTCGGTTTTGAAAATTTAAAAAAAAAATTAATTTGAAGTTACTGGTTTTGGGGTAACCGCTTGAACCTGGAACCAGACATGCTTGCGGCGAATCGGTTTACAGATCAGTGAGGTTCCATGATTTATCCCATGGAACCGGAACTGGAACCACCCAAGTCAGAAGTTGGATTGGTCCGGTTCCTAAAAGGGATACACCCAAACCGGTTGGAATCGATTTGGAACCGATCCAATCAGGCCCAGTAACATCCCTACATGCCTCATGTCTATACAAGAGAGATTCAAAACAATGAGCTTCTTTAATAAATATTTCGTATCAATCATCGATCTACTGAAATGATTAATCCAAATTGTTATATGATTCCATTATAATCTCTTATAATCAGTTAGTATAAACATTCCTACGAAGTGATGTGGGATTGGGATGTTAGAAGGTATCACTTTTATTCTTCTTTATATTTTTTTAGTACAAAAAAACGTGTGTGTGTGTCTATTCATGTATATATTTGCCTGATTAATATGCTTAGTCGAGAATGAATTTGAAGCTTTTATTTCTTATCATCAGGAATTTGACCTTTGGGGTGATTTAATGCCCTACTAACCAACCACTCCACATGTTAAGATTAGCATTGAATTGTTCTCTTTCCTCTTCTTTTTTTTAAAAAAAAAATTTGGAGCAGAAGAATTTAAAAATTGACAATGACATTACACGTTTTTTTTTTTTGTGATAATTGATCAATCTCATTTTTTATGTGCTATATCTGGAGCTGTCGGCATGACTTTTTCCTCGTTCTTTTAAGTTGCTAGAATTTTCTGGGTTTTTTAACTTTTTATTTGAAAAAAAAAATTATTTAACAAAATAATCGTTTTTTTTTATTATGAAAGTAACCTAAGTCGTCATGTCAGATGGCGACTTCACCTTGAAGTTGCCATCTGACATGGCGACTTGTAAAAAAATTCTTAAAAAAATATTATTTTGTCGATGTCGCCATGTCAGATGGCGATTTTAGGTGAAGTCGCCATCTGACATGGCGACTTCCATAAAATTTCTTTAAAAAAATATTATTTTCTGATGTCGCCATCTAACATGCAACATCTTTAAAAAAAATAAATTTGTTTGATGACGCCATGTATGATGGCGACATTATATTAAAAAAAAAAATTTCGCCGGTGTCGGTATATAACGACATAAGTTATTTTTGTTTTTAAATGTTGTCGCCATCTGAGATGGCGACAATTAAAAAATATATATTTTTTATTTAATGTCGCCATTTTAGATGGCCACAATAATCAATTACTTTGTCTATAAAACTGAACAAAATGTTACTCATTTTGAAATGTAAAGCAAAATCTGTTCGACATTCGTAAACAAAATCTCTTCGGCATTCGTGAATATTCAAATTCTCTTCAGAATTCGTGAATATTTTCTCTGCAGGTACGTTGTTATACAAATAATCAAATTTAATAATATTATATATAATGTACTAATTTATAAAATTTATGTTTATTTTTTAAGGTATGTCAATTAAAGTTTTGTTGTATTGGGGAGGAGATATATTACAAGATTCAGAATGTGTTAGATATGATCGTGGTCCGTCGAAAGGCATGACAATATCTCGCACTATTAATTATTTGCAGTTAGTGAACGACGTATATGATATTACTGGCATCGATCGTAACCAGTTCATTCTGAAAATATATTATAAATATATATTTAGTGATTTTTCTGGGATTAAAACAAACAATTTTTCCCGTTGACAGTGATTACAATTTAGCATGGGTATTGATTCTGAACAAAATTATAGTTGTTTGGAGATGTATATACAAACAAAACGAAGAGCTTATGATTTTATTACAGAAATGCCAACAAGTGGTAGTGGTCCATTTGTAGTAGATCAAAGACCAACTACCTCTAGGATTCAAGATGATGCTCCCTATAGTTGCTGACAATATTGTTCCCGAGCCACTAGCAGACAGTTTTGTGGATTTTGGAGATGATATTCAGACTGAACCGGAGGGAATTCCATCTGAGGATGAGTCTGATGACGATGAGGTTGATATTGAAGAAGTGCAAGATAATGTACCAGACACAACCACGACAAATACTCATGTCCTTTATCCAACAATTACATTCTTCTCAATGACACATCCCGAAGTATTTGGAGACCCATTAGACATTCCAACAGTTAGATGGGGGAGTTATTATGACTACTCCAAAGGGGATATCCATCTAGATATGGTCTTCAAAAATAAAGCTCATTTGCAGGCAGCTGTAAAGGATTACTCTGTACGTGTTGCAAAACGGGAGTACCGCGTTGTCAAGAGTACAAAAACATTGTGGAAAGTGGTGTGCAAACACAGTACAGGAGATATGCCTTATAGATGGTACCTGCTGGCCTCGTTGAAGAAAAAAGTTGGATTATTCAAAATAAACAAGTATGGAGGTTCTCACACTTGCCTTTTCAGTGAGCTGTCGATCGATCATGCAAATTTGGACAAAAACATGATTGTTAGCTTGTTAGTGGGAATTGTTCGGCGTGATCCAGCTTACGAAATAAAGTATGTAATTCAAACAGTGAAAGATAAATATGGATTTGAGATCTCTTATGCAAAAGGATGGTTTAGTTTGCGACGTGCTGTTGAGAATGTGTACGGAACATGGGAGAGCTCCGTGAAGAAATTGCCTTACTATATGGGAGCTTTGCAAAAATGGAATCCCGGCACCGTCGTTGAGTGGGTTCACCTTGAAAATGCCAGACCAATAGAAAAGACTTTGAATTACGTGTTCTGGGCCTTCCATCCATGTGTACAAGGATTTCAACATTGCCGTCGGGTAATAAATGTGGATGGAACAGATCTGTATAAGAAATATCAACATAAGATGTTGATTGTCGTGGCAATGGACGTGAATAATCAAATTTTACCTTTGGCATTTGCAATTGTTGACGAAGAAAACTTTGTGTCATGGAGATGGTCTTTGGAGATGATTAGCAAGCATATTGTGAGAAGATCTGAGGGTGGTGTATGTTTGATTTCTGACCGTCATCCAGGCCTCATTGCTGCAGCCGATTGTATTCCTGACTTCAAATCACCCCGTGGAGTACATCGATTTTGTTTGAGACATGTTTGTTCAAACTTTAATAGTCGCTTCAAATCCGTTCATTTGAAAGACTTATGTTGGAGAGCGGGATCAGAAAATCAGGTCAGAAAATTTGATCGCACAATGGAAGAGATTAAACTTATAGAACCAAGGGCTTTTGATTACTTGAGTCGTATTGATAAGTGTCAATGGTAACTTGCTCATGACGGAGGCTGGCGTTGTGGTATCATGACAACAAATATGTCAGAATGCATAAATGGAGTTATGAAAGGTGCTCGTTGACTTCCAATCACCGCCATTTTGCAATTAACTTTTGATCGTTGTGTGCTATATTTTTTCGAACGGCTTAAGAAGACATAGCGAATGATTCAAAATAATCAAGAATGGCCAGATTATGAGTTCGAAAGATATGGTCGTGCTGACTATCATTCCATCCATCATGATGTCCAGATGTTTGATCGTAGACGTCTAACCGCTTCTATTATCACAAGAGTACAATCAGGACGTGGGGGTAATACGCATGTTGTGTATTTAAAATCCGGGGAATGCTCTTGTGGAAAATGGAAAGAGTTTGGAATACCTTGCTCGCATGTGATCCAAGTGTGTCGAAAGTATGGCTTAAACGCTAAAACTTTTATGAAGCCATATTACAATATGAATGAATATTGGAGCACATATCAAGGACAATTCGAACCAATGTGGGGGGAGGAGCATTGGGACACCCCATGTTTTGAGTTGTACCACAACTCCACTCTGCGAAAAAACAGAAGAGTAGGTCGAGATCGAACAACGCGCATTCAGAATGAGATGGACTGGCCAGAAGCCTGTGCAAGACGACAAATTGCTTCAACTTCTCGAAATCAATAAATTTTTTAACGTGTAATTGATTGTATGTTTATTGTGTAAATGATTTTACGTTATTGTGACATTATTGTATGTTTACGTTATTGTTACATTATTGTACGTTTAATTACGAAATTATTGTATGTCGATTGTATGCTCAAAGAAGAAACATTTTTTCAAATTTAATCTATAAGAATCGGTTACTATATACAACATAATGATGACTTCAACGACGACGACAAGCTAGATTTCCTCCAGTACCACAAGGAGGAGGATTTGTCTGTCTTCTAACTCTTCGTTGTTGAACGACTTCTTCGCCCCTTTCCCTTGCCACATGTGTGTTGGCAGGCTGCTGAATTGGCGTCAATTGAGGGAATAGAACTGGCGAGACATCGAAAGGTGAAGTCATAGCTGCATATAACGCAAACCCAAGACTGACATCTGTACCCATGCTGCTGAACTGGGGTTGAGTGGACATGGAGGGATATGGCGTGAAGGGAGATAAATCATATGATGGTACAGGAATAGGAATATAATAGTCTGTACACATATCTGGCTCTGTCCACGTAGATGGACCTGCAATATCTGTCTACATATGTGCAGATGGACCTGCAATATCTGTCCACGTAGATGGACCTGCAATATCTGTCTGCATATGTGTAGATGGAGTGCCTGCATGGAACCGACGTGTATCAACAGGCTGGACTTCATTGTATGCCGGGAAGTTTCTATCTCGTCGTTCACGAGCCACTCGCACCACATTGTCGAACATAGTCCTGTGTTGCCTCATCGACTCTGTCGTAATAGGCACTCCATCAGCCAGATGTCGGTCATAGCTTGTAGTTAACTGTTCCATCTGCTCAATCTGCAAAGTCTAAAAGTCCATATAAAATTTATACATCGAAACACAAATATAAAAATAAAATTTCACGTAATTAACATACCACATGCTGCCATGCCGGGCCATCACCATGTTGATATCCTGTCTATACAAAATATTCTTGTCGTCCAATGTATCTACGTGTGACTTGTTCATACCACTCACTGTATCCGCCAACAACGTAGTAACCACCGTCAGTAAATCGTGGTCTGTCTACACGTAGATCATTTGCCCTCTCCCAGCAAAGTATGTATGCTATATGCCTAGTGCTCCAGTTTTTGTTGACATTTCCCATTCGACCAACATTATGAAATGCCTCATCCCCCGATGGTGGATCTTCTGGGATATCTTGTAGCATCCCAAATTGTCGCAGTACTCTATCAGACCGTTGCATTTCAACTATGTCGAAGAAAATCAACCGTCCCTTATATGCCCCTAACTCAGTGATACTCCAGTGTACTCATCAGGGTACGACTGCCAATTAAACTGCAAAACAACATTGCTTTACATACTATGAAAAGAGTGCATTTTTGTACAAACTAATTTAACAGCATGTTTACTTGAGTTACTGGCTGCTCATCGAGGATGTCCCTTATGATGCGTATGGAATGACTCCAAGTTTCTGTAAAGTTTAAATGGCATGACCACCTGTATATATTCAAATAAATGATTAAATGCATTAACACATAAAATCAATTATAAAACAATGCATATTCGTATTACCTTACAAATATGGAGCAGAAGGTAACACATTGTCTGGGCCGACCATTATTGGCCCAATATCAGATCTTTCTCTACCCAATTGCGGAGTCAAACTTGGGATTCGTGACCATGCCCAAATCTCATTTATTGTAGTGACATCAATACTACAAGTTAGATTGACCAAAAACATATTTTAATTATTAAAACAACAAACATATTATTTACCTGTAAGAGTTGCAATGCACCACCTATAACTGTTTTCCCTCTCTCTGATAACGTGCACAACTCACGATATAAGTATGCCAAAACAGCACTGCCCCAACTATATGTACTGGCAGAATCGATATCCTCCAACTTCTGTAAATACAATAACCTAACAAAATTGCCTGAGGAATCAGGGCACATAATCCCCCCTAACATCAATAACGCACAAACCCTTGTAAACTTAGCAACATCATCTGGCGTACTATGTACCCCCAAGGGATTTTGCAGCAAATGATTTTTCAAAACAACTAATCTCAACCTCACACCTTTAAAATCTTTGATATCTGGTATGAATCCTAAATATGTATGGCAATATTCTTGTCATTCAGGTAGAGTCCTATCATAATCTATCCCAGACACAACGATGTCATCTACTGGCAACGCCCATATTACTGCAATGTCTTGCAGTGTGATGGTCGCTTCTCCCGATCTAAGATGAATGTGTGTGTTTCACGGCGCCATCTCTCAACTAAAGCCGTGATCAGGTCCATGTCAAGTTCAATCTTACCACACCTATATATACCATAAAATCCAATAACGTGCAACAAATTAACAACACGTATATCTAATGGACACATATCCCAAAAATAGCTATATGTGTTTCTCACACGAAGTATACTATCCATATCACCTCCCCATACATCCTCAGATCGATGTGAAGACTGCAACGACAAAAGATGTGTGTCAACCGGGCCTGGTTGTCTCATTTGATCCATCCTGAAATATAATACAAAAAATTAACAACATTAATCTCAACATTACAAAAACTACCCGCTGACAGTCTACGACCGACGTCCACCGCCGCCAACCCACGCCGCCGCCGGCCACCCCCGCCCACAATGCAACCAACCTTCTTCCGGAGCCAACTTAAATTTTAATCATTCACATCACAAAAATATACTCCAACAAGCAATATACTCCCACTAAATATATCAAAATCATAATTTATCTACAATACACAAATAACAAAAATAAAAAAGCTTACCTTAAATATTTTGGAAAGAAATAACTTAATTTTTGCAAGAGATTCGTAGCTTGTTCACAGAAAGAAAATGAGAATGAGAGCGGCGGCGGAAGAAATGAAATGAGATTCAAAATGAGATTGTGAGTGCGGCGGGCTAGGGTTATAACATTGGTGTCGCCATCTCAGATGGCGACATCAATATATTAAATTGATGTCACCAACTGAGTGTTGCCATCTGAGATGGCGACACCAATAAATTACATTGGTGTCGCCATCTCAGATGTCGACAACAAAAAAATAATATAATTTTTATACAAGTCGCCATGTCAGATGGCGACTTCAAATGAAGTAGCCATCTGACATGGCGACTTAGGTTACTTTCATAATAAAAAAAAGATTATTTTGTTAAATAAGTTTTTTTTCGAATAAAAAGTTAAAAAACCCGAATTTCCTTCTACTGTTTAAAAAAAATAAATTATATATCTACAAAAGAATTTGAATAATCAATAAATGTTTACCTAGTAACAAATTCAAAACATTTGATTATGTAGCTATATGTAGAGGTGGCAAAATAGATGGACCACCCATCACCAAAGCATGATGTGCCAACAGGATCCATTTTTTTAAAAGGCTCGGTCGGCATGGTCAGTGGGCCGACAAGCCCATATGTAACCATTTTTTATATATACCAGAAGCTTAGGCGCCTAGACATCAGTCGCATGGACTAACAGGCTATGCCATACCGACACGACCCACGAGCCAAATTGGGTGATATAACACAACTCGTTACTGTAGCAAAATGCAGCGAGCTGCCCGTTTTTCCATGTTTAGCTATACATGAGAATAAGATAAAACGAAACCATAACCAACGGCATTTAAAGTGTGTATAGCAACAACTTTAGATACAGAGGTTTAAGCTTGTGTTTCAAAAATTGGACTTGTTAACCTGTTAATCTTATTTAGGGGGTTACATTCAACTTGGCCTATCAGAGGGTCGAATTCAATTTGCCTCTAATATATAAGATATACCCTATGAAGTATAAATCGTTAAACTACATAGGTAGAGATGGCAAACGTGACAGGCGGCATGAGGCTCGGTACGGGCACAACCAGGATAGCTACAGTACTGGGTCGTGCTGGGCCACGAATATTGGCCAGTAGACTGTGCCGGCAAAGGTGCAACGGTCAAAAATATGATCTTTGGACCTTTTAAAAAGCCTCTGCGATCGATCACCACATGTCATTGGTGATCGATCATCGAGTACAAACTATCAAAAAATAACCATTTGTACATTTTTTATTTCTTATTATTAATTTTTTTTTGTTTATATAAATGGAGTGTATCCAATCATTTTTTCCTCAAAATTTCATTTAGCAAGACAAGGCACAAGGCAATAAGCTATCAAAAGCAAAATATTTGGTAACAATTATTTTGTTGTATTAGATCTTTTTATAAAACTCTGCTTTTGCATACTAACCGATTCATCTTATAATTTGAGTTATGATGATAAAATTGATCAGTAGCATAAACAAAGAACTAAGTACACCAAAGATTTCATCATGAACTCAAAAGTTTCTAACAAAAAAAAAAGAACTAGTAATGTGTTGCAATTATGATGTGGAAAATGTTGAGGGAAAGAGCACAAGTGGAGTTTGTAGAAACGATAAAAAGATTATACACATAATTCTTCGGGTGGGACATGTTACTCCTTAGACATATGGCTAAGCGTGAAAGAGAACCTCATGATTATACTCAAACTACTCTTTCCCAATTTCATAGTGGTGGCAATAGTAGCTCGAATTTAGGGTTTTTCACTTATTCGGTTGAAAGAGATAGAAGAGAATTAGCTAAATAAATATTATGGACTGATAAACCTTTTTCAACTGGGCAGAAGCAAAATTTACTAATTAATACATTTAGGCTTACAAACTCAACATAATTTTATTGAAGAAATACTATTAAATCGGATGCATTCATAAGTTTTCATGAATATAAAGCAAATTTTTTTCGTATTTATCAAATCTTTCTTCAAAAGTAGCATTAATCAGTTATATTGGACAATCATATTGGCAATGCATCATATATATGTATTACAGGATATTGGATTGTCAATAAATGAGCGTTACATAAAAAGAATTTAAGTCTTGCAAAATTTATTGTGCTAATACAATTTAAGTTATTTCTAATGCCATTATGCAAGTAACTAATGTATATAATATTAGTAATAAAATATTTTCTATTTCTTTTGATACTACATCTAATAATAACTCCGCAATTAATCAATTAAAAGCTTATTTGAAACCAATTTTAAATGTCGATCTTTTTATATTCGTTGTGCATGTCATATTTTAAATTTATGTGTTCAAGATGGTTAGAAACCACTTGAAACTCATTTAGAAAAAAATAAAAAAAAACTTTTAGATTTCTTAATGGTTCGGTTGCTAGAAAATAAGACTTTAAAACTTTATGAATTTCTCATGTTAAACCCTGCTCGGTATACTGGTCAAAGACCCGGGCGTAACCAACAAATTAACCGGTGAAAATAAATGTGCAATAATGGGGTGCGAATTTCTCGGGCACGATTGCCACAATAACGTCACGATCAGATGAGATCATGTTCTAGTATTCCCGCCAATTAACCACGGGGATTAGCCCTATAAATACACACTTAGGGTCTCATTGTAAAGGTTGGATTTTTGACGCAGAAAAAGACTCCGAAGATAGCGTACTTTATCTGTTTGGTCATTCTCTTACTTTTTCTGAGATTCTTGTTCAATAGTTTGATTTTTGTGCGTTGTGTCAAAGTCCTGTAGCAAAAATCCAATTTTATAGTAAAGAATACTGGAAAAGGTCATGTGGTTTTCCTTCATTTTTGAGGGTTTCCACGTAAATATTGTGGTGTTCTTTGTTTATTTTTCGCAAACATTAAATTCTACCGAACATGAGAAATAACGGGTTACATCAGGCGCCAAAGATTTTTATTCAATGGAGATGTCGATGGATTTTATTCAAGTATTGTAGATCGCAATGAGTTTTCTAGGCTTGAAAATGTAGGTGTTTTGATTAGTGTTTGATCTTGAGTTGGGGAGTGTTGTGAAGATTGAAGAGTGTAAATGGGTATATGTTTGTTGCAAAAGCCATCTTCTTCTATTTCTAGATTGTGTTGATTTTGTTTTAAATTTGTTATAAATTTCAATTTTGTTGTAACGAGTCTTCGAAAATTTTGAATTTGAAACCCAAAACTACACTGCAATTGAGTAGTTCGATGAATTGTTTGAATGAAAATTTTGAAGTTTTTAACTTTTACAAGGTAGTGCAGTTAATTTTTAAAATTGCACTATAACAGTGCACGTATCTCACGTGTACAGGTAGACTCAAGCGGTGCACTTATCCTAATACACACTTTTTATATTAACATGGTGGTACATTTTTATATTAAGGTGGTGATACATATGTTTATATTGAAATATAAATGTGTTAAAGTTCAAAATTGCTGTTGTTTGATAAAGATCTACCCTCCTTGGGGTTGTTGGTGGACCATGTGATTTTACACAGATATTCATTATATGATTTTTAAAAAAATAGCCAAGTTGATCTTTGACTACAAAAGCAGTAGCATAAATCAGAGGGATGGTAGAAGTTCAAAAAAAATATGAAATGTAGTAAAGCAATGAGAGTCTGGGTTAAATGAATTAACACTTCCACTTTGACTCTTGTTGTCAAAGATGGTTATTTAATTTTAACATGTTTGTGATTTTAACAAAGTACTGCACTTAATTTTAATAAGTGTACTACTTGAATCTAGCGGTGCACGTATCCCGTGTGCATCGGTAGACTCAAGCGACTTATCAAACATACATTTTTTTTTATTTAAGATGGTGGTGCACTTGTAGCTCCCAGAAAGTCTCATGTAACCATGTACGTATTTTTACTTGCTTATATTGAGGTGGTGGTGCACTTGTTTATATTAAGGTGGCGCGTTTGTCTATTTTAAGATGGTGCACTTAATTTCACAAAGTGATGCACTTAATTTTAACAAGGTGGTGCACCTTAATTTTAACAAATGCACCGCTTGAGTCTACCAGGCATGTATCACATGTGTACCGGTAGATTCAAATGTTGCACTTATCAACACACACACCTTTTATATTAAGATGATGGTGCACTTAATTTTAACAAGTGCACCGCTTGAATCTAGCGGTGCACTTATCCCACGTGCACCACTAAGTGCACCGCCAGACTCAACTGGTGCACTTATGAAAAATATAGGTGATAACTTTCATATTATCTATGATTTAAATTGATACAATGATTTAAGAAAATTAGTATACAAAAATATCCATATGACAGAAGCATAAGTATCCACATAACCAATGAGATATTTTGACAAACCGTTAATGTTCAACAAAATTAAAACAACAATTCAATGCTGATTGAAGCACAAACATCTCATAAAAAAAAACGTCAAAAACTTTGAATGAAGAAGACTGAAAACGTTGCATTCGTCGATCTGTCATAAGTACATAAATCCGAGTATATTGCAATCAAAACCTAGCATTCCTTGGAAAATAAACTGTTGGACAAAGTTTTTTTTTTTTTGGCATAAGTGATATAAACTATGTGATAATGGTAATTAAAGTATGAGAAAAGACTTATAAATAAAGGAAATAAAAAATTGGACTTATTTGAATAAAGTTTGTGTGGAATGTTGATTTAGTTGGATAGAAGATTTTTTTGGTTATACTGTTGAAATTATAATTGAATCTTATTTCTTAGGACCCCGCACCCCCACAACGACAATTATGCAATTTCTTCTTAAAATTATGTACTGTTGAAATTATAATTGAATCTTTTTTCTTAGGACCCCGCACCCCCACAACGACAATTATGCAAATACTTCATATTGATGACATATGTTTTTTCTAAAAAAATTGATAATCCCCGAAAATCGGGTTTTCAAGCAAAACCCAACTCACACCTATATACTCAAAATCATAATGCATCTTCCCCACACAACAAAATAAAAAAAAAATACAGGAACAAACCTTCGAGACATTTATACATGCATTAAAATGCTCACAGATGAGCCATGAATAAATGAATATAAATCTGTACATAGAAATAACACTTGCCATCTGCCAATAGCAATATTATCCAATGCAACTCGAGCTTAATGATAAGTGTCATTTTTGCACTTATATTTATATGTTTTCTCGTTATATTTTACAGTGATTCTTGAACTATATTACGCATTTTGATATGTATTTACATGTTTCAGGAATTTAGGATAAAGTACGAGGAAATGAAGAAAAATAGCTGAAACGGTGAAAGGAGAAAGAAAATTGAAGAAAATATAAGAAACCGGAATACAAGACACATGTCACTTATTTGTCCTCAAATTTCTTCATGTTCTAGCCATATTTTGGAAATATTGACAACATGAAATTGTAGATCTTTTCGTTATCTTAGCGTGGACAGCTGATTCGTCAAATTCCGAGATCGGATAAGAAAGTTATGACCAACGCAAGTCGATCGCCAAAAGCTGAAAAATTTTCTGGACAAGAGGCGATAGATCGCCTACCAATAGAGATAGATCTCCTTCGGACAGAATGCAACAGGCGATAGATCTCCATTAACAGTAGAAAAATCTCCATTCATTCACTACAAGAATGAAGTTGAGAATCAACTTGATAAAAAGATTAAAATTCTTCGAAGTGACCGAGGCGGTGAATATGAGTCACTATGTGTTGAGAGTGGCATTATTCATCAAACCACTGCGCCTTATTCTCCCGAGCAAAATGGTATTGCTGAAAGGAAGACTAGAACGCTTAAGGAAATGATGAATGCAATGCTTATAAGTTCTGACTTACCTCGGAACTTGTGGGGAGAAGCTCTGCTTTCCGCCAACTGTGTGCTAAACAGAGTACCACATAAAGGTTGGATAAAAGGTCTTATGAATTGTGGAAAGGTCGCGCACCTAGCTACAAGTTTTTAAGGGTTTGAGGCTGTCTATCAAAGGTACCAATTCCTCCTCCTAAACGGACTAGGATATGACCTAAGGTAGTGGATTGTGTATTTATTGGATATGCGCAAGATAGTAGTGCTTATCGATTTCTGGTACACAAGTCAGATAATGCAGAAATGCATGTAAAATACTATCATTGAGACTAGGGATGCTTCGTTCTTTGAGGAAATCTTTCCCCACAAAACTCCGACAGTGCCTGAAACCAATGTTGAGAGAAATGTGGGGGATAGAGTGTTGGGAAAACGATTTCTAAGTTTTGGTGATTACAAACCGGATATTAAAGATCAATTGGATGAAGTCCTACCGGATAACAAAGACCAACTGGATGAAGTCCTACCGGATAACAAAGACCAACTGGATAAAGACTCCTACCGGGTGAAGACATAAACTGGATGGCTACCGACTGGATAGACATCAACTGGATAGCTACCAACTGGACAAGACATAAACTGGATGGCTACCAACTGGATAGACATCAACTGGATAGCTACCAACTGGACAAGACATAAACTGGATAGCTACCAACTGGACAAGACATAAACTGGATAGCTACCAACTGGATAGACATCAACTGGATAGCCACCAACTGGACAGACAACTACTGAACAACTATCAACCGGATAGTCCCACTGAACAAAGACATCAACTGGATGGCTACCAACTGGATGGACAGAATGGGATGTCAAGACCATTGCTATGAGAGAATCGAAGGACATCAATAAGATAGATCTACATGATCTGTTTGCTGATTTAAAAGCCTATGAATTTGAATTAGGCATTCGAGTTGAAGATGAACCAAATACCAGTCAACCAACCAAAGCTCTCACTGCATCGGAATCTCTGCCTACTTCTACAGAAATGACTCCAGAAAAGATGTGTAATGATGCTATGGCAATGTTTGTAAAGAAATTTGGGAAATTCATGAAGAAAAACCAGAGACCTTATCAATCATATCCTCGAAGGCAAAATTCCAAAGGAAATTCAGAAGAAAAAGAACGAGTTTGCTTCAACTGCCTCAAACCAGGGCACTTCATTGCGGACTGTCCTAAACCCAAAAAGGATGATCACAAAAGAGGATCCAAGGATTACAGAAAATCCAAAGAAACCAGAAGATCATCCAAAAGGGACAGAGATCAAAAGGTTTTGATGGCAGAAGAAAATAAGAACAAATGGGCAGATTCTGAATCAGAATCAGAGGAGTTAACTAGCTCATCCAGCGAGAGCGAAGACGAGGAAGTCCACTGCTTAATGGCAAATGATGAAAATGAGGTACATGAATCTAACCTATCTGAATTTACACATAGTGAACTTACCAATGCATTGCAGGACATGATCAATGAGTATCGGACGCTATATGAATCTTTTGAAAGCTATAAGACTGAGCACACAATCCAAACTGAAAAGCATGAAAACAAGCTTGATTGTGAACAATCAAGGGAGTTGAACTGCTTAAGGGAAACAGCCAGTCTCCTAGTGAAGGAAAGAGATGAAGCCAAGTATGCCTACCAGAAACTTAGCAAACTGGTTAGCACTTGGAATGCGTCGACTACCAGAAAGGATGAAATGCTTGAGTCTATAAGGCTTGCTGGTGATTTAACAGGCATAGACTATAATAACAATGACGGCAGTTCATCTGGTAATGAACCTCAACTGTGTCTAACAAAAAGCAAGGTTCAATCAATGAACTTTGTAAGATCTAGCACAGTATATGACCCTTATGAACTGGTTAAAGAACCTGTTAAAGCAACACTCATCAAGGAACAGGCACAGTACAGAGGTATCGGTTATGTAGAACCACTCAAAGAGGCTAAACCGAGGCAAAAGTTCAGAAATGAACTTAAACCCACTGGTCGAGCAGCTAGAGAGGTTAAACCCAACTGGTACTACAACTGTAAACCTGTCCAGAAGAGGTATATGCTAAATAACAGGAACTACAAACCAAAAGCACATGCATACACAGATTATCACACTTCACAGTCAAAATCATCACCAATATTCATAAATGCACACACATTTCAGAACACACACCGACCTAAGTCATTCAGGGTCATACAAGTGTGGGTTCCGAAAGGACTAATCCTACCTGGACCCAAGTAGGATTGAGTACCAATCATTCTATCGCTTTAATTGCAGGAATCTAGAATGCATCCAGTTCGGAGCTCAGAATGGTTCCTGGACAGCGGATGCTCTAGACATATGACAGGGAATGCGAGCTTACTGTCTGAACTGGTGCTCCACCGGACCCAGAATAACTTTTGGAGATAACGCGAAAGGTAGAACCGTGGGTAAGGGTAAGATTATCTACGGTAACATCATCATTAAAGATATTCTTTTAGTTGAAAATCTATGCTATAACTTGATTAGCATAAGTCAACTGTGTGACAATGGTCATTCCGTAGAATTCAATCAGCACTCATGCACAATTAAATCTAATGATGGCAGTATATTACTCGTAGGTAGAAGGCATGATAACACATATAAAATTGATTGGAATCTTAATCAGCCTACCTCCTCTACTTGCTTAGCTGCCCTGAATTCCTCCAAAAATTGGCTTTGGCACAAACGGTTGAGTCACTTAAATTTTAAAACTATTGCCAGTCTGCGTAAACTTGATCTAGTTATTGGACTGCCCCAAATTGAGTTCTCAAAAGACAAGATCTGTGCAGTCTGCCAACTTGGTAAGCAAATCAGATCCTCCTTTAAGAACAAAGGGAGTAAATCTTCTTCTCGGTGCCTAGAGTTGCTGCATATGGATCTGTTTGGTCCTATACCAGTAACAAGTCTAGGGGGAATGAAGTATACCCTAGTGTTAATAGACGATTACACTCGTTTCACGTGGGTCTTGTTCCTAAGTGGCAAATATCAGGCTACTTCAAAGCTGATCAAATTACTGAAAAGACTCCAAAATGAGAAATCGTGTGGGATAGATAGAATTCGCAGTGATAAAGGTACTGAGTTCACCAATCAATCACTCGAATCATATCTAGATGACCTTGGTATTAAACACGAATACTCTGCAGCTAGAACTCCTCAACAAAACGGAGTTGCTGAGCGTAGGAACCGCACTTTGAAAGAAGCTGCGCGAACTATGCTCGCGGAATCAGAAATATCGCAGAAATTTTGGGCAGAAGCTGTCAACACAGCATGTTATACGCAGAACAGATCAATGATTAATAAGCGAGCAAATAAAACCCCTTATGAGATCTGGAATGGCAGTAAGCCAAATATTTCCTATTTCCATGTGTTTGGTTGCAAATGTTTTATTCACAACAATGGAAAGACTCATCTCACCGCTTTTGATGCCAAATCTGATGCTGGAATATTCCTTGGCTATTCTACAGTTAGTAAGGCCTTCAGAGTATTTAATAATAGAACTCTTACTGTAGAAGAATCAGTGCATGTAAAATTTGATGAACCTACTAACTGTACACTATGATATACAAATCAACAACTTGAGTAATCGACTGGAAAGCACTTACATTGACGAAAATATTGATGATGAGATTGATTACAGAAGCAGTACTGACTGCTCCTTAGAACCAGAAGTTCCTGAAGCTCAAGCAGAGGAGTCTGCTGGCCAACAAGCACTACAGCCAGCTACCAATGAAATAGTGGCATCCACCTCTACTGCAGTAGAAGGAACAAATGAGAAAGATGAGTCTATCAGAACCTCTGATCTGCCTACTCACATCCAATCATCTGAAGAACTCAACACTCTTGGACCTTCGCTCCGGTGGAAGAAGGATCATCCACCCGAGCAGGTCATCGGTAACCCTCTTGCTCCTCTACGCACCAGAGGACAAATGATTAATGAATTTCTTCATGCTGCATTCATATCTCATATAGAACCTAAGAAGATTGATGAAGCTATATTAGACACAAGTTGGGTAGAAGCAATGCAGGAAGAACTAAATCAGTTTGAACGAAACAAAGTATGGTATCTTGTACCACGACCACAGCATCACACTGTAATTGGCACCAAATGGGTATTTAGAAATAAATTAGACGAAAATGGTACAGTAATCAGAAATAAGGCAAGATTAGTTGCACAGGGCTACAGACAGAAAGAAGGCATTGATTTTGATGAAACCTTTGCCCATGTAGCTCGACTAGAAGCAATTCGCATATTTCTTGCATTTGCTGCGTTTAAAGACTTTAAAGTCTATCAGATGGATGTTAAGAGTGCATTTCTTAACGGCAAACTCCAGGAAGAAGTTTATGTTGAACAACCTCCTGGATTTGAAAACCATCAGCAGCCATCTCATGTTTTCCGTCTCAATAAAGGTTTGTATGGTCTAAAGCAAGCTCCTCGTGCCTGGTATGAAACCTTATCAAAATATTTGACAGAGCACAATTTTATTATTGGCACGGTGGACAAGACCCTTTTTAAATTCACAAAGGGAGATCATACTCTACTAGTTCAAATTTATGTTGATGATATTATCTTCGGAAGTACTAACTCAAAATTGTGCGAAAGATTCTCTAAAATTATGCAGGACCAATTTGAGATGAGCATGATGGGAGAACTATCATTTTTCTTAGGATTGCAAGTCAAGCAATCTAGTGAAGGAATCCTGATAAATCAGTCTAAATACACTAAAGAGCTGCTAAAGAAATATGGAATGAATACCAGCTCAGCTGCTACTACACCAATGAGCTCATCTGCCAAACTCGACTTGGATCATTCAGGAATACCAGTAGAAGTTACAATGTATCGAGGCATTATTGGATCTCTACTATATTTGACAGCCAGGCGACCAGATATTATGTTTGCTGTGTGTATGTGCGCCCGGTTTCAAGCTAATCCCAAGCAGTCGCACTTCACTGCTGTCAAAAGGATCCTCAAATATTTGAAAGGCACTGAAAATGTTGGTCTATGGTATCCCAGAGACTCAACCTTTAATCTTTGTTGGATACTCAGATGCTGACTATGCTGGATGCAAAATTGACAGGAAAAGCACCAGTGGGTATTGTCAATTCCTTGGTGATCGATTGATATCATGGGGATGCAAGAAACAGACATCCATAGCAACTTCCACTGCAGAGGCAGAGTACCTTGCTGCTGGAAGCTGCTGTGCTCAACTGCTCTGGATTCAGCAACAACTCAGAGACTATGGAATTGAGTCCACAGAGGCTCCCATTTTTTGTGATAATACGTCTGCCATTGCTATAACATACAATCCAGTTCTTCATACTCGTACTAAACATATTGACATCCGTCATCATTTTATCAGAGATCATGTTATGAAGAAAGAAATTCGACTGGAGTATATCTCTACAGAACAACAAGCAGCAGACATCTTCACAAAACCCCTACCGGACGCTAAGTTTTCTTACTTTCGAAATATTCTTGGTTTAATTGAAATTACTTCTTGATTATTTTGTTTGAGAAATGATTTCAGGGGGAATTAGTTAGTTTATTTGCATAAATTTAGGGGGAATTTCAGTTTAGTCCTATCATGGTTATTTAAGCTAAGCTGGTAATACAATGGTCAGCTGCAGTAGGTGTATTCGTACCAGTAGGACTCTACATCCAGTAGATGCCTTCCTACCAGTCGAACCCTACATACCAGCTGATGTTACCAAATATGCTTTGACAAAAATAACCCTCGATACTTATTAACCTAATGAACGTCGGAATTCAAAATTACTTTTGTGTAAAATAAATTATTTCACTCCCGCCAAAATCCTATCCTTTCAATTATTTGTTAAATCTTTTTTAAATCGTTAGATGATCGCCACGTATCAATGTGTCCGCTCATCTACAGTACTACGTTACATATACTTCCAGTTTTCACCGCCCTTATTTTCTCCACTCTTCATCTTCTCCAACAATTCACTGCAAATTATTTTTCTTCTTACAGAAAATTTTCCTCTAAGCAAGACTGATGCTGTTCATCCAAAATGTCAAAGAATATACAGCCAAGCTTCATCACCAATGCTGTTCACATCGATTTTCATTCTATATACACATCATCTGATGAGGAGACAAAAGAGTTGATACAAAGGCTGGACACCTCCGGACTCCTGGTAATCCTGAGCCAGACTCCCTCATTTTACAAGGACGAGCTACACGAGTTCTTTGCTACAGCCAAGGTTGTGGATGACACCGTGGTGGCATCCGTATCTGGACAGTCGGTTACCATCACCCAATCTGAATTTTCCACACACCTATGCCTTCCCTCCACCGGCCTCACGGATTTTTCCACTGTTCCAGCGGAACTAAGAGAAGAGATGCGTCTCACAGTTTCGGACTCTGCTCATCGCCTTCAACGTCCTCCTTTTAGGAAAGAATTAATGAAGAGCCATTATCGACAACTGGCAGACATCATCTCCAAGGGGCTTCTATGTAAAGCTGGATCATTTGATATGATCACCCCTGAAAAGTTTGACGTTATGAGCGCAATATGCAAAGGATTGGAGATAAACTGGTCAGCTGTGTTATTTCAAACCCTGACTAGTCTAGTGGCCTCTGGTAAAGGTCAATCAGGCTTTGCTCTCCCTCTAAGCAGCCTGTTTGACAGCAAACACATTAGAACAGGGGCTCTCTCCAACCTTCATCCAGGGAGACTTATCACTGCCAAGTATCTCCAGCTTCATCGACAACGAAGTGGCAGAGAAGGTGGGGTGACAAAGCGCCGTTTGACTCAAGTAATTAGTGATTCTGAACAAACTGTCTCGGAATCTGCTGAGTCTTCTCCTCCTCCTCCACCTCCTAAGAAGCCCAGAACAAGAAAAGCTGCTCCTTCAGCTATCCGACAGCAGGTCATTGCCGCTTCTGATACCATCTCCTCCGCCGGCCCTGCAAACGTTATTCCTGGTAGCGAACACAACCCTGACATTCCTTCAACTGAGGAACCAACTGCTTCATTAGCCATGGTGCCTGCTCCATCAATGGTTCCAGTTGACCCTCCGTCAGCCATGGTGAGCTCTCAGCAAGCACCAGGCACTATCAGCTTTAGGACACCCAAGTCCTTGTGTCCATACTGTCATCCAAAGACCACCTCTGCTGGCAAAGGCAAAACTCTTACGGCTCCAGTGTCCACTCCTGTTGCTTTCGAGATCCAGATGGTCATGGATACAGTTGAAGCCAATTTGCAACCACAGCTGGAGATTTTTGATCGCTGGGTAAAGGCTCGAATAAAGGTTCGATTTGATGATTTTGATCCTATTCTGGATCAGGCTAGGGAAGATGAGAACAAAATCCTGGCGTATCTTCAAATCTCAGACCCTGAAACAAGCTTGAAGCTGCGGGATGTTTTTCGTCTGATGAACTATGTGGGCGAACTTCAAGCCCTTGTGGAAACCCGCCTTCAACATTTCAATGGTGATTCAGGCACCGCGAATCATGATAGAGCCGTTCTAAATGCTCTTGGCCCCAAGCTGGAAATGGCTGAGCTTGCTCTTCATGATATTCGCATATCCACTGGGATTCACTCATGCTCCACTGCTGAAACTGTTGCAAGCCCTGATCAGCCGGATCTACAAACGGTTGTTGCAAATTTGGAGATTGTCCCATCTTCTGTGGAACTCACTTCTACTGCTCTGGAGACTACTCCCCCTGGAGCGGAGGCCGCACCAACTGCCTTGGAGGCAGCCTCCTCTGTTAAATAACTCTCCTCTCCAACTGCTCCCAGCATCTCCTCTACTCCCAGCTCTCATAATGATCAACAGCCCCAACCAATGGCTGTTGATCACACCAATGTGGATGCAGTCATTCAAACAGTGGTTCAGCAGGTTACTATATCCTCTGCCACTCATGAACCCAGTGAGTCTTCCTACTCCAATGATCACACCCAGTCGTCTGCTGCTGCGGTTGATCAAGCCACTACTACTTTGGCTGTTCCCCAAAATGAAGAAACTGCCAATTTGGCTGTAACTATCTCAGACTTTACAGCTGCCCCAAATGTTGAAACTACTAGTTTACACCCCACTGCAGTTGAAGATGCTCAACCCAGTGCTCTTGTCCCTACTACTGGCACTCCAATGACTGCTGTAGATCCGTCCATGATTCAAGAGCTTTCTGAGGATTTTTTTGTCTTCACAAACCCTCTGGACGAGCCACCAAACATTGTTGCACAGCTAGCTAATCTCTCCACGGCAATATCAGCTCTAGCCAGCGATGTTCATAAACTTAAGCAGGAAGAGCGGACCGCAACTCTCATACTAGGAACTCATCAGCAGCACACGGACTTTCAATTTCAGCAAGTCTACAGGGACTTAAGTAGTTTAACGACTACTGTCACCAGACTTCAAACTTTTGCTGAAAACACAATGGCGGAAACTCTTTCTCGAATTGGCCAGGCTCGGCTTCAGATCAATCAAAATACTGAATCTCTTCATGCTGCCACATCCCTGGCTCTTGGAGAAAAGATCGAAGAAGCCAAGAAAGTCTTAACCGATCAGTTGGCCACCATGCAGGCAGCATTTGCTTCTCAGATTCAAGATATATGCAACAGCCTGCCTGCACCTCCTCAATTCGCAGACTACCTGAACCCAGCCGAACTGCTCCCTCAACACAGCGGGCTTCCAGTTCAACTGCTCGTTCATCCCCTGCAACTGGAGCACTCACTCAGTCCAGACCAACTGCTCAACCCAGATCTAGGAGTCCGCGCCAACCGCCTGCCGAAAAATGCGACTATTCCAAACATTGGTTCGGGCGAAAATAGTATTGTTTTCTGACTCCTCCTTTAATTACTCTTATCTATTTACTATTTTTGTTGACTTTTTCTTTGTATTTACTGATCAACTTAAATACATTCACATTAATTGCAACCTTTTCATTTCTATAAATAGCGACTCTTGTTTGTTCACAAAACACACATTCACTCATCATGATTAACTTCAAAACTTTCAAAATTCCTTGGTTTTCTGTTAAAAACTTCTCCGTTTCATGGGTTTATTACTTATCTAAATCAACCCCTCATGGGTTGATTACTTATCTAACCCAGCTCCATTAAGCTTCAGCGTTGAATCCTGTTCTGATGCTCATCATCAGACAGGAACTGCTCTCAGGGGATGTCTGGGTGCTGATGACAAAAAGGGGGAAGACAGAGATAGAATATTCTCATTAGGTGAATCCATAAACCATGGAAGCTGCCTGATGTATATACATATGACTCTTCCCGACCTTCTCTCTGAAACAAGGTAGACCGGCAGAGATAGAGTATTCTAATTAGGTCCTCTCTGAAACAAGGTGGATCGAGCTCTTCCTCTCTGACACTAGGTGGATCGAAGCTCTCCGGGTCTACAATGCTTGTTTAAAGATTTGTCATGTATCAGCTATATTGTGTAAACTAGATTGGTCTTAGATTCTATTCAAGTTATTAGAATTCATCTTAAATAAAGATGAATATCTCTCAATTGTCCAGTTTGATTACAACTTGTAATCTGCTTATATTTAATGAAAATTTCTTTTCCATTATGTCTTCAAGTATTTTCAGGATTCTCATCTTATTTACTCTAGTAGGAAATCGATTATTGCTTAGTTTTGTCATCACCAAAAAGGGGGAAATTGTTGGGAAAACGATTTCTAAGTTTTGGTGATTACAAACCGGATATTAAAGATCAACTGGATGAAGTCCTACCGGATAACAAAGACCAACTGGATGAAGTCCTACCGGATAACAAAGACCAACTGGATAAAGACTCCTACCGGGTGAAGACATAAACTGGATGGCTACCAACTGGATAGACATCAAGTGGATAGCTACCAACTGGACAAGACATAAACTGGATGGCTACCAACTGGATAGACATCAACTGGATAGCTACCAACTGGACAAGACATAAACTGGATAGCTACCAACTGGACAAGACATAAACTGGATAGCTACCAACTGGATAGACATCAACTGGATAGCCACCAACTGGACAGACAACTACTGAACAACTATCAACCGGATAGTCCCACTGAACAAAGACATCAACTGGTCATAAAAGGATGAACGACCAGTTGAACACAGAAAACCAGCAGAAGTCTAAACTTCCAGTAAGAGCACTAAGCAACGAGACAAAATCAGTACAACATTCTCTGACAAAGGTACAACAGAGCGGTGCACCCTGCTATATCTCCGCCACTATTACCGTCAGAGTGAAAAGAGCCGTTGCTTAGACAAAATAGGAAAGAAGACAATATGATTTTGGAAAGCTAATCTCTTCCATATACAGAAAAGCTACCGTTGGACAATCAAACCTATAAATACGTCCAAGCAGAGAATGAAGAGGTGCTGAGCGATTTTCAACAAAGAGATATACTTCGAAGCAAACAAGAAAATCATATTACTGATATTCCAAACGTTCAGCAAAGAGCAGACAAACAGCGAAACTGAATCTGGGATAGATTATTTTCAATTAAAGTCTGCTGCTCGAAAACTCTCAAAGCTAGAAAGTTTATTCTGTAAAGAGTGTCATAGAATCTCTTGTAATCAAAAGATAAGAAGATTGTGATTGCTAGGGGTTTAGGCCAAGTGTGTTAGTGCCTAAGAAGGTTGTATACTGTAAAGTGTAAACCAATTCTTCTAGTGAATCCTTCCTGCAAAGGAAGAAGGGGAGACGTAGAAGCGTTGTGCTTCGAACTTCCAGAAACAACTCTTGTGTTATTTATTCATTACTTTATTACCTTAGTTTTATTCCTCACAAGTTCAGTAGACGTCTTCCGCACTATCATAAGTGTCTGCTGACTTGCCTTATATTGAGAAGTAACTGTAATACTTAACAGTTTACAGTTAAGAAGAAGAAGAAATCGAAATTGAATCTAGTGTTTATTCAACCCCCCTTCTAAACACTACCCCGATCCTATCATAGAGAATCTCAAGAGAATGTACAATCGCCTAGACGAAGCAAAAGAACGAGAAAAGAGAAGTTTTTTTGCTCGGATTTCCTAGCATATCTGTTAGAAAAGGATCCGGCTACTTTCAAGGAAGCAATGTCATCTCAAGACTCTGATCTTTGGAAAGAAGTGGTGAATAGTGAGATAGAATCTATCTTACATAATCATACTTGGGAACTAGTGGATCTTCCTGCAGGTTGTAAACCACTAGGCCACAAGTGGATCTTCAAGAGGAAGATGAAGCCTGATGGTACGGTAGATAAGTACAAAGCTAGACTTGTAGTCAAAGACTATAGACAAACTGAGGGTGTTGATTATTTCGACACATACGCTCCTGTATCCAGGAAAACGTCAATAAGGTTAATAATTGCATTTGGTGCATTATATAACCTAGAGATCCATCAAATGGATATAAAAATGGCTTTTTCTAAATGGAGAGTTAGAAGATGAGGTTTACATGGACCAACCTGAAGGGTTTGTAGTTCCAGGTAAAGAAACGAATGTGTCTAGACTTATGAAATCCTTGTATAGATTAAAACAAACACCTAAAAAATTGCAAGAAAACTTTGATAGCGTCATGCTTTCAAATGGGTTTAAAACAAACCAATGCGATAAATGTGTCTACGTGAAATGAGACCATACAAATTATGTGATAGTATGTCTCTACGTGGATGCCATGGTAATTGCTGGTAATAACAATAACATCAAAATTACCAAGAAAATGTTGATGAAAGACCTAGGTCTTGCATATATGATTCTCGGGATCACCAAACATACAGATGAATATTCTCTCTCTCAGAGTCATTATGTCGAGAAGATACTTGACAAGTTGGACAAGGGAAGTAATATCATCGCAAGAACACCTATGGAGTTGGTGTCAAATCTTTGCAAAAATCATGAAGAAGGTGTGCGACAACTTGAGTACTCTACGGTCATAGGTAGTCTCATGTACCTCATGGACTGCACTAGACCTGATATAGCTACCTCAGTCAACAGATTGAGCATATATATGAGTAATCCCATTTATGAGCACTAGAAGACAGTAGTTCGAGTTCTTAGATATCTAAGATACACTACTAACTTCGGACTACGGTATACGAGATATCCAGCAGTAATTGAAGGATACTCATATGTGAATTGGATATCGGACTCCAAGAATATAAAGTCCACGAGTGGATATATCTTTATAATTGGATGTACAGTTTTTTTCATGGAAATCATGCAAACAGACGTGCATTGCTAGATCAACTATGGAATCTGAATTCATAGCTTTAGATCTTGCAGCAGAAGAAGCTGATTGGCTTCAGAGTTTCTTGGAAGACATTCCAATATGGTCAAAGCCTGTGTCACCCATTAGCGTGCACTGTGATAGTCAGTCAGCTATGTGAAGAGCACAAAACAATGTGTATAATGGAAATCTCGACACATACGTCGGAGAAATAAATCCGTGAGAAATCTACTGAAAACCGGTGTAATTTTTTTAGATTATGTGAAGTCTAAAGAAAATATTGCGGACCCATTTACGAAAGGTCTAACGTGAGACCGAGTAGAGGTTTCATCGAGGGGAATGTGGTTGAAGCCCATGAAACTGATTTCCAACCATGATGGCAACCCAACCTGAATCAATTTGCAGGTTCAATGGGAAAACCAAATTGTGGGGGGAATCGAACAAAGCACTCGGGAAATTGAGTTGCTTACCTATTCCTGTGATGAAAGAGTGATAGACCTGTATTTTGGGAAGGCTGAGCTTATGCTCTTAATGATTCTTCTATCTCGAGATGATAAAGTGAGGTATGACAGGATACTCCTTAGGAGAAATCACATATATCGAATGTGAAGGGCCCGCTTCTATGAGATGACCCGATGGCTAAATCTCTAAAGCATTCGATGAAACAACCAAGGCAGTCTAGGGCCAAAATGGACAACAACGAAAGAGCCAATAATAGTGTGGAGATGAAGTTGTGTGAGTATTGTTGTCTTGTTATACATAAAACGTCGAACAGTTGCATCACGTCCACTGTTTGACAAGTATATCCGATGATACTTTACTAAGGAAGGTTCAAGGTTAACCACCATCTATCTTGATACAGTGGATTCTCAAAATACTCTCAATTCTTCATCTAGGTGCATTGTGTAATTTTTTCGCCATCTTGCATTCATGTGGGGGATTGTTGGGATTCATAAATAATTGTTGGTATAATAGATAAAAGCCCAATAATTTGGTTTAGTTTTGTTAATGAGAACAAAATTATGGTAAGTTAATTATGAATAGTCAATTGGGTTAAAGAAATCTCACATTGAAATTTTGAGACACTTATGGTTTGTTTATAATGAGAAACAAATCAATAGAGTGAAGTTAAGTAGAAACGATGGGTGCCCCTCGCGCGCAATCTGTCGTCCGCTCCGCTCGTCTCGACTTGCCTCGCCTCGCCGTGTCGCGCATGTCGATGCCGTGAAGGCAGCCCTATCTATTTACTACTCGGATTTCTGAAATGAATTTTCATCTACGTGCCTTTTCATATTCTGCCGAGTACTAATAGTTTGAGATATTTCACATACCTGCATAATTGATTTCAGATTTAAGTGTGAGACTTAAACTCGTATTAATATGATGTTAAGTGTTTGAGAAATTTCATCTACCCCACTAAACATTACACTTACTTTCCGAGATCTTCGGATATGTCTACTGCTCAGCTATATAAGCTGCTTCAGCTATATGTTTTCTTCAACCCGAAATCATTCTTCATTCATACATTTCATATTGCTTGAGTATTGCACACTACTAGTGTTCGAATTGGTTTGCTCGGAGTTCTGCTGAGATTGGACGTTGTACCTTGAAACTCAGCCGGCAAATTTGAGTTTACGGGCACAAGGCTTGTTGCGCCCTCGTCCAGAATCGTTTCCAGATTCTTGTTGTTAAGTCTTCAGTTTATAACTGCTGCTGTAAGTCTAATGTTTTTTTAGTTCGATTTATTTGTTATTCTAAGTATACCATTTCTATTTACAGTATATTTTATTTTTATCACAATTGTTTAAACTGATTCAATCTTTCGATTTAAATAAACAGTATCAACAGAACATAAATTACTACGCAGAAACATTGAGTTTACTAAATGCAAAATGGCGTACTAATTCATCCGAATTGAGGCTTTAGTTGTTTTTGAAGCAGAAGCTGCCTTCACAGAATTTATTCACTTAACAGCAAAATCATGAAAAAAGAGGAAATCGATGGGCGCCTGAGGCATATGAGATGATGTTTCTTTTCAATGGAGAAATATGATGAGCGCCATAGAATGCGGCAGCTCGCAGTATGTTTAATGGACCAAAATCAACAGAATACGCCTTCTGAAAGCCATCTAGGATTGCTGTCATTGTCAAGTTTGCAGGTTTTCTTTCTGATGCATATCTCCTAAGCAATGATACCTGTATGAAAATGACAAAGGATAAGGTACTGATGAATTAATAGACTCGAGATTAAAGTATATCGATGCTTTGTGAGGTTGTGTATTAATGGAAACACATTAGAACCGAACAATTACGAGTATTCTATCATTCATGGGGTATATTTCATGTGGCTTGGCCGGTAGCATACCTCCCCAATATCAGATCCTACGGCTACACCTTCTGCAATGACTTTCGAAAGAGAAAATGCGTCCGAAAATCCCATATTAACTCCTTGACCAGCCAAAGGATGGACAGTATGTGCCGCATCACCAATAAGAACAACACGTTTCGAAGTGTAGGAATTAGCATGCATTAAGGACAACGGGAACACCATTCTTTCCGATGCTAATTTGATGGCTTTGGGTGGAACTTCAAAGCACTCGTTGTCAGATGTTGTCACATCTGCTGTTAACCAAGAAAGCACACCTCTCCCACCAAATGATTGTGATTGAGGATACGGGCCATAGCCATCATCCAAGGCCCGATTTACTTCTTTCACAAAATCATCCTCATTCATTGATTTCCGATCCAACGACTCTTCCGGGGTCATGGTCCAAACGATATTGCTGAAGTTGTCACCAATAGGTAGAAGTGCAATCGGACCGTGGGGGAGAAAGCGTTGCCAAGCACACCAATTTTTTACTGTATGCTCCACCGTACATATAATGGCATTCTGAGAATACTTCCATCCAGTTGTATCAATTCCCGCCAACTCCCTAACACGTGATTTTGACCCATCTGCTCCAACCTGTGATATAAACAAGTATGATGCACGAAAGAATGATAAAAAGTTCACAGTCAAAACCAATGTTCGATACTAGAGTATTTAATCAAAAATTACCACTAATTTAGCACATAAGCTACTGCCATCACTCAGTTCCAGTTTTGCTAAACATCCATGGGGACTTGATGAAGTGTTTGGTTGTAAGTTCATTGAACTTAATCTGGAAGGATATATCTTCTGCCGGAAGTCTGAATTCTGCCAGAATCATACTGTCAACAGAAAATGATGCCAAACTTCCATATGAACTAAAGAACTACTACTTAAAGCTATGTTTGATGGAAGGGTATGGCGGATTCATTCTAATCGTTGGTGCGTAATTTTCAAATCCATAGATATTCAATTTTAAATTATTTTTGAAAAGTTTTTTTTTTTTTTTTTTGAAGGAGAAGAACCAAGTATTTTGAATACTCGACTAATGGTATCGTTTCAAATCCAATCTTCTAAATCAATGTTTCCATCCAAATGCAACCGACTAGTTGTAGGTGAACAACCTTTCTTCATATGCTAAATGATTAGCAAGACCTCTTCAGATAAAAAAAATCTAGAAAAACAGAATATTGGAGTATGAAACTCTTATTTCTTAATAATAATGAAGGAGATACAATGCATCTTTATATAGACTCCTAATACCTAGAATCAAGGAAACAATCTAATCTAATCAAGGAAACAATCTAATCTAAAAATAAAAATATAACGAGATAAAATCAAATCCTATGGATATTAAAATATTAATATTTTATCTAGAGGTCTTGATAAGTCAAACACATGTCATCTTTATCTATTATTCAACACTCCCCCTCAAGTTGAGTCATATATGTTTATCATGCTCAGCTTGGAACTTAGGTCTTCAAATTTATGATAGTGAAAAGCCTTTATCAAGATGTTATCAAAATCTATTTGAGACTTCCTCCTCTTTCTCGGAGTCCGCGTCTACTCCTCTTTTGTGAGTTTGCGTCTTCTCCTCTATTAGAAGTCTGCGTCTCCTCCTCTTTCGAAAGTCTGTGTGTGCTAGTATACGTCTCCTCCTCTTTTGAGAGTCTGCTACTGCGTCAGCTCCTCTTTCGAGAGTCCGCGTCTGCTCCTCTTCTAGAGTGAATAATCTTCAACAATATATTTGATATTATCTATACCCCTCAAGCTTGGTTATATAGGTTGATGAGACCAAGCTTGATAATAAGATGTAGGCACCTGAGAATCCTCACGGGATCGATGAGATAGCGCTTGTTGGTTGAAAGAAAAAGAAATTGACACATGAATTTGTGGTCTGACTGACAAGTCGCCCAATAACTGTGGACGAACAGGTGAAACTCCAGACTGCATTATTTCCCCACCAGTGGCTGGGGCAAACTTGAATCGATAAAAAACTTCCATCTAATCCAAGAATTGCCACAATATATTGTGATCCTCATAATTGCCCTAAAACAGATGATGAAAAAACTCCCAACGGGCGCCACGAAACCAGGGGGAAAAAGTTCACGAAGTTACTGTAGACAGAAAGGAAAAATTGCCTTGTAAAGTTCTGAAAAAATTACCGCACAGTGTATGCGATTGGAAAGGTAGAGAAAAGGTGAAGCAATTGCTGCGATGAATGCTTCGTTTGGATAGAATAGCCGACGGGAAAGGACAACCCCACGATGAGTTTACTATTGTAGGCCTAGCCGCCGCCGGCTGAATTGAGATAGCAGCAACTCGCCGGCAGCTAGGGTTTGATAAGCTTTAACCTTTTTACCAACCTAAAGCTCTGATACCATGTAGAAAAACAGAATATTGGAGTATGAAACTCTTATTTCTTAATAAAATCAAAGGTGATACAATGCATCGTTATATAGACTCCTAATACCTAGAATCAAGGAAACAATCTAATCTAATCAAGAAAACAATCTAATCTAAAAATAAAAAGATAACGAGATAAAATCAAGTCCTATGAATATTAAAATACTAATATTTTATCTAGAGGTCTTGATAAATCAAACACATGTCATATTTATCTATTATTCAACACAAAACAACAGAGTTCTGAAAGGTTCTGAGAGGTCTTGGAGTCCAAGGGGCAAAGCGAGAAGATACGCGTCTTTTAAAGGTGAGGCATACGAAATTAAAAACTTATATATTGAATAATTCTCAATCAAATTCAAACAATACCAATTATCAAAAAAAAAAAAAAAACTAAAAAATCCAAATATTTATTTATCATATTTAATCATCATCATTCAATAATGTAGTACTACAATAGACATAATCAATCATCATCAATGATAAACTATTAATATTCTCTTCCTGAGTCTTCCCTATCTTCTTTGTCTTAATATTCTTCCAAATCATTACCCAATTTAGAATAACATTTAACGATTCACAAATTGAAACGCCATGCCTGCAAGAGCCATACTTCTTACCTCATCAGAAGGTAAGCTAAGAGTATCTATGGCACTTGCAGGTACGAAAGTCAATTTTAAAATTTACTTTCGGATTTTAATCCTTAATATCTTATTTTTGAGTTGATGTATATAATTATATTTAAAATCATTCTTAGAAAATATTTCGGAAGTAACGTGGTCGCACATTTCTAGAAAAGAATTGGGGTAGAAAAATAGAGAGTGGTACACCAAGGCCATCATTTTGGACCAAAATCAATTATATTCAGAACATGTTTGGCCCTATTGACTTGAGTACTTAGCTTGGTTGATGGTGAAAAGAGACCTTCAACGGAAGAGAAACAAATATGATATTTTTTTAGAATTATTGATAGAAGATAGAATTGTCAACTCCACCAACACTAGCATAAAGTTGAGCCTTACTTGAAACTCTGAATTCATTTACTAGAATAGCCTCATTGATGATGATGATGTTATCAACGGTGATTGGTGATGACTTTGTGATCGTAGATGATTTTATGATTGGTGATGATTGTTATGTCCATGTTAGCAATTGATTATCGAATGATGTTGATTAAATATTGATGAATATTTGCAGTTTTAGTTTGTGTTTTTGAATCAATAAGTTATGTTTGATTTTGAATGAGAATTGTTTGATTTTATATCATTTTTAACTATAGTGCACCTTGCACCCCGCGGTCTTCGCACCTTGTGACTCAGGCACCAAGACCCCTTGTCGCCTTGGTGCATCTTACACCCTTAATAACACTATGCTAACACGTTTTCCAACACACTCCATTTTAAGTACCTGTATGTATGATAAGAGAGACTTGTGAAGCACTTTATTCTCTACCACACACCTGAATGAAAGACGAAAACCCGTTATCTGCGAGAAAGAGAACTAACTGTATGATTACGAGAAGTGTCGTGCTGCTGAATTTTCTCTCACCCAAGTACTTCCTTGTCTATATCCTTTGCATTGTATCTTGTATATGCTAGACCAGTATAATCCCAAACCTACAAGTGGAAGTTCAAAATGTTCAGACATAAATAGTACTATAATAATCAGGAACTTTGTTCTCGCTATAACAAAATGTAACGTGACCTAGGCATGGTACTGCTCATATAAACAAGTACACATCAGAAAATAAGAGAAAAAGCACACAAGTACACAGCTATAGTTAACTCGAGCATTGAAGGGCAGAAATGCTAAAAGTGGAAGTGACTCCACGCTTAAAGGAAAGAATGCTCCAGTCTTCACAAGTCGGGTGATAAAAAAAGGTAAATGCATGTGCGCAAATTTGTGTGAAAGAGTAAACATGACAGCTGGTCAGTACTGAAAGTAAGCCACAGTTTGATTTTTACATCATATAAAATCGACAATGTCATTACCTGCATCTTATCAAAATAGGCATGCCGATGCTGTTCAATGTATTGCCAGGCCCCAATATCTGAAAGAACCGATATTATACTTGCATGGTTTGAAAATCATTGAACACTTCCAACATAAAACCCAAAAAAAAAAAAAAGTAAAGAATTCCGAGCCAAAATTCTCTAAAATTTTGAAAATGGAAGATATACCCTTTACACTTGCCAACAATATGTTTTTTTTTTTCATTTCAAGACTCACTAAAGAAACGGTTACTTGCAGTATAGAAAAGCTTATGCGAGATTGAGTTTCATCAGAAAACCAAATATATCAGTTTGCATATCAGTTTGCATATCAGCTAAATGTCCAAAAAAAATGGCAATCTCAAATATTTTACATAACAAACCAATTAAGCCAAGGCTTAGGAGAGGGATAATAATGTATAAAATCTTGGAAAAAGAATCACTTTTTCTCTTCAAAAAGAGTTATGCCTCAATTATCAATAGATGACATTGTATGTTTCAAGACAGAATTTTTGTGACATTGGTTTTATCAGCAGCAAGAAACAAGTCACCATCTTCGGAATAAATTTGTGATAGTTTAAATCTCAGCCAAACCTTAGAAACAAACAGGCGCTAAGTAAATATTGTAGGCTTCCAAAGGATGGTACGGCGAAGAAGTTAAAGTAAACCTAAACATCACATACACTTACAAGATAGACTAATCATCATGCTTTCACATTATATTTTGCCATCAATATAAAAGGTTGAAGCCAGAGTAATTATCATTGATGCCTTACGTAGCCATTTAGTGGTACGATTCACCCAATATATCTTCAACTTTTCGAGACTTAGTACTAGATGTCAGAAGGAAAAAACAAATTCCTTAAGACTTACATGATTCCATATTTATTTTCTAGGTGAATTATTAAACTGAATTCTTGTTAGATTTTGAAATTATATTATAGAATATAGGAATTGAGAAGTATTACCTTTGAAATAAGCTATAGATGTCGGTGTTACCGTACTCACTCTTGAATCTGGAGGATCCTCTTTTTTTATGCAATCTTTACTCAGTAAAAAAGGACTGCTATCAATTATAGCAACATTTAGTTGGTTCGTCAATGGCGAGCTTGCTGCAAGAACATATAATATATTCATATATGACTCAAATGTACATAAAAATTTACTTTTTCCATATGAAATTGGTAATCATGTGTCAGTACTTGTAAAATCATTCTTCTCCAATATGCAACACAGATCAGTGAGGAAAAAAATGTCAAATAAAAAGACGTCTTCAGTCAAATACTTCGGGAATAAAATACTTCGGCTGCGAATGCTAGGCTCAACATGACTGTTTTAGTCTTGCATGGCACAAGCTATAATGCTACATATCAGATTCAAGGATTAAAGACTAGTTTATTCTCTCAACTTAAACAGAAAAGAAAAAAGAAGAGAGTGAGTGAGTTGAGAAGTTCAAGAAAAAAAATTCAAAATCCACAAAACTCTGCCCTAAGCATTTCCCAAGCTAACAGGACGTATATTCACGACGTATGAAACAGTTCAGTAGACAGGGAGAACTGTAATAGTGTCATTCGGTGTTCCAGGTATGTTCATATCCTTTATCAGAACGGTGAGTTATGAAATCCATACATTAATTATTATAGCATCATTACCAAAAGAAACCACGAGTCATAGGCAAGAATGGTTGTGGAAAGACAAGGATAGGACTGATACACTGTTACTTATTGTTGTTGTATTCAAACTGGATCAGTATAGAGCACATTACTGGTATTCTGTAACTCTGGTAACCCCTGTTTACCGGTCGCCATGGTAATCTTAGCCTATGCGAGTTATTCTTCAAATGGTATTCCGGCCACATTTTCTTTTAGCCCTGGTGGTATGCCATTAGACAATGAGAGCCATGGCCATAGTGGTATTTTGTTAGACTTCATGTCCAGCCCCTATGGTACATAGATGATTATAGTTATGATCCTATGGTACTCCAATAGATTTGGTTTCCCAGCCCCAGTAGTATTCCAGTAGCTGATGATAGTTATAGCCCCGGTTACATAGCCTTTGTTTCCCGACCTCAGTGGTGTTCCAGAAGCTGGTGAGAGTTAGGGCCACACTGGTATTCCGATCCCGGTGGTTGTGTAGTCCTGATGGTATTTCGGTAGCCACATTTAAAGACAAGAATGGTATTCTAGTGATGGTTTATGGTATTCATCTAGTTCTTGGATTTGTTAGAGAGGTAGCGAAATCGAAGATATTGTTTGTCATTGATGATTTGTCAATAAATCTAAATCTCAATCTCCCAACTCAATACCCTTTTGGGTTTTCGTTTCATTATATAGAGGAGCATATTACAATAAGAATCTTCAGGAATCAGCCTAAGAAGCCATAAGATTATGCCAAATATACTAATTATCATCTATATTACAAATCAAATCATATCATATCAAATCAAATATTAATATATATATCTAATATCCTTAGCATCACCCCTCAAATAAATGTTGGTCGATCAAAAAGCATCAATTTGTCCATCCAAATAATCTACCTCAAGAGAATCAACACACCAGTCGGAAAAATCAATCGCAAACACTTGTGCAAAATACGTCTCGCACCACGACAAAAGTATAAACGCACAACACACGTGCAAGGCTTAAACGCACAACCACCGTGCAAGGCTAAAAAGCACAACACCCGTGCAAGGCTAAAGCGAACAACTACCGTGGAAGGCTCAAACGCACAACCACCGTGCAAGGACGCCGCAAACTCCGCGGCAAAAGTATCGATCACCACACACAAATCAGAAGAGAAGTGGTCACCCAGGTCCCCAAATCGAGCAGAATCCATAAAACAAAGAATCCGCCTCCGAAAGAAAAGACAAAAAAGACACCCAACGTGTGAACCCAAGATCGCGACGCGAAACCCAAGATTGCACGTAGAAAGAAGCCCAAACCGCAAAGCTAGAGGAAGTAAAGCCCTATCGCCTCCCAGAAACCCTAGCCGCCGCAGCACCTAGAAACACAACCACTGCGTGCGTGAAACCAGAAATCGCGACACAATTGTCGCGCGCCCGAAAACGAATACGCAAAATCCTAAAGTGCGAGACAAACAATAGGGCAGAAATCCGATGAAGAAAACCAAAAAAAAAAATCGCAAAAGTGGAAAGTTGTCTGCCACCTGCGAAGAAGGCGACGAAGGCTGGGGGCAGAAGCCCGTGCACAGCCTAAAAACCTACAAAATTTTATATTTGATATGGCTCTGATGCCATGTCAATAAATCTAAATCTCAATCTCCCAGCTCAATTCCCTTTTGAATAGGATTTTCATTCCATTATATAGAGAAGCATATTACAATAAGAATCTCCAAAAATCAGCCTAAGAATCCATAAGACTCTGTCAAATATACTAATTACCATCTATATTACAAATCAAATAATATCATATCAAGTCAAATATTAATATATATATCTAATATCCTAAACAGATTTATGTTTTATATTTGGTTTGTGGCTAACTAAATTACTGTTAACTTTTATATTTGAGAATATTTAGCCTCGGCTCACCCCTTCTAAAGTTTTAATTTTACTGGCGATAAGGCCAAGATAACAGGGAAAGGAGGGCTTGAAGGATAACTTGTGGAGCCAAGGTTGAGATGTAGCTACCCTTTAATCATGTTTTGTTATGGCAACTTTTCGAGAGACGTTTCTATGTAAGATTGTGTTATCAAACCTATATGACGGGTTGTAATATTTGTGACATTACTTGTTGATTTATATGTATTATGTTGAAGCTTTATTTTGAAAAAAACAAAAACAAAAATTCGTTCAAGTTTATTGACTCTAATCAGGTCAATAAATTATGTTTTCAAGCAATTTTTTTATAACAGCATGTTATTGTCGGTGAGCCCCAGACAGGGTGCTTAAAAGTCATATTTGAATACTCCATTGAGTAAAATATCAAGATATTTTTCATCTGCTATAAGTATGTGGTTAGTAAAGGCCATATGGAAATTTCATAGCACCACTAACATGATGAGAAAATAATAACAAAAATCTTCTGACATTGCAGCAGCAACAAAATGGCACATACCCAGAGAACATGCCAGAGCCATGCCGACCATGCCACCTCCAACAATAGCAACATCATGCACATGATCATCACTGGGAAATTTCTCTTTGTCTGCAAGCTCCTTGTTAAAAATACAATCAAGAATGATTTTTTATTGAAGAAAAAACACTTCAAGAAAAGGAAAATAGCCTATGAGAATTAAGATCACTATTCAATGCCAATGAAATATATGATGCAAGAAGACTGAAAAAACATAAAGGCATATAAAAATAATTAGTTTGAACGAGCAACCAATCTTGATGATTAATGTGGTAAATGATGTAATTTATATAGGACATTCCATAGGTTGACGAAACAGGATAGAATGGCATCTATAGTCCATCAGAGCATTAAGATACAATAAAAAGAATTAGTTAGGTATCCAACCCTAAAGCTTTTTAAAGGCGACATTGTTCTCAAAGAAAATAATGGTTATTATGAATGTGAAAACACAAAAGATCGATCATCCAACATGCCTTCAGACAGAAGAAATATTGTAGGTTAGTTTACTACTGTCCCCAAGCACGAATTTCTACATAGGAACCTGATGAGTACAAAAAAACTGAAGTAAAGAAATCACTGTAGCAGAAAAGGGATAAATCAGCATTGCTCGGTGTTCTTCATAGCTACAGTGCTCCACTGTGTCCAAAAGCTAGTTCAACAACAGAAAAACGTAAACAAAAGTAATTGTCTACAAAAAATTTCGCCATTTTACCTCATAGGATTTTCAGATCCCTTTCCCTCATTATGTATATTGTAGATTTCTATTTACCAGATCAAAAAGAACAGTTTCTAACTTAGATTATGAAGCATCATACATGATGAATCAGGAAAATTAGGAATCCCATGATTGCCCCCCTCCTGCCCACCCTTCGAAAGTACCTCCAAAATTCTGGTTATAGTGACAGACATCAAGGATTTGAGAATGATGAGTTTCTTCAACTTATTCAAGAGACCAGCCTCCAAAAATTAGCAGCTATATCAAAACCCATTCCCAAATCTCTAGGAGAAGAAATTACAAGGACGCATATTGAAAAGGTTGTGCATCACGTAAATTATACAAATGAGCGCAATGGGAAGAAGCACAAAATTCGATACGCGAAAAATGATTTAAAGAACTTGGTTGCCATCTGACAGTATCAAAAATTGAAAAAAGGAAAAAAAAATCCATAGAGAGGCAAAGCAATTACAATACTAACTTCATCATTGTTAGAACCAGGCAACTTTACACCTGCACCACTGCATAAAGTTCTCCGTGCAAAATTTAAGACGTGGGTATTGTACGCCACTCTGCATGCAGTTATCCTTGTCCAAACACCAGAGAAAAAACATTCAAGAAAGGTCCAAATATCAACATCTGTTTAATCGCTTGTTGTTAATATACTCATAATCCAGTAATCCAGTAACTCCAGGGATCATATGTAATTGAAAGGCACTAATATAGGGAGAGAAACAGCTTAATGAACATTCAACATCCAAGTTTATTAAAACCGAAAACCATATATATGAAAGTAATACACAAGAATAAGTAGGCAAACAAGTTCTGTAGAAATAATTTTAAAAAAACACATAATCTTCGTTCTCAAATTTATGATCTAAAAAAGGTTTTAAAAATAAAAATGGCCAAAGCAACAATTTAGAAAGAAAAAAAAAATCAGCTCCACGAACACCAAGATACATTCTAAAGAAACAACAATATGAAATTTCATCTTAAACTTATAGTTCCACTATAATTTACATCCAAGCGAAACCTCTTTCATTATCTACACTTCGATACGTGAATTCCGCCATTTCTTGTCGCCGCCATAGCCTGATCTAAGGTAAGGCCTGAGGCAGCCCCCAATCTTGAAATGGGCCCAAAAATATTATTTAGCAATGGAATTATTATCTTGCGAATTCAATATAATTTGTATAGCCGCTGGAATTTACAAAGAAAAAACCGAAGAAATTCTTTGAATTTAGTTTAATCCTCTCAATTAAGTGAAATTTTTTTCATAACAATCTAAATAATTCCCTGTAACTTGGAAGAATTTTTTGAAAAATATAAGATTCTGTGAGTTTTATCCTCCTAATTCCTATTTTCTCAGAAATTTCCACTAAAAATTGGGTGATTGCGTGAATATTTATTGAATCAACCATTTTTCTTGTCATTTGATGGTAAATTTCTTGTAACTATATGTATTTATCCTTAGGATGTCAAAATGATAAGATGAGTGTCATTTAAATTATTACTTATCTTTTATCCTTAGTATTTGATTACATTACAAATATCATCAACATTAGATGTTGTTTATCTTTATAGTTGACTCTATACTCCATGTTTAATTTTGAAAAACTTTCATTAGTGAGAGATAACAATTGAATGCAACCTATTGTTTAAGAGGCCCAGTTTACTAAGTTCGACTCAGGCCAAACAATCTCAGGAAGGCCATGCTTGTCACCCAATTAACGACATAAAATACAGGACACAGCATCAAAGAAACTCAGAGCAGATATTATTTCAAAAACCTATTTAAATATAGTGCGAAATTGCAAAAAACTGGTTAAGAATAATCACTGAAGCTAAGCATGATCCACCAAAATTTACTTCATTGATTATCTGACACAACCCCGGAATGGATAACCTTAAAATTGTAAAATAATCCCAAAAATAACAGAAACAGTAATTTCGTACCTGTTCATTCTTGGGAACAACTCGATTTCAAAGTATAAGAAGCAGAAGAACGATAAATTATTTATGGGGATTAAAAGTGATTTTATTTTGAAAACGCGTTATTAGATTCTGTGGATACCACGATTTTCAGCAATGCTTGATTTAAGACCCTTAGAAGCCGTTTGAAACGTTTTTTATTTTTATCATATTTTTAGGTTAATTTTTATTTCATATTTTTTTTGTTTTAAGCAAAAATTATCTCATCATATTTATTTCATTTTAATACCATTTTAAAAAATGATATATACACTTTTTTCCGTCAAAAAACTCAACTCACAATCTTATCCTCAAATCAAACACCATATAACTTACAACAATATGTTAGTTTAAACATCTCATAATTTTAATCATTATCTTTATCTTATCATTACCTTATCACTTACTCCAAACGACATCTTAGGGTGTTCTTGGTAGGTGTGATATGATAAATGTTGGATAGATAATCTGGTAGATAATTTAGATGATTATTAAACTAAGGATAAATAATTTTGTATTTGGTGTCTATGATTAGTAAGACATGGAAACATAATAATATGTTTGATGTGGTTGATTAAACATTGTATATATGTAAAGTATGTACTAAATTGACCGAAACATCATTGATTATAAAATATTGAATCCTTGATAATTGATTCAGACATGTTAATTTATATTTTGGTAAATTCAGAGAAATATGTTAATATAATTTTTTAAATATATAATTACATATAAATAATTTGTTTTAATTACATTGAAATATGTTTCTCAATTATCTCTCACTTATATATAAATTATATAAATTTAATTTTAAAATAATTCTTTTTTCTATAAAATATTTATTTATAAATTTATTAATATATATATACATATTAAACATTATTAAAACTAGTTTAATAAAAATAAAGTTATTTAAATTATTAGATTTCTTAAAGCCCAAACATAACAATATTTTTCCCAAATAAATAAACCGAAATACAAAAAAATATTAAGATAAATATTTCAGTTTAATTAAAATAAATTAAATTTATCTAATTTATATGTAATTAAGAAAAATATTTCAATTTAATTATGTACTGAAATATTAAAAAAAATATTCCACATTCACATGGGGCGGGCGACCAGCCCTCTCCACATTTACATATAAAATGCAAATTTATACAAATTTTGAAAAGTAATTATTTAATTAATTCTATTTATTTATGTTATTTATTTAAGTAATTTAAGTTTAATAAAATATTACAATTACTTAAACCATTCCTGGAAATAAATTATTAACTATTATAATGTGATTTACAACTTCGGGCACCATTAATTTATTATGGGTAAACTCACCTAAATCCATAAACCCAAACTTTCTTTAACTTAACTACACTTATTATTCTATATTCTAACTCTCCAACCATACTTTCATCTTCATCCTAACTCTCTACCCCCACAACACTTTACCAATTTACCCTTATAAAGTTAAAAGGGATTAATTGCATGATACCCCCTATAGTTTTAAATACTATTCAAATCTCACCCAAAGTTTTACTATTTTTTCTAATAACATTTTCCTTCGCGATCCGTCTTCATAAATGGTATCAGAGCCTAGGTTTATTCTGGAAATACAATAATATCTTGAATATTAATTTGTAACCAATACGGAGTAGACGATTCAAGAACATATTATGGATCCGAACGAATGTTCGTGGTGCAAGTCATACAGGTGGTACTTCCAGAAATTGGAAGAACTAAATCAAGGATATATGGCCGAAGCTAAACACTTCAACCAGAAATGGAAAAGTCTACTAGATATTGGTGCTAGCCCAGCTAGCATATACAAGTATCAAGAACAGGAGAAGGTGGCGATGAACCTTTACAGGATGAACCTCAAGCAACAATTCGAGTTAACCGAGGCCCAAGAAAGAGATCGTTCTGAGCACAATCACATGATTCCAGATCCCAACCCCTCAACAGGATCCGGAACAGACAAATAGGACGGGGGAACTAACCTTTCGAGAAATCGAGCCGGATTCTTCTAAGATATCCCAAGATCTTATAGAGATCCAGAAAACAGTGCAGCGTTGTGGATACATTCAATGCCATGTCCCTGCATAGGTCCATCAGATTCAAAGTCAGATGGAGATTATGATTAAACATGAGGAGAAAATTCTTGAGAATCTTCGAGATGTTCAAACCCGAATAAAGGAGTTGGAGTCAAGACCAAGTCCGACGGGAAGAAGATAAGGAGGGTGGCTACCACCATCCTATGGAACAGAAACCTTTTTACACCAAAAAGGGAAAGCGAATGAGGTCCGAAGGCCTTTGACGGAGCCTGAAAAAAATGATTGCAGTCCTACGAGGAGAGCTTGTACTTCCCACGAAGTAATGGAAAGAATCAACGAGGAAAATCTACGTGATCTTGCTGATTCGTTTGCGGGATTGAATCTCGTAGAATTCAAGACGGGAGAACTTGTAACAAGACCTCCACCACAAGAAAGTTTTGGGTCACATAATCCACCCGAAGATGATCAAAGTATGCCGCATAGGGAAGATTTCACCTCAGCAACTTTAGATCCCCTAGTTGGAACAAGGAACCGTTCCCGTAGGTCAGATTTACATCAAACGTCTTATGGAAAATCTCAGTTAGATTCAATCCATCCATATGTACTTATTGTAGGATCGAGCGCTTACCGCTTTACCAATAACTATAGTTAAGGGTAATGGCGCAACATCAATCTTTTCAACCATACGCTGGCACAAGCGCCACGTGTTCGGCCGATCACAAAGCAGAGGCAATTGTTGAACCCCAACAATCCCTCCCCCAATAATTGCACTCTCTGCAACTCATGGGAATCGAACACGCGACCTTGGCTCTGATACCAATTGTAGGATCGAGCGCTTACCGCTTTACCAATAACTATAGTTAAGGGTAATGGCGCAACATCAATCTTTTCAACCATACGCTGGCACAAGCGCCACGTGTTCGACCGATCACATAGCAGAGGCAATTGTTGAACCCCAACACTTATGCTCAACATTGATATCTTGGATTTCAAAAACAGAGAAGTTCTTATTGATGTGTGGGCTTTAGCAATGAGAATAGCAGCATGATCACTTGATCTAAGTAAAGAATGATTCATTTTACTTCTTAAAATGACTTTGGAAGGATCAATCAAGATTGTCTGGGAAATGGGGGACCCAAGTACCAAAGAAGAAGTTTTAGTCGGAGAGTTCCTAAAAGAAATTGTGGAGAAAATGGCAAAATTCTTTAAAAACTGTTTCATTGGGGTAAGCTACTTCGAAGAAATTGAGGAAGAGAAGACTAGAAAATATGAGAATAGCAGCATGATCACTTGATCTAAGTAAAGAATGATTCATTTTACTTCTTAAAATGACTTTGGAAGGATCAATCAAGATTGCCTGGGAAATAGGGGACCCAGGTACCAAAGAAGAAGTTTTAGTCGGAGTCTCGGAGAGTTCCTAAAAAAAATTGTGGACAATATGGCAAAATTCTTTAAAAATCTGTTTCATTGGGGTAAGCTACTTCGAAGGAATTGAGGAAGAGAAGACTAGAAAATATAGACAAGCTCTAATTAGCCTGTAACTACATGACATATGTTATGTAGACGAGTACATCAAACTATTTACAGAGTATAGATGGAAGGCAAAGATAGAAGAAAAAGATGCAGCAGAACTGTTCTTTGCCAAAATACCGAGCCCATAGACAGAAATGTTTATCCATGAATATACACCTCATGCAATCGAGACGGTGTCCAGGAGAATGTCATTTCTTAAGGTAAAGCTCGCAGAGTGGTGCTACCAAGTAAAATCCAAAAAAATTACAAGAAGCTTAGCGGAATCAACAAAACAACTCCTCTTGCTGTACAATGAATGATATCCCTAAAATCATTGGAAACTACCCCCAAAGGCGAAAGATGAAGAAGTACTGAGCTCATCTTTATGCCTACGGAAGTAGTTCTAGAAGAAATAGGTCTTCATGGAGACCTATAAAGTTCTGGTCGAAACATAAAGCCCAGAGTTATAGATCTGGGCAAATATCAGGACCAACAAGAAGTAGAACCGTATCAACGGGTTCTAATCAAACAATTTCTAGCAGAGCACCGATAAAAGGAACTTTCAAACGCACTCATACACGTGCGAATGAAAGCTTCAAAGATTGTAACTGCTGGACTTGCGGAGCAAGAGGACATATCTCCACAGATTGTCCAGAAAACCAAAGTCGTGGAGTGAGACAGTTCGTACCAAGGAGTTTGAGGAGGCTGTCTATTTCCAGGATTTGGTACAGGTGTATCAATTTGAGGATATTCCCTCGGATGAAAGCATCTATGAAGAAGAGATCTATTCTGATGATGTGGTGAATCCAGCTCAGAATCAGAGTGAAGGAGAGTTCCTCAAGCACATGATCAGAGAAGACTCGTCGGGATTCTTCTCTCATACAACTGTTTATCGTAAAACCCTTATGAGGATCATTAAGGAAGAGCCAAAGCTTCAGATGCATGATGGATTTACAATTGGAGCAATGGAAAAAGCCATGGATATGAAGTGTCTTCGAAGCAGGAAGCATCAGATTATCCATAAGGTAACAACATGTGAATTTGCGATCCCAATGGAATTCACACGAAACCAAATTGAGATGCAGTTAATCCCCTACAGAGAAATCCAGGAGATAAGAACAAGGTTAAAAGAGAAGTTGCTAACATGCTCTCATGGATTCATATTGGAGCCATTAGAGTAATCATCAAGGCAACTTTCAAGGAAGGAGTTTATTCGCCACTCACTGGCAATCTTCGACAAAAGAATCCTGAACCTCAAAGATTTTTGTTTGGGACCAGTTGCAGGAAATGTGTATGCGGGAAAGATGGCTTTCAACATCTATCCTAGAATTGCATACAAGTTCGGAGATCGAGATTTCAACAATGTTCTAACTCTTCATCAAGATTTTAAAGGAAGTGAGTTGATGAAAGAAGGGAACATGCCTTACTCAGTCACATACAAGGTGTCATACGCGCTCTCGAGTACTCATCATTCAGAAGTATTCTTGAGAAAAGAATTCATTGAAGTCCCCAGAATCTTTGAAGATTTCGCCAAAGCAGTATTGCCGGACATTATTGATACTCCGACAATAGGAGAGATCGACATGAGGATACAAGATCAACCTGTTCTGATCAGATGCAGGAGCCTTATGATCGAGCCGAGAAGGATGTCTTTCCAACAGGATAGGTTAATCAGCAACTATCCGGGGGGAAAACAGAAGGCAGTTTCAAGCAGAATTCAGAAAATCCCTGATATATTCATAACACCAGGGAAGCTGAAATGCCCAGAAGGCTGGAGAGAAGTGCAGATAATTTTTGATATTACGGAGAAAGATAATATATTCCCATGTGATGCCCTCTACTATTTGCAACAACCTACAGTTGGCAGCTATCAAGAAAACCTTCAAATTGGTGAAAGTGGTCTAACAATTGCAGGAACTGCAGGAAGAATCCCAGAACAACTTATTCTAGGGATTGAATTTCTCGATGAACATAAACATTAGGAAAGATTACAAGATGGAATGGAATTCATGGTGGACGGAAAGAGATATAGGATCAGATGACCACCAGTCCATCCTCAATTTACATCTCCGTCGGGATGTTATATGTGAAGTATAGAGCAGAATATTTTACAGCCTACATTGATTCCGGAGCTGGAATATGTACTGTCAGGCGTGATATATTCCCCAAACAAGTTGGTGAAAAATTACCAGCTATTGCCCGAAGAGACTTTTCAAAGCGGATCCTTATCCTTAATGAAGGAGTCCAGGGAGCGAAAATAATAATCGGAGGAGCAGGCGGTACCCCATGGTACAAAGTCAAGACTCTACCTATTTATTTTCATGATACATGAGCTGATATGCTGCTGGGAAATGATTTCCTATAGACATTCAAGCGGTTCACTCAGGAGAACGAAACATGAAGACTTATTTTCACAACCCTTTGTGATTATAAGATTATTGTGCAGAGACTACGGGAGGCGTTTCACCAAAAATTCTCCATTAGTTTCCGTAGCAAGCGTGATGATGAAGGAAAACTTCGACACCCAAAATGAAGGATCAGCAGAGATTTGGATAAGCAATCCTTCAGTTTCGACAACAATGTCCTAGTGAAAAGGACTCTCAAACTTTTGACTGGGTTAATATTATGTCTTTCAGAGAACATGATGAGAAAGAAGTTACTCCAGAAACCCTGTTGCTCCTAAAAAATGCATTACAAGAAGAGGTTCCACAACCTGAAACTACCCTCGAAGAGCAAATTACTCTAGAGGATATAAAAAGGAAAATTCGGAGGAACTACAACGAGGATCCTCTGGCATGGTGGAACAAGAATGAGCTCAAAGCTACTTTGAAGGTGAAAGCTAGAAAATAAAATGAGTTCGTCAAATTCAAATCAATCCCCATGAATATGGAAGATCGGTGGGATATGCAAAATATACTTAAGGAACATCTTAACCTTAAGTTAATCTCTGCAGGTGTTTCTTCATATAGCAGACCAAGATTCCTTGTTCGGAATCACGGAGAAATCAAGCATGAAAGCCAATATTAGTAATTAACTACAAATGAATCAACGATATCTTGGATTTCAATGGATATTTTATCCCAAGCAAAGAACATTTGGTAAATAGCATCAAGAATGCCAATGTGTTTTCTAAGTTCGATTGTAAGTCTGGATTTTACCAGATTAAGATGGAGGAATCAAGCAGAAAGTTCACAGCATTCTCCACACCACAAGGACATTATATCTGGAATGTCATGCTAATGGATTGACAAATGCTCCCCAGATATTCCAAAGGAAGATGTATAATCTTTTTATAGGATTACTTCAGCTTTATGTTCATGTATATTGACGACATCTTCATTGCGTCAAGAAACATGAAAGATCATATTACACATTTCAAAATCTTGTCAGATATTTGCTACAATGAAGGATTAGTGATATCCGAAAGGGAACCAATGATTGCCACAAGACAGATCGAGTTCCTCAAAATTGAGATCGATGACTCTGATTGCAGAATCATATTGTAGAAATGGTGCAAGGATATCCAGATGACCTCAAGGATTTAAAGCAACTTCAGAGTTTTCTGGGAGTTGTTAATTTGCTGGAATGTTCATCAACAATCTAGCAAATCACCGGAAGGTTTTCAGTCAACTACTCAAGAAAGATGTTAAGTTTGACTTGAATGAAGATCACAGACGAGCTGTCAAACAGCTTAAAGAAGTTTGCAGGCAACTACCAAAGCTTGAACTTCCAAACGACGAGGATGAACTGGTATTATATACCAATGCTAGTGATCATTGGTGGGTTGTAGTACTTATGAAGGCCACACCAGAGGAGAAGTGTCATGCAGATATTGTAGCGGTTTAATTGACAATAGCAAAGTTATCAGGTGGTACATCAACGAGAAAGAGTTCTTTGCAGTTCGAAAGGCTTTTAAAAAATGGCCATTGTTCTTACTTGCAAAAAAGTTTATCTTTAAAACAGATAATACCAGTGTAAAGTCTTTTCTGAAAAATAAAATTGAACCAAAACCAGAAAAGGCTAGACTTTTAAGATGGCAAGTTGAATGCCAATATTATGATTATGATATTGTCATAGTGAAATCTGATAAAAATATTGTTGGGAAAACAATTTCTAAAGTTTTGGTAATTACAAACCGGATATTAAAGACAAACTGGATGAAGTCCTACCGGATATTAAAGACCAACTGGATGGACATCAACCGGATGAAGTCATCAACTGGACAAGACTCAAACTGGATGGACATCAACCGGATGAAGTCATCAACTGGACAAGACTCAAACTGGATGGACATCAACCGGATGAAGTCATCAACTGGACAAGACATCGACCGGATGAAGTCGTCAACTGGACAAGACTCAAACTGGATGGACATCAACCGGATGAAGTCATCAACTGGACAAGACATCAACCGGATGAAGTCATCAACTGGACAAGTCATCAACCGGATAAACTTAAACTGGATGGACATCTACTGGACAACTATCAACTGAATAGTCTCTCACTGAACAAGGACATCAACTGGTCATAAGAGGATGAACGACCAGTTGAACAAAGAAAACCAGCAGAAGTCTGAGCTTCCAGTTAGAGCACTAAGCAACGAGACAAAATCAGTACAACATTCTCTGACAAAGGTACAATAGAGCGGCGCACCCTGCTATATCTCCGCCACCATTACCGTCAGAGTGAAAAGAGCCGTTGCTTTACAAAATAGGAAAGAAGACAATATGAAATTGGAAAGCTAATCTCTTCCATATACAGAAAGGCTACCGTTGGACATCAAAACCTATAAATACATCCAAGCAGAGAATGAAGAGGTGCTGAGCGATTTCAACTAAGAGATATACTTCAAAGCAAACAAGAAAGCCACACTACTGATATTCCAAACGTTCAGCTAAGAGCAGACAAACAGCAATACTGAATCTGTGTCAGATTATCTTCAACTGAAGTCTGCTGCTCAAAAACTCTCAAAGCTAGAAAGTGTATTCTGTAAAGAGTGTCATAGAATCCATTGTAACCAAAAAGTTAAGAAGTGTGTGATTGCTAGGAGTTTAGGCCAAGTGTGTTAGTGCCTAAGAAGGTTGTATACTGTAAAAGTGTAAACCAAGTCTTCTAGTGAATCCTTCCTGCAAAGGAAGAAGGGGAGACGTAGAAGCGTTGTGCTTCGAACTTCCAGAAACAACTCTCGTGTCATTGGTTTATTGCTTTATTACTTCAGTTTTATTCCTCACAAGTTTTGTAGACGTCTTCCGCACTATAACAAGTGTCTACTGACTTGCCTGATATTGAGAAGCAACTGTAACACTTAACAGTTTACAGTTAACCAGAAAAAGAAATCAAAATTGTATCTAGTGTTTATTCAACCCCCCCTTCTAAACACTACCCCGATCCCAACAAGTGGTATCAGAGCTTAGGTCTTCTCAATCTTGAGAAATTACCATTTACCAAAAACTGATGGCCTCATTCAGCAAGATTCCAATGTTCAAGAAAGACGAATATGATGACTGGAGGATCCGTATGCAAGCACATCTAAGTGCTCAAGATGATGATATGTGGTATGTAATCACTGAAGGACCGTTGAAGATCATGAAAATCAATACAGCTGCTTCTATCACAAGTGGTGATCCACAAATGGTAGAAAAGGAAAGATCTCAATGGTCAAATGAAGACAAGAAAAAAGCAAATCTAGACAACGTTGCTAAGGACATTCTGTTCAAAACTTTGGACAAAAATATGTTCAACAAAATAAAGATGTGCCCTACAGCCAAAGAAATCTGGGAAAAGATTGCTCAACTCTGTTAAGGAAATGATCAAACCAAAGAAAACAAGCTTACTGTGTGTTAGTTCCGGACCTTATCGATGAGATTTTAAAGATGACAAAACATTTCAGACCGGATCGATAGAAATCAGGTTGACCAGATCGATCGGACAAAACAAAGCAAGATGACAAAACATTTCAGACCGGATCGATGGAAATCAGGCATACCAGATCGATCGCGCAAAACAGAGCAAGCTGATAAAGAATATCACATATCAGACCGGATCGATGGATTCCAGACTGACTAGATCGATACTTCAGATCGATCTCAACCTTTATCAGATCAGAGCAGTCAAAGATACATAAAGGATGGCTTCTCAGTCCGAACCATCAACGGTTATTTATTGTAGCATTTAATGCTGTAATTAATGCTACAAAGGATCAAAAGTCGAAGATTGCCATTAAAGGTCAGAAGACAAAGAAGAGCTTACCTGACAGTCGCCGAAAGCATACACCAGAACGGCAAGTGTCCTGAAGAAGAAGACTGTAGCTTTCTCAGAGTTTAAAAAGAGTCAAAGTCGCACATAAAGGGAAACAATGCCGTTGCTACCCTCAACTATAAAAGGATGCAACAAAAGGAAGACATGATGACTCTGGATTCCAACTCACCCTGATCAATTGAAAAACACACAAGAAATCAACTGCACACGCTTACAAAGTTCAGAAGCTTTCGAGCTGAAGTTATTTATTTAAGCGCGATTACTTTGTAACATTTGATCATTGTAGGATCACTGTGCGCATTGTGTATTGAAAAATAGAAGTGAGCAACTTATTGTAACTGTCAGACAGAGTGTGTCTGAGCAGGTTGAGTGACTAGGAGTTTCAGACTGGTAGTGAGGTAAATCCAGCCTGAATCGGGTTTGTACAACAGGATTGTATAAATCAAAGTCTTCTAGTATAAACCTTCCTTAATTGGAAGAAGGGGAGACGTAGAAGGATTACACCACCTTCGAACTTCCAGAAACATATCCTGTGTTTTATCCTTCTGCACTTAGCCATCGAGCCGTTCTTACTTTTACAAGAGCAGACCGTTTCCGCACTTACCTTTCTAGTGGTCTGTTCTGTTCAAAGAGTTGATTAAGTAACAGATTTCTTTCACTAATCCGAAAGAATTCACAAGGGATAAATTTTATAAGGAGTGTTCATTCACCCCCCCCCCCCCCTCTAAACACTCCGGACCGACATCATTTTATTCGAGATCATGTTGGCAAAAAGGAAATTCGGATCGAGCACATTTCAACAGAGCAGCAAGCAGCAGACATCTTCACTAAACCGCTTCCTGAGGCTAAGTTTAATTATTTCCGTCAAATTCTTGGTTTAATTGACTTATCTTAATTAGTTTAGATGTTTTTATTCTTTTCGCACTTGAAGTTTTTTTGTCACCACAGATCGATAATACAACGTTCAGAAAGACACAGACCGGTCCGAACTTTCAGACCGATCCTTGTCAGTCTGATTTTATCCTATGATCTGTCTGGACAAAAACAACAGCTCAGACTGATTGACCATTTTAACTAGTTGTACTTTAACCGCCTTATCTTTCTTTATCCTGACCGTTTATTTTGAATTATTTAATTCTCAGTCTTGGAGATAAAGACACGTGTCTTCTCTCTCCTATTTAGCGGGCTGAACATTTCATACTTGTTCACTTTTTACAATTTACCGCTTTCTACCTTCTTACTCTCTCATTCTCTTACTCTTCGCACTTTCTTTAAACCCCTTTCAAATGGCTACCATCACTCATAACTCACTCTCCGTTGAGTTTGATGACATTTACAGGGCAGAAGATGCTGCGATGGTGTCCATTTTTAGAGCCCTGGAATCCTCTGGTTTAAGGAATTTTTTGGAGTGTGGGACAGTCGTTTATGAATCAGAAATCCGCGAGCTGTTCGCCAACGCCGTCTCCCGGAAGACATCCATTTCTACTACTGTCAAGGGCAAATCTTTCGAGATCTCGCCAATGACGATGGCCAAGACCTTTGGCCTCCCCAGTTCCGGACTGACAGAGTTCGGACAGACTCCTCAAGTGTCACTCTTAGATCTTCAGGGGAAGATTTCTATTTCTGGCCACCGATTGCAACCCTCCTTTAAGAAGAAGGAAATGCTATTCCATTTCCAGGTGCTGTGCGAAGTGGTAGGCAAGCCACTTTTGGGTAAAGCAGGAAGTTTCGATGCTGTAACCGCCGAAAAGTTCAGGGCTATGGCGGCTATTGTATCCGGCCAGAAGATAAACTGGTCCATGATTTTGTTTGGAGTACTGCTGGAAACGGTGATTGCATCCAAGCACGCCGTATGTTTTGCTGTTCCTCTCAGCAAGCTCTTGGAGTCCTTAGGCCTCGAACTGAGCAAGCCGTCTGCTCTCCGTCCCTTTAAGATCCTTAACTCCAAAGGGCTTGCACTGCTGAAGTCCAAGAGTGCTCCGCCTACTCCTGCTACTCTGGCTGCAGTCAAGGTTGAGCAGGACGAGGAACCAGTTGCTGTGCGCAAACCTCGGGTCAAGCGGAAGCTGACCATTCAGACTGACTCAGAAGCCACCCAGTCTGCTCACTCATCACCAACCAAGCCACTTCCCAAAAAGCCCCGAACTCAGATTACCAAACCAGCCAAATCTCTACCTCCACCCATACTGCCACCTCCTAAAGCAACCCCTGCCCCTCAACCTTCCACCCAGCTTTCACAAGCTTCAACCCCTGCACCCAAAGTCACCCTTCGAATTTCCTCTGCCAATCCCGTGGTCAAAGGGATAGTTATCACTGAGTTGGGAGACTATACCCAATCAGGGATTAAGTCCCCTTCCTCCACCGGCAAGGGAAAAGCCATTCTCACCGAACCCCTCTCTAAACCCAAATCTGCAGCGCAGACTGCCATCGACATCGCTATGGAGGATGTTGATGAGAGGCTAAAGGAACTCATTGTGGTTTTTGATGAATATGTCCAGTACCGGACTATCAACCACATTGAGCTGTTCTACGGTAAGTTGCACAGATTGAAGAAGATGGAAGATGAAGCTCTGAAAGGAACAGAGACTGATGATGTTCGACTTGCCGTGCAGCGCAGAGATTTATTTACGGCAAAACACAGATTCAGACTGGCTAATCTGCTTCTTGTTGCCAAAAAGAAGAACTTCGATCCGCTTGCTCCAACTGCCAGAGATGATGGGGCTGTGATTGCTCAACTCGAGATGGATGTTCATGCTCTATCCTTAGCTGTCCGTTTTCAAAGACAGAAGCTAAGTATCTCCACTCCAGCCACAAGCCCGGATCATCCTTCTGCAAGCAAGACTCTGGCAGAACCATTTATCGAGGTTATTCCTTCTGATGCAGCACAACAGACAGAGGATCAGCCTGCAGAGCACGTACCAGACCAGACAGCGGAGCAGCCATTGCCTAATGCTCCGTCTGCAACAGATGATGAACCAATGAATGTTCTGTTGGACTCTCCGACAACATCTATTCCATTGAAGTCATCAGCCTCCCGTGCACAACCCAGTCCAGCTGAAGCATGTGCAACAACTGAAGTACCAGACCTCATCGATCCGGATTTCGTGGTATCTACAGTGGTTGCAGCTCTCCAAGTTGAGGAACCTCCCAGTCCCCACTCTCCTCCGGGACAATCAGATGAAGATTTGGCCTTCATTCAAGGTTTTTCTTCGGATCTGGTCACTCTGATCCGATCCGAAAGTCATCAAGCTGCCATTTCTTCCATCGTGCCGATTGCTGACGAAGATGACCATGCCATGTCATCATCAGACCACTCTCCCAGCAAGCTATCTGATGCACCTCCATCCCTGGCACGGACTATCCAGCACTTCTCTGATACCTGTCTGTCCTTGACTCAACGCATTCTAGAAGTTCATCAAGGTCAGAGGGTCACAGCCTTGGACTTTGCTTCTTTCAAAGAGAAGATGAATGCCAGTATCGGAAGCCTTCAGCGCGGCATAAACGATTTGTTTTCTCAACAGGCCTCTTACAAAAACAGTCTGAGAAAAGAGCAGATCGAGCTAGCCACTGAAGTCAGAGCATGTTGCCAATTCCCTCCGCGCTCAAGACGTTCGTCTTGACGCTATCAGCGCTCAGCTAGCACAAGTTGTCGACTTTCTTCAAGAGATTGCTGCTGACAAAAAGGGGGAAAAGAAGACAGACTTCAGGCCGCCTTCTAGAAAATAATATTTTCAGACTGTGTATTTTTAGGATTTTCTTGGTGATCTATAAAATCCTCGTTTGATTAAGTCTGTGTTCATTTATTTTGAACCTCATCATAAGGCTTAATAATAAAGATTCAATCGATCCAACTTAATAATGTTCATTTATTTTGAACAAAGAAGTAATCGATCCGAAAGCATTCGCTTCAGAACTCTTATCAAGACTGGTTAAAAAGACTTAGAAGCTAGGTTTTGTCATCATCAAAAAGGGGGAATTTGTTAGTTCCGGACCTTATCGATGAGATTTTAAAGATGACAAAACATTTCAGACCGGATCGATAGAAATCAGGTTGACCAGATCGATCGGACAAAACAAAGCAAGATGACAAAACATTTCAGACCGGATCGATGGAAATCAGGCATACCAGATCGATCGTGCAAAACAGAGCAAGCTGATAAAGAATATCACATATCAGACCGGATCGATGGATTCCAGACTGACTAGATCGATACTTCAGATCGATCTCAACCTTTATCAGATCAGAGCAGTCAAAGATACATAAAGGATGGCTTCTCAGTCCGAACCATCAACGGTTATTTATTGTAGCATTTAATACTGTAATTAATGCTACAAAGGATCAAAAGTCGAAGATTGCCATTAAAGGTAAGAAGACAAAGAAGAGCTTACCTGACAGTCGCCGAAAGCATACACCAGAACGGCAAGTGTCCTGAAGAAGAAGACTGTAGCTTTCTCAGAGTTTAAAAAGAGTCAAAGTCGCACATAAAGGGAAACAATGCCGTTGCTACCCTCAACTATAAAAGGATGCAACAAAAGGAAGACATGATGACTTTGGATTCCAACTCACGCTGATCAATTGAAAAACACACAAGAAATCAACTGCACACGCTTACAAAGTTCAGAAGCTTTCGAGCTGAAGTTATTTATTTAAGCGCGATTACTTTGTAACATTTGATCATTGTAGGATCACTGTGCGCATTGTGTATTGAAAAATAGAAGTGAGCAACTTATTGTAACTGTCAGACAGAGTGTGTCTGAGCAGGTTGAGTGACTAGGAGTTTCAGACTGGTAGTGAGGTAAATCCAGCCTGAATTGGGTTTGTACAACAGGATTGTATAAATCAAAGTCTTCTAGTATAAACCTTCCTTAATTGGAAGAAGGGGAGACGTAGAAGGATTACACCACCTTCGAACTTCCAGAAACATATCCTGTGTTTTATCCTTCTGCACTTAGCCATCGAGCCGTTCTTACTTTTACAAGAGCAGACCGTTTCCGCACTTACCTTTCTAGTGGTCTGTTCTGTTCAAAGAGTTGATTAAGTAACAGATTTCTTTCACTAATCCGAAAGAATTCACAAGGGATAAATTTTATAAGGAGTGTTCATTCACCCCCCCCCCCCTCTAAACACTCCGGACCGATCCTAACACTGTGGCTTTACAGAAGTTTGAGCATATCAAAATGATAAATGGAGAAACTCTCAACGAGTACGATGAAAGAGTGACTGGAATAATCAATGAACTAAACAGTCTAGGTAAGGAGTTACCCAACAGAGAAGTCACTCTCAAAGTAATGAGAGGTCTACCAAGAGAATGGGATGTCAAGACCATTGCTATGAGAGAATCGAAGGACATCAACAAAATAGATCTACATGATCTGTTTGCTGATTTAAAAGCCTATGAATTCGAATTAGGCATTCGGGTTGAAGATGAACCAAGTACCAGTCAACCAACAAAAGCTCTCACTGCATCAGAGTCTCTGCCTACTCCTACAGAAATGACTCCAGAAAAGATGTGTAATGATGCTATGGCAATGTTTGTAAAGAAATTTGGGAAATTCATGAAGAAGAATCAGAGATCTTATCAATCATATCCTCGGAGGCAGAGTTCCAAAGGAAATCCAGAAGAAGAAGAGCGAGTATGCTTCAACTGCCTCAAACCAGGGCACTTCATTGCAGACTGTCCTAAACCCAAGAAGGATGATCACAAAAGAGGATCCAAGGATTACAGAAAATCCAAAGAAACCAGAAGATCATCCAAAAAGGACAGAGATCAAAAGGTCTTGATGGCAGAAGAAAGTAAGAGCAAATGGGCTGATTCTGAATCAGAATCAGAAGAGTTAACTAGCTCATCCAGCGAGAGTGAAGACGAGGAAGTCCACTGCTTAATGGCAAATAATGAAAATGAGGTACATGAATCAAACCTATCTGAATTTACACATAGTGAACTCACCAATGCATTACAGGACATGATAAATGAGTATCGAACACTTTATGAATCTTTTGAAAGCTATAAGACTGAGCATACAACCCAAACTGAAACGCATGAAAACAAGCTTGATTGTGAACAATCAAGGGAGTTGAACTGCCTAAGGGAAACAGCCAGTCTCCTAGTGAAGGAAAGAGATGAAGCCAAGAATGCTTACCAGAAACTTAGCAAACTGGTTAGCACTTGGAATGCGTCGACTACTAGAAAGGATGAAAGGCTTGAGTCTATAAGGCTTGCTGGTGATTTAACAGGCATAGGCTATAATAGCAATGACAGCAGTTCATCTGGTAATGAACCTCAACTGTGTCTAACAAAAGGCAAGGTTCAATCAATGAACTTTGTAAGATCTAGCACAGTATATGACCCTTACGAACTGGTTAAAGAACCTGTTAAAGCAACACTCATCAAGGAACAGGCACAGCACAGAGGTATCGGTTATGTAGAACCACTCAAAGAGGCTAAATCGAGGCAAAAGTTCAGAAATGAACTTAAACCCACTGGTCGAGCAGCTAGAGAGGTTAAACCCAACTGGTACTACAACTGTAAACCTGTCCAGAAGAGGTATATGCTAAATAACAGGAACTACAAACCAAAAGCACATGCATACACATATTATCACACTCCACAGCCAAAATCATCACCTATATCTATAAATGCACACACATTTCAGAACACACACCGACCTAAGTCATTCAGGGTCATACAAGTGTGGGTTCCGAAAGGACTAATCCTACCAGGACCCAAGTAGGATTGGGTACCAATCATTCTATCGCTTTAATTGCAGGAAACTAGAATGCATCCAGTTCGGAGCTCAGAATGGTTTCTGGACAGCGGGTGCTCTAGACATATGACAGGGAATGCGAGCTTATTGTCTGAACTGGTGGACTCCACCGGACCCAGAATAACCTTTGGAGATAACGCGAAAGGTAGAACCGTGGGTAAGGGTAAGATTATCTACGGTAACATCATCATTAAAGACATTCTTTTAGTTGAAAATCTATGCTATAACTTGATCAGCATAAGTCAACTGTGTGACAATGGTCATTCCGTAGAATTCAATCAGCACTCATGCACAATCAAATCTATTGATGGTAGTATACTACTTGTAGGTAGAAGGCATGATAACACATATAAAATTGATTGGAATCTTAATCAGCCTATCTCTTCTACTTGCTTAGTTGCTCTGAATTCATCCAAAAATTGGCTTTGGCACAAACGGTTGAGTCACTTAAACTTAAAAACTATTGCCAGTCTGCGTAAACTTGATCTAGTTGTTGGACTGCCCCAAATTGAGTTCTCAAAAGACAAGATCTGTGCAGCATGCCAACTTGGTAAGCAAATCAGATCCTCCTTTAAGAACAAAGGGAGTAAATCTTCTTCTCGGTGCCTAGAGTTGCTGCATATGGATCTATTTGGTCCTATACCAGTAACAAGTCTAGGGGGAATGAAGTATACTCTAGTGGTAATAGACGATTACACTCGTTTCACGTGGGTCTTGTTTCTAAGTGGCAAAGATCAGGCTACTCCAAAGCTGATCAAATTACTGAAAAGACTCCAAAATGAGAAATCGTGTGGGATAGATAGAATTCGCAGTGATAAAGGTACTGAGTTCACCAATCAATCACTCGAATCATATCTAGATGACCTTGGTATTAAACACGAATACTCTGCAGCTAGAACTCCTCAACAAAACGGAGTTGCTGAGCGTAGGAACCGCACTTTGAAAGAAGCTGCGCGAACAATGCTCGCGGAATCAGAAATATCGCAGAGATTTTGGGCAGAAGCTGTCAACACAGCATGTTATACGCAGAACAGATCAATGATTAGTAAGCGAGCAAATAAAACCCCTTATGAGATCTGGAATGGCAGTAAGCCAAATATTTCCTATTTCCATGTGTTTGGTTGCAAATGTTTTATTCACAACAATGGAAAGACTCATCTCACCGCTTTTGATGCCGAATCTGATGCTGGAATATTCCTTGGCTATTCTACAGTTAGTAAGGCATTCAGAGTATTTAATAATAGAACTCTTAATGTAGAAGAATCAGTGCATGTAAAATTTGATGAACCTACTGACTGTACACTATCTGATATACAAATCAACAACTTGAGTAATCGACTGGAAAGCACTTACATTGACGAAAATGTTGATGATGAGATTGATTACAGAAGCAGGATTGACTGCTCCTTAGAACCAGAAGTTCCTGAAACTCAAACAGAGGAGTCTGCTGGCCAACAAGCACTGCAGCCAGCTACAAATGAAACAGTAGTATCTACCCCTGCTGCAGCAGAAGGAACAAATGAGAAAGATGAGTCAATCAGAACCTCTGATTTGCCTACTCACATCCAGTCAACTGAAGAACTCAATCCTCTTGGACCTTCGCTCCGGTGGAAGAAGGATCATCCACCTGAGCAGGTCATCGGTAACCCTCTTGCTCCTCTACGCACCAGAGGACAAATGATTAATGAATTTCTTCATGCTGCATTCATATCTCATATAGAACCTAAGAAGATTGATGACGCTATATTAGACCTAAGTTGGGTAGAAGCAATGCAGGAAGAACTAAATCAGTTTGAGCGAAACAAAGTATGGTATCTAGTACCACGACCACAGCATCACACTGTAATTGGCACCAAATGGGTGTTTAGAAATAAATTAGACAAAAACGGTACAGTCATCAGAAATAAAGCAAGATTAGTTGCACAGGGCTACAGACAGGAAGAAGGCATTGATTTCGATGAAACCTTTGCCCCTGTAGCTCGACTAGAAGCAATTCGCATATTTCTTGCATTTGCTGCGTTTAAAGACTTTAAAGTCTATCAGATGGATGTTAAGAGTGCATTTCTTAACGGCAAACTCCAGGAAGAAGTCTATGTTGAACAACCTCCTGGATTTGAAAACCATCAGCAGCCATCTCATGTTTTCCGTCTCAATAAAGCCTTGTATGGTCTAAAGCAAGCTCCCCGTGCCTGGTATGAAACTTTATCAAAATATTTGACAGAACACAATTTTATTATTGGCAAGGTGGACAATACCCTTTTTAAATTTACAAAGGGAGACCATACTCTGCTTGTTCAAATTTATGTTGATGATATTATCTTCGGAAGTACTAACTCAAAATTGTGCGAAAGATTTTCTAAAATTATGCAGGACCAGTTCGAGATGAGCATGATGGGAGAACTATCATTTTTCTTAGGATTGCAAGTCAAGCAATCTAGTGAAGGGATCCTGATCAATCAGTCTAAATATACTAAAGAGCTACTAAAGAAATATGGAATGAGCACCAGCTCAGCTGCTGCTACACCAATGAGCTCATCTGCCAAACTCGACTTGGATAATTCAGGAATACCAGTCGAAGTTACAATGTATCGAGGCATAATCGGATCTTTACTATATTTGACAGCCAGCCGACCAGATATTATGTTTGCAGTATGTATGTGCGCCCGGTTTCAAGCAAATCCCAAGCAGTCGCACTTCACTGCAGTCAAAAGGATCCTAAAATATTTGAAAGGCACTGAGAATGTCGGTCTATGGTATCCAAGAGACTCAACTTTCAATCTTATCGGATACTCAGATGCTGACTATGCTGGATGCAAAATTGACAGGAAAAGCACCAGTGGGTATTGTCAATTCCTTGGTGATCGATTGATATCATGGGGTTGCAAGAAACAGACATCCATTGCAACTTCCACTGCAGAAGCAGCGTACCTTGCTGCTGGAAGCTGCTGTGCTCAACTGCTCTGGATTCAGCAACAACTCAGAGACTATGGAATTGAGTCCACAGAGGCTCCTATTTTCTGTGACAATACATCTGCCATTGCCATAACATACAATCCAGTTCTTCATACTCGTACTAAACATATTGACATCCGTCATCATTTTATCAGAGATCATGTCATGAAGAAAGAAATTCGGCTGGAATATATTTCTACAGAACAACAGGCAGCAGACATCTTCACAAAGCCCCTACCGGACGCTAAGTTTTCTTACTTTCGAAATATTCTTGGTTTAATTGAAATTACTTCTTGATTATTTTGTTTGGGTAATGAATTCAGGGGGAATTAGTTAGTTTATGTGCATAAATTTAGGGGAAATTTCTGTTATAATTCTATCATGGTTATTTAAGCTCAGCTGGTAATACAATGGTCAGCTGCAGTAGGTGTATCCGAACCAGTAGGACTCCACATCCAGTGGATGCTTTCCTACCAGTCGAACCCTACATACCAGTTGATGTTACCAAATATGCTTTGACAAAAATAACCCTCGATACTTATTAACCTAATGAACGTCGGAATTCAAAATTACTTTTGGTTAAAAATAAATTATTTCACTCCCGCCTAAATCCTGTTCTTTTATTTATTTGTTAAATCTTTTTTAAACCGTTAGATGATCGCCACGTATACATGTGTCCGCTCATCTACAGTACGACGTTACATATACTTCTTTTTTCACCGCCATTAGTTTCACTATTATTCTTCTCCAACAAATCACTGCGATTATTTTTCTCTTTCAGAAAAGCTTACTCTAACAAACTGCTGCTGCTTCTTCCTCTTACTCACTCAAAATGTCGAAGAATGTTCAGCCTAGTTTCATCACCAATGCTATTCACGTCGATTTTCACTCAATATCCACCTCCTCTGATGAAGAAACCAAGGAGTTGATACAGAGGCTGGATACCTCCGGACTCCTGGTAATCTTGAGCCAGACCCCTTCCTTTTACAAGAACGAACTACAAGAGTTCTTTGCTACGGCCAAGGTTGTGGATAACACAGTGGTGGCATCCGTCTCTGGACAATCGGTCACCATCACCCAACCAGAATTTGCCACTCACCTGTGCCTACCCTCTACCGGACTCACTGATTTTTCGACTATTCCGGCAGAACTAAGAGAAGAAATGCGTCTCACAGTCTCGGACTCTGCTCATCGCCTTCCACGTCCGCCTTTCCGGAAGTATTGATGAAGAGTCACTATAGACAACTAGCTGACATAATCTCAAAGGGGCTCCTCTGTAAGGCAGGATCATTTGATATAATTACCCCTGAGAAGTTTGATGTTATGAGCGCTATATGCAAAGGATTGGAGATAAACTGGTCAGCAGTGTTATTTCAAATACTGACTAGTCTGGTAGCATCTGGCAAGGGTCAATCAGGTTTTGCTCTCCCACTCAGCAGTCTTTTTGAGAGCAAAAACATTAAGACAGGGGCTCTTTCTCACCTTCATCCAGGGAGGCTCATCACTCACAAGTATCTTCAGCTTCATCGCCAACGAAGTGGCAGAGACGGAGGAGCGACAAAGCGTCGCTTGACTCAGGTAATCAGTGACTCCGAACAGACTGTATCGGAATCCGCTGAGTCTTCTCCTCCTCCTCCCCCTCCTAAGAAGCCCCGAACACGAAAAGATGCTCCTCAGACCGCCCGACAACTAGACATTGCATCCTCCGATACTATCTCCTCCGCAGGCCCTACTGATATAAATCCTGATAGGGAACCCAGCCCTGCCATCCCTTCAACTGAGGCACCAACTGCTCCCTTAGCCATGTTGCCTGCTCCTTCAGTGGTTCCAGCTGACACTCAGTCAGCACTGGTGAGCTCACAGCAAGCACCAGGCTCTATCAGCTTCAGGACACCCAAGTCATTATGTCCATACTGTCATCCCAAGACCACCCCTGCTGGAAAAAGAAAATCTCTTACGGCTCCAGTGTCCACTTCTGTTGCCTTCGAGATTCAAATGGTAATGGATACAGTGGAAGCCAAACTGCGACCACAGTTGGAGATTTTTGATCGATGGGTAAAGGCCCGTATCAAGGTTCGACTAGATGATTTTGATCAAATTCTAGATCAGGCTAGGGCAGATGAGAACACAATACTAGCATATCTTCAAATCTCAGACCCTGAAACAAGCTTGAAGCTGCGAGATGTTTTCAGCCTGATGATCTATGTGGGTGAACTTCAGGCCCTGGTGGAAACTCGCCTTCAACAATTTGACGGTAATTCGGGAACAGCGAATCATGATAGAGCTGTTCTAAATGCTCTTGGACCCAAGCTCGAAATGGCTGAGCTTGCTCTTCATGACCTTCGCATATCCACTGGTATTCACTCTTGCTCCTCTGCTGAAACTGTTGCCAGCCCTGATCAGCAGGATCTACACTCGGTCCTTGCAAATTTGGAGATTGTCCCATTTTCTGTGGAGCTCACTTCTACTGCTCTGGAGACTGCTTCCCCTGGAGCGGAGGCTGCACCAACTGCCTTGGAGGCAGCCTCCTCGGTTCAAGAACTCTCCTCTCCAACTGCTCTCGGCGTCTCCTCTCCTCCCAGCTCTCACAATGATCAACAGCCCCAGCCAATGGCTGTTGATCACACCAATGTGGATGCAGTCATACAGACAGTGGTTCAGCAGGTTACTATATCCTCTGCCAATCATGAACCCAGCGAGTCTTCCCACTCAAATGATCACACCCAGATGTCAGCTGCTGTGGTTGATCAACCCACAACTACTTTGGCTGCTCCACCAAATGACGAAACTGCCCAATTGGCTGTCACTATCTCAGAGTCTCCAGCTGCACCAATTGTTGAAGCTTCTATGTTGCCATCCACTGCAGTTGACGATGCTCACCTCAGCGCTCTTGTCCCCACTACTGATGCTCCACTGATTGCTGCAGATCCGTCCATGGTTCAAGAGCTTTCTGAAGACTTTTTTGTCTTTACCAACCCTATGGACGAGCCTCCGAACATTGCTGCGCAGCTAGCCAATCTATCCACTGCCATATCAGCACTAGCAAGCGATGTTCATAAGCTTAAACAGGAAGAACGAACTGCAACTCTCATTCTAGGCTCTCATCAGCAGCACACGGACTCACAATTCCAGCAAGTCTACCGGGACTTAAGTAGTTTAACGACTACTGTCACCAGACTTCAAACATTTGCTGAGAATGCAGTGGCGGATGCTTTTACTAGAATTGGCCAGGCGCGTCTTCAGATCAATCAAAACAATGAATCTCTTCATGCTGCCACCTCAATGGCTCTTGGAGAAAAGATTGACGACGCCAAGAAAACATTGACCGATCAGTTGGCCACTATGCAGGCAGCATTTGCCTATCAAATTCAAGATATTTGCAACAGCCTGCCTGCAGCTCCTCAAATTATTCGCAGATTACCTGAACCCGCCGAACTGCTCCCTCAACACAGCGAGCTTCAAGTTCAGCTGCTCATTCATCCCCTGCAACTGGAGCACCCACTCAGTCCAGACCAACTGCTCAACCAAGATCTCGGAGTCCACGCCAACCGCCTGCAGAAAAACGCGACTATTCCAAACATTGGTTCGGGCGCAAATAGTATCGTTTTCTGACTCATCCTTTAATTACTCTTATCTATTTACTGTTTTTGTTGACTTTTTCTTTGTATTTACTGTTCCACTTAAATACATTCACATTAATTGCAACCTTTTTATTTCTATAAATAGCGACTCTTGTTTGTTCACAGAACACACATTCACTCAACATGATTACTTTCAAGCTATTCAAAATTCCCTGGTTTTTTGTTAGATCTTTTTTCCGCTTCATGGGTTTATTACTTATCTAAATCAACCCCTCATGGGTTGATTACTTATCTAACCCAGCTCTGTTAAGCTTCAGCGCTTTGATCCTGTTCTGGTGCTCCTCATCAGTCAGGAACTACTAACAGCAGATGTCTGGGGGCTGATGACAAAAAGGGGGAAGACAGAGATAAACTATTCTCATTAGGTGAATCCATGAACCATGGAAGCTGCCTGATGTATATACATATGACTCTTCCCGACCTTCTCTCTGAAACAAGGTAGACCGGCAGAGATAGAGTATTCTAATTATGTCCTCTCTGAGACAAGGTGGATCGAGCTCTTCCTTTCTGAAATAAGGTGGATTGAGCTCTTCCTCTCTGACACCAGGTGGATCGAAGCTCTCCGGGTCTACAATGCTTGTTTAAAGATTTGTCATGTATCAGCTGTATTATGTAAACTAAATTGGTCTTATATTCTAGTCAAGTTATTAGAATTCATCTTAAATAAAGATGAATCTCTCCCAATTGTCCAGTTTGATTACAACTTGTAATCTGCTTATATTTAATGAAAATTTCTTTTCCATTATGTCTTCAAGTAATTTCAGGATTCTCATCTTAGTTACTCAAACTGGAAATAGATCTTTGCTTAGTTTTGTCATCACCAAAAAGGGGGAAATTGTTGGGAAAACGATTTCTAAAGTTTTGGTAATTACAAACCGGATATTAAAGACAAACTGGATGAAGTCCTACCGGATATTAAAGACCAACTGGATGGACATCAACCGGATGAAGTCATCAACTGGACAAGACTCAAACTGGATGGACATCAACCGGATGAAGTCATCAACTGGACAAGACTCAAACTGGATGGACATCAACCGGATGAAGTCATCAACTGGACAAGACTCAAACTGGACGGACATCAACCGGATGAAGTCATCAACTGGACAAGACATCAACCGGATGAAGTAATCAACTGGACAAGACTCAAACTGGATGGACATCAACCGGATGAAGTCATCAACTGGACAAGTCATCAACCGGATAAACTTAAACTGGATGGACATCTACTGGACAACTATCAACTGAATAGTCTCTCACTGAACAAGGACATCAACTGGTCATAAGAGGATGAACGACCAGTTGAACAAAGAAAACCAGCAGAAGTCTGAGCTTCCAGTTAGAGCACTAAGCAACGAGACAAAATCAGTACAACATTCTCTGACAAAGGTACAACAGAGCGGCGCACCCTGCTATATCTCCGCTACCATTACCGTCAGAGTGAAAAGAGCCGTTGCTTTACAAAATAGGAAAGAAGACAATATGAAATTGGAAAGCTAATCTCTTCCATATACAGAAAGGCTACCGTTGGACATCAAAACGTATAAATACATCCAAGCAGAGAATGAAGAGGTGCTGAGCGATTTCCAACTAAGAGATATACTTCAAAGCAAACAAGAAAGCCAAACTACTGATATTCCAAACGTTCAGCTAAGAGCAGACAAACAGCAAAACTGAATCTGTGTCAGATTATCTTCAACTGAAGTCTGCTGCTCAAAAACTCTCAAAGCTAGAAAGTGTATTCTGTAAAGAGTGTCATAGAATCCATTGTAACCAAAAAGTTAAGAAGTGCGTGATTGCTAGGAGTTTAGGCCAAGTGTGTTAGTGCCTAAGAAGGTTGTATACTGTAAAAGTGTAAACCAAGTCTTCTAGTGAATCCTTCCTGCAAAGGAAGAAGGGGAGACGTAGAAGCGTTGTGCTTCGAACTTCCAGAAACAACTCTCGTGTCATTGGTTTATTGCTTTATTACTTCAGTTTTATTCCTCACAAGTTTTGTAGACATCTTCCGCACTATAACAAGTGTCTACTGACTTGCCTGATATTGAGAAGCAACTGTAACACTTAACAGTTTACAGTTAACCAGAAAAAGAAATCGAAATTGTATCTAGTGTTTATTCACCCCCCCCCCCCCCCCCTTCTAAACACTACCCCGATCCCAACAAAAATGTTATTACAGATTTCTTAACACGAGATGGAGGGACACATTGCTAGCAATACCCTCAAACGAGTGAGGAATCTCAAGGAAAAACTGGAGATCCTGGAATGAAACTTTGGGACACTTTGTCTCAATGCTGAGGTCGCAGGACGGCTTGAAGGAGCATATCAGGAACTTGTTACTTATCACATAAGGGCATGCTTTCGGGATCGTGAACGTTTGTTTGAAGTCTTGAAAGGGCCCATATTCCAGGCCGCACCTCCAACGGTGCAAAAATGAGTGTTTAGATAACGGAGCTGACCTAACCCGGAGGCAAGGGATTCAAGTACCTATGCCACGAGTGATGCAGATGATGCATTCCTTGAGGATGTACAAGATGTAGCGAATGTTGAGGGTCAGGTGTAATCACAATCTGAACCTTCAAGTCAACCCTGCATCTCTGGGGTAAAAGAGGGAGAGTTGAACCTTAGGTCAATGACGGGCATCTCTAGGGTTCAAACTAAAGATGATTTAGTTTCTTCACCTATGCAGGATTACCAACGCACTTGGGAGAAACTAATAACCAGACGGGGTATCAACCTAGACAAAACTATTGTTGATATCTCCGAAAAATATCCAAGGGTTTGGATGAAGCCAGGAAGCCATCCAAACGAAGTTCAAGAATTGTATAATTTCTGAGCTCTTGCTTCGGTTTATACTGTTGCACCAGTATTCTCTGAAATTTCAAAATTATCAAAATGGATCAGAGAAGTTGTTCACGAGACATGGGCCAATAATCCACATTGGCTAGAGGAGATATCTTGGGGTTGTATTTTTTCAGTACTGCTCCAGAAACAGCGAAGAAAGGCTTCATTGAAACTTTTCATTTTATCAAGCTCAGACGACCAGATGGGAACGCCTTAAAAATATAAGAATGATGCTACCATACGGCATACCAGTTTGGCTGGAACTATGACAGATGATGAAGTTGCAACCAGACGCGCATCGGGTCTTTGAGTTTGTCTAACCGAGATGGACAAAGTAAAATACTCATTTAAGTTCTTTCAGAATTCACTCAACGGTACTTTAATGCTGAATTCCATGACATGAACATCAACGAGATTTGCTGAAGAACTCTTTGAAACAAAGAGGAGAATTCATTGGAAAAACAAGATTTTGGCAGGAAAAGAAACTTACCGGAAATTCTGCAGCATGACACACATTGGCCGATGGATAGATCATATTTGCCGAGCATGCCCGGAGCAGAAAGAACTAGAATTCGGGAAAGGATTTCGATCCAAATCCGACAGATCAGAGGCAGGAAAAGACAAAAGACCAGCTGACAAGAGAGCTTGTTTTCCTAAAGCTCGGGGACCACAAAAACCAATAATATAAAGATTCCCTGACAAAAGAAAATGCGTGGACCATTAAAAATTAGTGTGATAACTGTTAAACGCACTCAGACAAAATAATGGACCACTCACAAGAAAAGTTGGCACACTCAGACAAAGATGTCAGACCACATGAAAGTTAAGGCGCACTCACAGGCGCACTCGACAATTATCAAGATTTGGAATCCGAAGTTCAAGTCCGGATTCATGCCTATATAAAGGCACTCATTCAGGAAGCTAAGGTCATCGAAAATTCTCCATAGTTTTCTGAGAATAAATATTGTAGTCTCCAAATTTTGTAATCTTTCGACTTTCATAGCTTGGTAATTGTAATGGGCCAAAACCATTATAATGGCCCAAAATTATCAATTCAAAAAAAAGAAAACACCCGAGAAGGCCAAATAATTGGCCCAATTCCTCTCCTTCCCCCATCAGCCACCAGCGCACGTCTTCTCTCTTTCCCCATTCCATTACAGAAAAAAATTGATTCTCTCCATCAAGCACGTCCGTCTCTCATCCCAAACATTTCAGTTTCAATTCTTTATTGTAACGCCTCCATCCCTTCAATTCATATCCTCAAATCTGTAACTGAAAATGTGTTCATCTCGTCATACCTTCTACATATGCACCTTTCAGTCAAGAACAGAGGAGAAACCATCAACACTCACTCTTTGGCACACCTTCACCGGCCATAACCCTTTCTGACACCAAGAATCCTTCGATTTAACTTCTCTTCTATCTGCTCCATCTATTTATGTCCAGAAACAATTTTGGATAGGTTTTGATTAAAAATCTTCATTCGCGGGTCCATCAAAGCCCCGAGACTCTAGGCAATAAATGGGACTGAAAAATTAGTTTTCTACACCGAAAAGTTTGATTTTCATCCCCCGAAAGCCATCAAAAAGCTGCTGGCCGAAAATTTAATTTTTTTAAGTTTTTTTTTCTAGCCTTCAAAATTGGTATTTTAATCCTAGAAATATAAGTTCAGGTTTTTCTAAACTTGTAGGAATTTTCGACTAAGTTTTGGACGCTTTAGATACCTAAATAGGCGTTTATTTGTGTAGAAATTCTATTTATAAAAGTTGAAATTTGAGACTTTTTTTAGGAAAATATTAATTTTTTAAATAATGTTAATATGTGATAGGAAATCCTTGATATCTTTTGGAGATTTGTTGGGAAGTGTGTAACTTGAACTAATTTAGGAAGATGTGAGGTACGTAAATGTAGTTGCGTTTTTCGCAAATTATTTAAGTCTTTTATGTTATTTATTTTTGAAATATTTTGGGATAGTAGGCATGCAAGATTATTTTGAAAAAAAATGATTTTTGATAGAAATATGATTTTGTTGAAAAAGGGAATTTTGAATAACATTTTATTGTGTATGAAAAACTATTTTGAGATGGCATGCTTGTCTTGATTCAGTGAATATGATTTGAGGTTGTGAACTGATGATGTTCTTTATTTTGTATGTCTCTCTTGCGATGAGGGTAAAAAACACGCACACTTTCGACTCGTTGGCAACGAGAATAAATAAATGTTAGGAAAATATTTCTAAGTTTTGGTGGTGACAAACACTAACTGGATGGACATCAATCGGATGACAAACTTCTACCGGACAGACACTTACCGGACAAAGACTTACCGGGTGACAAAAACATCAACCTGGTGACAGACACCTACCGGGTGATGGACACCTACCGGGTAATGGACATCTACCGGACAGACAATTACCGGGTGACAAAGACTTACCGTGTGACAAACATCAACTGGACAAAGACCTACCGGGTGACAAAGACTTACCATGTGACAAACATCAACTGGAGAAAGACCTACTGGGTAACAAAGACCAACTGGATGGACACCACCCGGATGGACACCAACCGGATGGACACCTACCGGATGGACATCAACTGGACAGACACCTACCGGATGGACATCAACTGGATGGACACCTACCGGATGGACATCAACTGGACAAAGACCTACTTGGTAACAAAGACCAACTGGATGGACACCAACCGGATGGACACCTACCGGATGGACATCAACTGGACAGACACCTACCGGATGGACATCAACTGGATGGACACCTACCGGATGGACATCAACTGGACAGACACCTACCGGATGGACATCAACTGGATGGACACCTACCGGATGGACATCAACTGGACAAACACCTATCGAATGGACATCAACTGGATGGACATCTACTGGATAGTCATATATTAAACAAAGACATCTACTGGTTACAGAAGAATGAGCGACCAGTTGAACGATGAAAGCCAGCATATGATTAACCATCCAGCAAGAGCTCAAAGCAACGAGACAAACAAGTACAACCTATTCTGACAAAGGTACAACAGAGCTGCGCACCCTGCTATATCTCCGCCACCATTACCGTCAGAATAAAATAGCCGTTGCTAAACAAAATAGGAAAGAAGACAATCAGAATATGGAATGGTAACAGAAAGTGAATCCCTTCCAAATATAGACAAGTTGTCGTTAAAGATCAGGAAGTCTATAAATACGTCCAAGTGAAGAATGAAGAGGTTAACTGAACCTTCTGATCAAACAGAGAGAAACACCTCATCGCAAAAAGAAAATCAACTCACTGATATTCTCTAAAAAGTTCAGCAAGAGCAGACAAGCAGTACTACTGAAATCGTGACAGATTATCCTCAACTGAAGTCTGCTGCTCAAGAACACTCGAAGCTAAATAGTTTATTTCTTAAGAGTGTCATAGAAACTATTGTAATCAAATTAAAAAGTTTGTGATTGCTAGGAGTTTAGGCCAAGCTGTGTGAGTGCCTAAGAAGGTTGTATACTGTAAAGTGTAAACCAAGTTCTTCTAGTGTAACCTTCCTGCAAAGGAAGAAGGGGAGACGTAGAAGCGTTGTGCTTCGAACTTCCAGAAACATATTTGAGTTATTTACCTTCTGCTTATTTACCATTCAGTTTTTATTCCTCACAAGTCCAGCAGACGTCTTCCGCACTTTAATCAGTGTCTGCTGACTTGCTATATATATTGAGAAGCTATTGCAGTACTTAACAGTCTGCAGTTAACCCGAGCAAAATCGAAATTGAATCTAGTGTGTATTCAACCCCCCTTCTAAACTCTATCCCGATCCTAACAATAAACATGTTTTGTTTTGCCTGAAGGCGGAGGGGGTATAATATATGCCAATCCTTCCAGCAGGTATAGTCTGGAATGATATCATCGTGTCACCTCCTTATTTGAGTATGCATTTGTTTCATTACATCATGGCTACTACATGGCTATAGCATGGCTATTTTATTGATATTATGTGTTTGTTATATGATTCTGTTTGTTATTTGTTGGTTATCTATGTAGTTATTTCTGTTATGGTTCTATTTTGTGAAAGTTAGATCTGTTAACTGCTCAGATTAACCCATATATGTGTGAAAGTTATTTTGATATCATAAGTATTATTTTTCGTCACATTATGAAAAATGATGTTTTAATACTTTTGAAAAATGTTACTTATGGTTACTATAAAATATTGCAACTTACATTTACCTGTAATGTGACATATTACAGCTAGAGTCAAAGACATAGATGATGTGGATATAGAGAATATTTAGATATATAATGAAGTTTAATTACGTTGATGATGTTATGTTTATTTTGAGGACATGGATTTAGTTTTATTATGCCTTTAGTTTGATTTTGATGTTTGAGACTTATTTATATTATTATTGGTATGTTGGTATTGTTGGATGAGTGATCTGGTTGAGCACATGGTACAATTTTTAAGATGAGACTCTGTCAGTTTATTTTAGAGAAGTCAAAGCATTGTTTTTGTCAACTTACTTCCGCTGAAAATTTCGAATTACTATTTATATTTTGAATCGAATATAAGAGTGTAGCCTTGTATTCAAGTAATTCAATACGACGGGTGACCCGTTGGGGCGGGCTGTCATAGTTGGTATCAAAGCAGTAGTTTATATGTTTAGTTTAATCATTTGTCTTAAGAATAGTTTATTTATGTTTAACTATTTATCTTTCTTGCTTACGAATCTTATGATAAAAGTCCACTCTTGTTTTAAGATTCCAAATGGCTAGAGGAAGAACCAGTAGTAATCGGAGTGATAATCAGGAGCAGGACTCAAATCATGACTCAGAGGAAGGACAAAATCAGAATTTGAACCAAAATCAAGGTGGAAACCCAAATATGAATTTGGGAACAATGAATGAGGTGGACATCACAAACATATGCGGCATTATAGCTGTAGTTTTGCAACAAAATGTCGTTGCAGCACCACCTCAGCCGGAACAACATAGAAGGACCGAATTTGAGAGATTTAGAGGCCTCCGACCACCGTATGTTAGAAACGAGACTGATCCCTTGAAAGCTGAAGAATGGCTGACTAAGACGGGGGAATTACTTAAAACATTGCCGATGGAGAAAAAGTCACAATGGTGACCCCATTCCTAGAAGGAAATGCAAAGCACTGGTGGACCTCAGTGGAAGCAAGTATGGGACGAAATCCCATCACCTGGACTAGTTTTAGAGAGAAATTTCTGCAACAGTATTTTCCTTGACGCGGTCCGAATGGCTAAAGAAGATGAATTTTTGAGGCTAAGACAAACCAATAATATGACTGTGCTGGAATACCTTGGGAAGTTCCAAGAGCTGGGAAGATTTTGTCCTCTATATTTGCAATCTGAGTACAACAATATTACAAGGTCCAGACAGAGTCTTCGCACTGGCATCGGGCTTAAAGTGGCACCTCTCATGGATACTAAATTTGATGAACTCATGGATAGGGCGTTGTTCGTGGAATCAGAATTAGGGAATCTAGAAAACCCTCATAATTGAAATCGAAGGCCTGAATTCAGAAACAGAGATCAGAGGCCGCCACCTCGTAAACAGAGTATCATTGAGACTAAGACGAATGATGCATGCCCAAAGTGCAATCGAAGTCATACAGGGGAGTGCTACTGGAACACTGGAGGTTGGTTCAAATGTGGATCTAAAGATCATCGGATTAGAGAATGTCCCCTTATGAAGCAAACCTCATGAACAAATCAACAACCTGGACAACAACAGTGAAATCCAACTAGATTGTATGTTGTCCGTGCTGAAGAGGATCATGAGCTGATTGGAGGTAAATTTAAATTCATGAATCAAGATGCTTACGTGTTATTTGATTCTGGCGCTTCAAATTCCTTTATATCTGAGTATTGTGTGGAGAAACTTGGTTGCACTTCAGTCCACTGTTATATATAATGCAATTATTGAGTCCATTAGGAAAGACAGTCTCAATTAAATATGTATGCAACGACGCAACACTTGTTGTGGAAAACGGAGAATTCAAGACCAACCTGCTCATTATCAACATGAAAGAATTCGACATAATTCTGGGAATGGATTGCCTAAGTAGTGTGAGGGCTCGCATTGACTGTTACCAAAAGATAATAACTTTATAAACAAACTCGGGTAAAAATAAGTAAGATTTGCACGGTAAATGAATTCTTGGGTGTTTTTCCCGAGGATTTGCCAGGACTGCCACCAATTCGAAGTATGGAATTTTTCCATTGATATTATTCCGGGAACATAACCGATCTCCAAAGCACCCTATAGGATGGCACAAGCAGAGCTGAAAGAGTTGAAATGACAATTGAAGGAACTACAAGATAAAGGTTTCATAAGGCCTAGTGTGTCACCTTGGGGAGCAGTCACCGTGAAGAATAAATATCTACTACCGAAAATCGACGATTTGTTCGACCAATTACAAGTTCTCGAAGATTGACTTGAGATCTGGTATCATCAACTCAGAATTAAAGAACATGATATTCATAAAACTGCATTTTGAACCAGATACGAACATTATGAATTCTTAGTGATGCGTTTGGACTTACTAATGCACCAGCAGCATTTATGGAGTTAATGAATCACGTATTCCGAGAATGGCTCTACAAATTCATCATAGTGTTCATTGATGATGTGATGCTCGATTCTCTTGTTACCTTTATTAATCGAATTAACTATAATTTGTGGGTTTCGAGACTGACCTTTCAATTTAAAAATCGAGTTTGAGTCAAGGGTTCAAGTGCAATTGTTATGAGTATGCTTTGATATTAAAGTTTGGGTTGAGGACCATTGTGCATATAATTTGTGGGAAGGGTTTATTTGCAAATTAGGAGTTAGATTGATTGGCTGTCATTGGTGTTCAAACACCACCACACAATCACTTTCACCTCCCCTCCCACACCTCAAAAATCGCCTCTTCACTTTGGTAGTTCACTTGGCTTGCACTCTTGGTTTTCGTTGAAGAAACACTTGCTAAGCTTATGTATATACTTTAGTAGTGCTTTGATGAACTTTGAAATGAATGTCTTAAAGTAACTCTTGTAGATGAGTTTGAGAAAAATATTGAACTTGATGGGTTTTGATGTTGCAATGGATCATGGTGTTATTAATGGAAGTTATATTGTGTTTTACCATCATATTTTTGTTGTTATAGGTTGATTGGATTTTTAGTTGATGTTGGTGTTTTAAATTTGGAAAGCTTTGGTATAACAAAAATGGAAGATTTTCGAGTTTCAGGGCTCGTGATCGATCGCGAGCACTTAGGAGATCGATCGCGAGCAGTCAGTAGAGTTTGGCAGCAAATTTTGCAAACCAACGATCGATCGCTGAGTAATAGCGATCGATCGCGAATGTGATCTGCCCAAAAAATTTTAGTTGGCGATCGATCGCGAGCCAGAGGCGATCGATCGCCGAGTGCCAGATTTTGAAAATTTAATGGTGATTTCAGAAATTGAGATATGGTGTGTATTATTGATTTTAATACTCCAAAGATGATTATTGTTTGAATTTGGGATGATGAGTTGAACATAGGTGATGCTAGTAAGAAAAGTAATTAAATTGAATTAAAGGCTTTTGTTAATGAATTTCTCTTGTATTGTTAAATTCATGTAGAGCCTGCGCAGACCTCTGGTCAGAGGGGTGGATCGCTTGATATAAATCTTGGACAAAGAGATACATAGTGACGTACGAGCATAATGATAATGTTGAGATATGCTTAAATGAGTAAGCTAGACTATGGCGATCATGAGATAAATGATATGCGAATATTATTGAACCGCTATTATTATAGCGATGAGTATTATTGAACCGCTATTATTATAGCGATGAGTATTATTGAACCGCTATTATTATAGCGATGAGTATTAATGGACCTCTATTAGCATAGCGATGAGTATTATTGGACCGCTATTATTATAATGATGAGTATTATTGGACCGCTATTATTATGGCGATGAGTATTAATGGACCGCTATTATTATAGCGATGAGTATTATTGGATCAGCGATGAGTATATCGATATGTGTATTGATATGAGTATGATTACGATTATTGGTATGAGTTTATATTCTGCGAGAATATGAAATATGGAGAACATGGACAATCCGAAGGATCGTGTGTAGATCCGTTGCATACATGGAGTGTTTTGGTAAGGACCCCCGTGCCTTTAACCCGTTATTAGTGTATTAATCCAAGCATTTAGTGCATGTAATCAAACATGTAGGGGAAAAACCCACTTATCATCATAGCAAATCATGCCAATAATAAAATTCTTTACATTATTCCATATAATGTCTAGTTTTCCCCAACCAAGTCCACATACATATCATGCACCATTATAATACACTAACATATTCTCAGTTCATTTAGCAATTCAATAAATAATTGCGTGCAACTCATAAATGAAGAGAGAAAGACCCTTGCCTTTCATTACGTGCCATATACACATAATAGTGCTCACATGGGAGCATCAAATAGGTATGTGTGTATCAAATGTATAAAATACGGTGCTCAATACCATCACTGGTACTTCGATCCCTGGAATCACCTCCATTCCATAGCTCGAGCTCAACTCCAAAGCCATCGATGTACCTAATCACCTGCCCCCACAGAGACAGCCCCCACACATGGTGAGCATACCAATATCCCAAATCCAGTAATCACAATAATACAGTTCATAATTTACAAAAATGTAAATGCTATGAAATATAATAGATACTCCCTGGATGGTATCATCCTCATCCGGGATTCCATGTACTGTCCCTGTTCTCAAAATAACTGAAACCATCAAATTCCCAAATGCCAGTTAATCATTACATTGATTAACAAATCCATTACCACATACTGATATCATAATCAATAATACAAAATCATAAAACAATGATTACATATATTCCATGTATCTCACTTATGGTTCCATATTTCATTGCTCGCTCTACAATAGCGGCATTTCATTCTCACGCATGCTCAACAGCAGTGGCGTCATTACCGATGTTCGCTCAAAGGCGACAACATCCCAATCATTACTCGCTCAAAAGCGGCACCATATGATTCCCAATGCGTATATATACATTTGTAACAAATACCATAAACCATGCATTTCAACATTCGCTTATTGATAATACCATATACCATGCATCTCCATATACATTCATTGCAACACAGTGTACCAAGCACTCAACAATTGCAATTATATTAAAGGGTTATGCTCGTACGTCATACGTACCTTATATTCCCGTAGTTCGAATCCAATCTTGCCTTGGTGACGTGACCGATGAATTATGTGCTAAACACGATAATAATCCACAATTAATCTCAAGCATGCAACCGCGTGTCCAAGCACGTTCATAAACCCCAATTATATTGTCATCCATGACGATTAACCATTTTAAAAGATCGCGGGCGAAGCATGCATCGAAAACTCAACACGAAATTAAACCCCAAAAATAGGCACTGGCGATCGATCGCATCATCTAAGGCGATCGATCGCCTCGCAAAATGGCATGGGCGATCGATCGCTTCATTTCCAGGCGATCGGTCGCCTCTCAGTGTTTTTGGCTACTGCCTCATGGCGATCGATGTCTTCCTTTGAGGCGGTCGATCGCCTCACTGTTCATCTTCCTGAAAATTTCAACAACGTCGCGACGATCGATCGCCTCGACCTGTAAAAGCCAAAAATGGCGTTTTTTCTTGCAAAATCTTCCCTCCCCAACAACAATGCTCACACCCCCATACAACATACATCCTTAACAAGGGGCTATAAATCAACCCCAAAATACAACAACCCAAAATCTTTAAAAAGCCAATTTCTTAAACCCAACTCAAATCCTTCTCAAACACCACAATACCACTATCAAATCGAAGATAAATGCGAGGGGATGAATAATACCTTATTATCTTCGAGAAATACGGCTCCCAGGTTGAGTAACCATCGATTTTTCATCAAGGGGAAAAAGGGGGAAGAAGAGGGGTGGGGATCGCTGGGGAGAGAGGGGAGAGAGGGAGGAGATTCCGTGTAATGACGGAACACCGAGTCTATTTGGTATATATAGCTCCAAAGCTCCAAAATACCGATTCCTCCATAAATACATCACGATTCATTAAATATCATCTGTTTTCAATAATTATCTCTCCAACTCAAATTCTATTACCAGTCCCAGTACAAAGTACTCCGGACCCCAGATCCCACCAAAAACCAAATTCCAAGGTTATCACCACGATGAGGATGCAATCTCATCCCTTGGATCCAATGACTCCAAATACCGGATTTAAAATCCCCGGGAGTCCCAAAACCGCAATTAATTCGTAATTCCCACAATTAAAATCCATAAAGGATCATTATCACTCCGGGATTAACATCAATAATTCCCGGACATCACAGTTTATAACTTACTGTTTAGTTATGCATTGTTATTCATTATGATTATGAATATGTTGGTTGTGCTCACCCTGTATGGATATTGTCCTGTAGGAACAGGTTTTGGGGGTTTACTTTTGAAGGACTTGGGGAGTGATAGAGTGTTATGTTCAAGAGAGTATCAGAAAACCTTTTGAAGTTACTGGTCACGACTAGAAACATATTAGTTATGTTAGTCATGTCTTTTTGAAGCATTTTTTTATATTGTACAAAGCTGTATAATACTTTTCCTGATACTCGTGTAAAGTCATGAACACTCTGTATTTAACTTAAGCCTTATTTGGATTGTGGAAACTTTCATATTAATGGGTGTTGATGTTAAAGAAATTTCAAATTTTCCACGACATTTGGCTTTAGTTGTTGTTTGAGAATTGGGGTCTTACATTAGTGGTGTCAGAGCAGTGGTTAGCTGCTGGGATAGTATCAGGTCAACTGTGACTTGAGAGGAGTGTCTAGATGGGTATTGAACCAATGGTTTAGAGTGGTGGTTAGAGTCAGGTAGTGTGGAGTACATTATATATGCATGTATGTACATGGAATTGCAACATTGTTGAACTTACTGTTATGTTATAACGGTGTTGGGTTATGTGAATATCATTTTGTGAAATGTTAATGTTTAACCCTGCTTTACAGTATGGCAGAATTAGTTGGAGATCCTTCCAATGAGGGTATGGGTGATGCCTCTAGCATCAATGTGGCCGGAGGATAAGCGAATCCTCTACAGCAACCACCCTTGGGACAAGGACCGGTGGAACAGTTATTATTACCGGGAGAACTGAGTTTGACTCACTTTCTGGGGTTCCATCCACCGAGATTCGAGGGAATTGAATCAGGAGAGCAGGCAGAGGCATGGATAGAGAGGATCGAACAGATCTTTGTGTCGGCACCTTGTGCCAAAACTGTGTGGTTGAGATTGGCAGAGTTCCAACTAGACAAGAAAGCCTTGTTGTGGTGGAAACCTTATGCGTTAGAAGTGAGAGCTCCAGGGCAAGTGGTGGACTGGGATTTATTCCGAACTCAATTTCTGAGTAGGTACTTTTCAGCTGCTGCTAGATAGTTGAAGGAGGACGAGTTCACAAACTTGAAACAAGGAAACATGTCAGTGTCTGACTATGCCCTTCGGTATTCTTCTCTACTGATGTATGTTCCACATATTTTTGCCAGCGCTCATGCAAATATGAGACATGTTCTGAAGGGGCTGAGACCGGAACTATTTGATAGAGTTCTCTTCAATAATCCCAAGACTTTTGATGAGGCGCTGACACGAGCTGAACTAGCAGAGATCGGGATCTGTGCTTATGGGAATTCTGTGCCTTTACTGAGGCAGCATGTGGATAACTTGAGGCCCAGAGGGGAAGTGTTTAAGTCCACAGGAACTTCCTCTCTTTCTAAACCGAGCAACCGACGTTACAAGGTACGTCGTACAGTTGATCACATGAATGTGGATCACTCCAACAGAAGGTCGGTGAGTGGACCTCAAGGATTTAGTTGCTTTAGATGCGGAGGACCGCATGCTATCAAGGACTGCCTAGCTTGTTTTGTTTGTGGCACTAGGGGCCACATGGCCAGAGATTGTCATAATCAGTATAGGCATTCCAGGGGTAATCGAGGTGGAATTTCAGAGGGGGCGGTCCGTCAAAGATAGCAACTTGCTCCTCGTCAGTTTGGAGGACAAGCTACAGGACAGGCGGCCAGACCACCTCAGGGGCCACATCAAGGACAAGTGTTTGCGTTGAACAGGGAACAAGCTGAAGCGGCTTGGGATGAAGTGATTACGGGTTAAGTGTTATTTGTGTACTTATCCTGCTTTTATTCTTATGGATACGGGTGCATCTCACTCCTTTGTGTCGTCGAGTTTTGTGACGAAATATCATTTGTGCTCATCTCCATTGCCCACGCCTCTTATGGTCTCGACACCCACGGGAATGAGCGTTTCTACTGCCAGAATTTTGTATGATTGTTGTATTTCTTACGAGGGTAATGATCTGACGGCAGATTTGATAGCTCTGGAGATGGTTGATTTTTATTGTATTATGGGGATAGATGTCTTAAACAGATATTGGGCTACTATTGACTGCTATCAGTGTATTGTGGAGTTTCAATCTGAACAGGGTAATAGGTGGACGTTCTACGGTCATGGTTCTAAGCTCCGGATTCCATTAATATCTGCAATAAGAATGTCAAAATTGTTGAACCAAGGGAGTGGGGGATATCTTATCTACGCCATGGATGTCTCAGATCAGATATTAGTGGGAGTTACTGATATACCAGTGGTAGCAAAGTTTGCTGATGTGTTTCCTGAGGTAATTCCGGATTTTCCTCCAGTACGAGAAGTGGAGTTTGGGATCGAAATAGTGCCAGGTGCGTCCCCAATTTCTCGAGCACCATACAGAATGGCACCAGCGGAGCTGAGAGAACTGAAAGTTCAATTGCAAGAATTGATTGACCAAGGCTATATACGTCCTAGCGTGTCACCTTGGGGAGCTCCAGTATTATTTGTAAAGAAGAAGGATGGTTCGATGGATTGTGTATTGATTATCGACAACTTAATAAGGTAACAGTGAAGAATAAGTATCCTCTTCCCCGTATTGATGACTTGTTTGATCAGTTGCAAGGGACTTATGTTTACTCAAAGATCGATTTAAGATCAGGATATCATCAGATCCGAGTAAGAAATGAGGATATACAGAAGACTGCATTCTGAACGAGATATGGGCACTATGAATTCTTGGTTATGCCGTTCGGACTGACTAATGCACCTGCTATTTTTATGGACTTGATGATTCGAATATTTCAACCATTTTTGGACCAGTTTGTGATTGTCTTCATTGATGACATCTTAGTATATTCCAAGAATAAGGTGGATCACGAGTTACATCTGAGGACGGTGTTGCAAATTTTGCGGGAAAGACAGTTGTTTGCTAAATTTAGCAAGTGTGAATTTTGGCTAGAGAAAGTGGTATTCTTGGGTCATGTCATATCAAGGGAGGGCTTAACTGTTGATCCTAGGAAGGTGGAGGCAGTACTACAGTGGTCTGCTCCGACTTCAGTAACAGAAATTCGCAGTTTCTTGGGCTTAACAGATTATTATAGACGATTCATAGAGGGTTTTTCCAAGATCGCTAAGCCCCTGACACAGCTGACCCAAAAAGGAGTTAAATTTCTGTGGTCTGAAGCCTGTGAAGTTAGTTTTAAAGAACTGAAACATCGTTTAACTTAAGCCCCCGTGTTAATCATACCGACAGAGAATGAAAGGTTCATTGTTTACACTGATGCATCTCTGCAAGGACTAGGGTGTGTTTTGATGCAAGATAGGCACGTGGTGGCCTGTGTTTCGAGGCAGTTGAAACCCCATAAGACAAGGGAGCATGTACATGATTTAGAGCTAGCAGCTATTGTTTTCGCCTTGAAAATGTGGAGACGTTATCTTTATGGGGCCATTTTCACGATATTCACGGACCACAAGAGTTTGAAATTCTTGTTTACTCAAGCCGAGTTGAATATGAGGCAGAGGAGGTGGATGGACTTGTTAAAGTATTATGACTGTGAGATTGAATATCATCCGGGTTGCGTGAATTTGACAGTCGACGCTCTGAGTTGTAAAGTGTGGCACAATGCGGATGATATGAGCCACTTATCGACATTATTGAGTTCTTATTGCCATTTGGGACATGACTTTGATATATCTAGGTCACCAGTTCAAGTATCGACACTGTTGGCGGAACCAGACATATTTGGAGATATCAAGGAAACACAAAAATCAGACGAGGAGGTTCAGAGATGGATTCTCGTGATCTCTCAAGGCCATGTATCTAAATTTAGAATAGCCAAAGATGGTGTTTTGCGGCTTCAAGATCGATGGGTAGTTCCTAATGTACCTTGACTACGCCAAGGACTTTTACAAAGAGCCCATTGTAGTAAGTTTAGCATGCATCCGGGAGGCAAGAAAATGTATAATGATCTTCGTTCCCACTTTTAGTGGAAACGAATGAAGCGAGATGTGACTAATTTTGTTCGGAAGTGCTTAATATGTCAGCAAGTGAAAGCAGAAAGACAGAGATTTTGACAAAAAAATGATTTTTGATAGAAATATGATTTTGTTGAAAAAGGAAATTTTGAATAGCATTTTATCGTGTCTGAAAAACTATTTTGAGACGACATGCTTGTCTTGATTCAGTGAATATAATTTGAGGTTGTGAACTGAGGATGCTCTTTGTTTTGTCTGTCTCGCTTGCGACGAAGGTAAAAACACGCACACTTTCGACTCGTTGGCGACGAGAATAAATAAACCCGTTTTGTTTTGCCTGAAGGCGGAGGGGGTATAAGATGTGCCAATCCTTCCGGCGGGTATAGTCTGGAATGATATCATCATGTCACCTCCTTATTTGAGTATGCATTTGTTTCATTACATCATGACTACTACTTGGCTATAGCATGGCTATTTTATTGATAATATGTGTTTGTTATTTGTTGGTTATCTGTGCAGTTATTTATGATATGGTTCTATTTTGTGAAAGTTAGATCTGTTAACTGCTCAGATTAACCCATATATGTGTGAAAGTTATTTTGATATGAAAATATATTATTTTTCGTCACATTATGAAAAATGATGTTTTTAATACTTACGCTTACTATAACTTACATTTACCTGTAATGTGACATATTACAGATGGAGTCGAAGACATAGATGATGCGGATATAGAGAATATTTAGATTAATAATGAAGTTTAATTATGTTGATGGTGTTATGTTTATTTTGAGGACATGGATTTAGTTTTATTATGCCTTTAGTTTGATTGTGATAATTGAGACTTATTTATATTATTATTGGTTGTTGGTATTGTTGGATTGAGTGATCTGGTTGATCACAGAGTACAATTTTTAAGAGGATACTCTATCCGTTTTAATTTAGAAAAGTCAAAGCGTTTTTTTTGTCAACTTACTTCCGCTTTGAATTACTATTTATATTTTGAATCAAGTATAAGAGTGTAGCCTTGTATTCAAGTAATTGAATACGGCGGGCGACCCGGTGGGGCAGGCTGTCACAGTAATATTTTCTTTCTTTTGTAATCGCTTGTAATATTGTTCCGTTTGTTTTAGTTTATGTGTTCTTGAGTTAAACATCATCTTTATGAGAGGCTAAACAAGTCTATCTCCTCCCAAAAGGAGATAAGTATTTCCAGAATAAAACGAACGATGTTACCCATCTATCTCCCAGATTTCTTTAAATCTTTCTTATATCTTGATTATACCTTACGCCCTAAGGTATGCAATGAATTAGAGATGTGTTGTACGGTTTCTGAAGGAGTCGGATGACTGGCAGACTAACATCGCCTGAGGACTGAGGTTGGATGGTGAGGAGTCATTCGTAAAACAGTCTGGAGGCAGTAAGTTTTCGACTGGTGGCTTTGCAACCCACCTCACCCGGTGCCGTTATGGTCAAAATTGTATATTTCAGTTTGTTAAAATTTTATTGTAATACGGAAGCATGTTGGGCCTGTTATATATTTTCACTCGTTATTTGTATAAGGGAATTTTACGGCTAAAAATTCATCATGAACTGTGAGTCCTTTGCAAAAGTATGCTCATGGGTTCTCTCAAAATGACAGGAACTGAGATTTTGGGTGTTTTTTTAATAATTCTAAAAGCTTTAAGGAGTTTTATGCAATTACAGTAAGGATTTTTATATCTTTTGAGGTTGGTAGGGAGTTTGAATAAAGAAAAGAAGTATAGAATGGAGTTTAAATAAAGAATCTTTGATATATGGAGGAATGTTAAAATTATGTTTGGGTAGATGGATTTTAAGTGAGTTTACCCTTAATTTATCATGGTAGGGTAGATGAGTTTGTTTTCAAGGTTCTAATCAACCCTTTTCGCAGACATGCATGTTAAAGTTTGTTTTGTTAAAAATTAGACCAAACAACAGACTATCTACTTTATCCTTCTTTTATCTTATCTCAACCTTGTACAAAACTGAGCCTTATTAATTGTATGGGCTGAACCCAACGATGAATATCCATTGAATATGTTAGGTCCAATTCTCCCTAGAAACACATATTCAATTTTTTTAATTAAACTGATATTATTATATCATTTATTTCATTGTATAAAATTAAACACGTTATAAGGAGAGGGGGTAGACTGGACCAAATCTCCTAATAACATAAAATCTGAGTGACACTCTTAACAAGTGCATTACAACAAAGAACTTGCACCCTAACAAGTAAGAGTGTTTATCGGGCCGATCAACTCGGACCAGGCCCGGAACCGAACCGGTTAGTCCGGTCAGAAACCAAAATCGGACTAACCGGTTCCGGTTCACCCCGGATCCGGTAAGAAATCGGTCCGGTGCGATTTCAGGGAGCCAAACCGGTAGCACCACCGGTTCCGGTGCTACCGATTTGGTTCCGGTTCCAAAACCGGAACCGATAGTATTTTTTTAAAAAAATAAAAAAATAAATAAAAATAAAATGTGTGTCAGCATGGCAACAACTTAAAGTCGTTGCCATGCTGAACATTGGCAACGGCTCTTTAGCCGTTGCCAACGTTCATTTTTCATTTTTTTCTAATTTTTTTTTTAAAAAAAAACTATAAAAATGTGTGTTGTGTTTTGTAAATCCTCACAATTCATTCTTGCAAAGTTGTATACTTCAATCTCATATTTTCCTCTCAATTGTGCTATTTACAATTTACTTATATAATAATGACATCTTCATCTAGCAGCGGCGCTGGTCGTAGCCGGTGTTGCAGTCGGGGTCTCGTCCCGGGTCGTCTATCACTGAGTTCATCTTCGGCAATGAATTTGCTTGTGCCAATTCCTGAGTTAAATGAAAGTTATGAGTTTTTGCTGACCTCAATGTTAGTGGTTCCTCTATGAACGTCGAACCGCAACAACCCAAACAACCTGCCGAACCTCCTGCTGCCCAAGCCCAAGAGAGACAACAAGTAGAGTCATCCGGAGCCACTACAGCAGCGAGTAGACAACCGACTCGTGCCAAGAGAAGTAAGATATGAGATCACTTTGAACTCGCTCAAAAAGAAGGTACTAATAAATCTGTTGCAATATGTAAATTATGTAAGATACAATATTCATATAAAGCTGGTGGTTCCAGTGGAGGCACCAGAACATTTAAAAAACAATTAGTAAAAAAACATAATTTTGATGAGACAACATTAGAACCATTAGGTCGAGAAGCAACACAAGCACAAATTAATGTTATCACTGGCACGGATTTTATTTTAACTGCTGAAATTAATCGTAGGTCACTTGTTAGATATGTGATTAGAAGTGAGCTACCTTTTATACAAGATGAACATGCTGGTTTTATTGAATTTGCTTCGTCTATACAACCCATGTTTAAACATATTTCTAAGCGCACACTAAAAAAAAAATTATATGGACGTATTTGTTGAATATAAAAATACATTCTTTCAACATCTTTCTAGTTTACCTTATAGGGTTAGCTTAACAACCGATATTTGGACAAATGTAACTTCGGATTCATATCTTGTTGTCACTATCATTGGATTAATGATAATTGGTGTATGCAAAAACCGATTTTGTCTTTAGATGAGTTAGATTATGCACATACTGGTTATGTAATTACTAAATATGTATTCAACACTTGTAGACATTATGGAATTCAGGATAAGGTATTTTCAATCACATTAGACAACGCTGCGAATAACAATGCTGCGATGCGTGATTTAAAGACCTATCTAAAACCAATGCTTGATGGTGTTTTTTTCATGTTAGATGTGCATGTCATGTGATTAATTTGGCTGTTAAAGTTAGTTATGAGGACAATCACTAAGCATGTATTGAGAAAATAATATCGCGCTAATGGTTACGCACGAGCCTTGTTAAGCGTGATTGGAAACAATTATGTTTATCTAATGGTTTAAAACATCTTCTTTTTCCATCACCGATAGAAACTAGGTGGAATTCGTCGTACAATCTGTTGAATACTGTGTTACCTTACAAAGATATTTTAATTTCATTTTATAGTTCATATCAAATGCCTGATAGCGATGAAAGTATTTATTTGACTAATGAGGATTGTGAATTTGTTGAAAATTGTGTATCATTGTTAGGTACTTTCAAAGAGGCGACATAACGCTTCTCCGGTGTTACTTATACAACTTCTGTTTATTTTCTTCCTTTAGTATTTAACATGTTTGATAAGTTAAAAGAATTTAGAGATGATTATGACTTGCATGTTTTTGTTAGTGCAATGGAAACTAAATTTATAAAGTATTGACAACAAATCCCACACGTGCGCTGCATCGCAACATTGCTAGATCATAGTCAATGTTTATCTTCATTTGAGATATTTTTTGAATATTATGCTAAATTTTTGGGGAAGGTTGTTGACGATCAAAAAACGTCTACAATGCAATCTCTTCAGTTGTATTATAATCAACAGGCAAGTGAATCACCGCAACAAAGGGCTGTTGAAGAACAACCACAAGCTCAATCTAAAGGTGGGGGAATTTGCTTAGGATGCTGGGCAGGAAAAAAGTTAAGGGAAAATGACCTTCCACTAGCACGGCGACTGAGTTGCAAATTTATCTGAATTATCAATTTCTAACGGAAGACAATTTCGACGTCTTACAATGGTGGAAGACAAATGCATCACAATTCCCTATTTTAGCCAAAATGGCTAGAGACGTGTATGCGGTACAAGCTTTAAGCGTCGCTTCTGAATCGGCATGCTCAACATGTGACCGAATTATTGGAGAATACAGAAGTACTCTATCTGCTGATTTGTTATGCATGCTCACATTACTTAAAGATTAGTTTGAAGCAGAATGTAAGAATAGAAGAGATGTGGCGGTTGACGAATTCGTAAATCATTATGACGAGCAAGAAGAAGAGAACGCCAAAACAATACTTATCAATTATGAAGAGTGCTAAATAGTAATATTTTTTTATTTAGATTTGCAATTGTCATCTCTTTACAATTATTTGCAAGCATTTATATTATGAAATGAAGAAGAAATATTTTGAATTTGAGATGAATATTAGGGAAACATTTACAACAGCAAAAAAAAATTCAAAAAAAAAAACGGTTCGGACCGGACCGATCCAGAACCGATTGGAACCAGAACCGAAACCGGATAACAAGTGCAGTAGTAAACTAAATCCAAAAACAATCAATATACTAAATCCAAACTATAATGTCATGAGCATGGAGAACTCGACCTGAGAAGATTTACCTCCCCAAAAATTAAATCCAAAAACAATCAATATTTTTACCATATCAAAAACATCTCCTCTTTAAATTAAGTTTAATACTATATTATTCAACATCGCACACTAATAATATTTTCGAAATAAAATCAAACATTCATTGTATATTTACAAAAACGCCCAAAATAAAACCGAATACTTCTATAAATTAATAATGTGAGACCATAAAAGTTTATTAATCTAGAGAGGTATTAATTAATCGATAAATTTAAAATTTATTAATTAAACGAATAAATGGATGAGAATCACCCGTTGTAACAATGTGAAAATGATTAATGTTCAGAGATACAAAGCTTAGAAAAAACTGTGGCTAGTGTCATTGAAAATCATGTTGATGATAAAACTGAGAATGATTCAGTGCCTTTGGAACCAATGAAGTGAAATAAAGTACTCATAGAGACAATTCTTCAAAAAAAATTGTAGCAGTTTGAGAACACGACACTGGAGCATTTGAATGCAATGAAACATGTTAGATATATAATGCACCTAAATTTAAATTTCAAGAAAAAACAAGTAATATATTCATATTTTTACTAAATTATCCTAGTTATGTTTGTAATTTAGAGAAATACTAATTAATGATGTTGACGGGATCATTCATAAATTGTCTTATTTATGTTTGTTATTTCTTGTCTCCCCCTTTTGATGATCACAAAACTTGCATAAAAATATGAACAAGAAAGCACATTGTTGCATAACAATAAATTATATTTTAGTTTAAACATATTTCTCCCCTTTTTGTGTGATTCAAAAAGGAAGATAAATAGAATCCCCCCCTCAAATATTGAATTAATTCTCCCACTTACAATTTGAATAAATGAACATGGCAAACAATGAGAGATGAGAGGGATCGATTTCAAATTTTTTTTTTTTAGAAAAATGCAATGCATATTAATTTGAACAATAATAACCTCTTTTGATAGCTAGCACAACAACCACGATTTTCGTCACAAAACTCCAACAATGTTAATTTTTCATTCTTGTGGCAGCAGCCATGGCTCATCTTTGCAGAATAAACTGCTTTTCCTCGTGCATAATCAGGCTGCTAGACATATACCGCTGCGATCATATACGAGTCTAGTTTGCAACGCAAAAAGCGGTATGTCATTTGGACATCCGAGCAAGAAGTTATGCCCCCAAAATCGCTGCAGGCTTCCAGAAAAGCTGAAATACTTCGAAAGTTGTTTAAAAAAATCTCAAAATAACAAATTCAAACTTAAAAACGAGTCCAGAACAGATTGAACGAAAATTAAACATTTAAAATAGATTTTAAAATTATTTTCATGCAAAATAAATACAATGAAAATTAATTTGAAAAATATGCTACGAAAATAATTTTATGATCATAAAAGTTTTGAAAATGATTTTAAAAGGATTTCCACCTAAAAATCGGTTAAAATACTTTCCAAGAACAACCTCGCTCTGATACCACTTGTCAGGATCGATCGCGGTGGGTGGCCAATCCACATACCAGTTCAACTAACTTGAGTTTCAATAACTCGTGTTCTTGAAATGATGCACCAAGAGATTATATAGAGTTCGGTTTCAAACAGAGCGGAAGACACTCGACATAACCCGTTCTAAACCAATTAACCATTTGAAAGACATTTTAAAGATATACAAGTAAAGTAAATACACAATCATTTGTTTATGAAAGCTCGAAGGTGGTGTAATTCTTCAACATCTCCACTTCTTCCACCTCATGGAAGGATTCCTCTAGAAGACTTTGATTTATACAACGCTTTGTACAAACTCGATCCAGTTGGACATTCCCCATCCAACTGGATCATCTTCTCAAACTTCCCATTTTGAGTCCCCAAATGGGTTCTTTGATCTCACTTGGATTGATCTTCAATCAACTGATTTGAGCTTCCAAAAGTGATCGAGCTTGGCTGGATCAGTCTGGTTCAAGACAAGCTTGATACAAAACAGCTTGATAAACTTGTTCTTCCGATCTGTTGTTTGTATCTCCTGATTCTTTGATTTATGGGCAAACGTGATGAACATGAAAGTTGTAGCCCTTTGTCTTGGCTTTCCAAAGAATCAAGAATCACTCGATTCCAAATTCGTATGAGATCGGGCTGCTCGATGTTAGCCATGCGCATCTGAAACATTCCATGTTTCAGCAGCAAGACCAGCAACTTGCAGACGTCTTTTGGCCTTCTTAAACTCCGATCCAGCTCTCGACTCCTGAAGATAACTTGTAGGTCTTCTTCTTAGCTTTCCAACACATACTGAATCGTCTCTTTCCGATAAGCGAGCTAAGTGTTATGCCCTAATGACTGACAGTCACTTGTTGTAACATCTTGATGTTTCTTCGCAATCCAACTCAATCTTCTAGGCGTCTTTTCTTCTTGATAACATTCGAACTAGCCGATCTTTTGTGAAATAGGACTTTTAATATTTTGAGTTGGCTTTTCAACTCTTTGGAAGCACGTCATTTCGATATCCGAGCTATGAGATATGATCAAAACAATCTGTTCTGCCATGATTTCAGTCTTGGTCCAGCTTGATATTTTCAAGCTACTTTTTTGTAATTCATCAAGCTCTTAATCATGATCTATTCACTGCACACTTCATGAATTATGTTAGCAACACAATAACAAGTTTTGTTAACATCAAAACAAAGATTATTTGGATTCCCAAAACCCAACAATGTTCATAAAAATTATTAACTTATTAATTTATCCTAACTATTAATTTTGTAAATTGACCCAAGTTGAGACCAAAAAAATAATATTAGTTTAGATAGCTTATTAATTATTGAATATTTATTTATGGATGTTTTACTGTAAAGCTTGTAATTAGTTTAAATTCAATTTGGATAGAACACCAATTTAATAATTTTACAATGTAAGACAAAGTAAGGAATTTTTTGCTAATTGGAAAATGCTTGTCAATTTTATCATACTCATTATGCCAATAGTAGTTTCAAGAATAGAGACAACATAATTATATATGCTACCTTATTATGAGTACAAATAACCACTTTAAATCAATTGCACACACGCATGGTACTTTTTTACACTTTTACTTTGGGAAACCATCATTATACTTGAAAAGAAAAGAGAAGAAAAGAATGGAAAAATATATGGAACTTATACTCCTACTTCTCCCACAACCCGGCCCAAGCCATCAAAATTATACTCTACCCAAAATACCCAAAACATTGTTATATATATATATATATATATATATATATATATATATATGAGGAAGAATTTGCAAGTTGATAAAACCCGATGGTCATAAAAATTCCAAATTTTTAATCTCATTTCCTATGTACAAGAATTAAGTGAAAGTAAAGACATAAGCAGTCGAGACTGTTTACCCAAGATTTGTTGATTAGTCATCAGGACTTGATGGGGTTCAAAAGATCAACTTATTAACATAGTTTGTTTTCAATTCTGGTCTTTCTATTTTATTTTCGTTCCTTCTCCTTTCTCAAAAAAGGCAACAAAAGTAAAATAATTTTTCGTTCTTGATAGGTATTTACTTAATCGGTGGATATGGTTAAATACAAGTGGTTGAATTTAACGATCTAATGCAAAGCAAATTTTTAGCTATTCCAAGTATCATTGCAAAAAAAACAAAATACTACTAAATTTTTTTAATATTGCATTTTATCCTCAAAAAATTACAGTTGCCCCCCCCTAAAATTTTTTTACCCTCCATTTTTTATATTAATATTTTTGCCCTCCATAAACAAAAAATTTGCGTCTGCCACTTTCTGATGTCACGTCACAAAAATTATTAAAGTTGTAAAAAAACAAAAATAGGGTACTAAGAATGAAATATGATTATTTAAATTATCAGAAACACAACTAGGCCAACATATAAGATCAAAATTTCAATTTTCTCAACGATTTATGATCTAAACTTCATGCTAGTTGTTAAGTAACTATGTTAACTATATTTGCTTGGGTGCCTTCTAGTCTTACTCTCATTATATCAAAGAAAAATAAAGAAAATAGAAGCAAAAGTTTCGAAGGCCATGTGGTCTAGTTGTCACCATCGATGTCACGGGTTCGATGCTCATCCACTCCCTCTTTCCTCTGTAGTTATAATAGCCTATAATAAAAAAGAAAATAGAAGCAAAAGTTAGAGTGTACATATGTAGACCAGTTGCTTTATTGCATGCTCTCAATTTGATTTCAATTTCTTTATCGGGTTTTCTTTAGCTGGCCCCAGCGAGGTAATGAGTAAAATGCCACAAGAAAAAGAAAACAGTCCATAGTGGAGGCATGCAGATATGATCTATAATTGTAATTAAGTAATCATTCAATCAAAAGATATGTGCCCATCATTTGATCCAAAAAAAAAAAAAAGATATGTGCCCATTTATAAAAATGTCAATTAATATAATAGTTGTTTTATTTTCGGTTCAAAGTCAAATATTCGCAATGATTTGTATACTTCAGCAAAAAAAATTTAAATAATGTAACAGCTCAAATATTCATCAAAGTTATCCATACATAAGTGGTTGAATTGCTGATTTAAAAAAAAAATGAGTTGTTCTAATATTATGAGTAGAAAATTGTATGATGGAAGGCATTTGATTTCAGAATTGATCAAAGTTGAAGTCATGTGTCAAATTGTCATTTGGTCTAATTATTGGAAGAGTGGTTATTATAGAACAAAAAAATTATCGTTATAAAATAAAACCATCAAAATATGATGTTTAGCGATTTAGGTTGCTACACGGTTTAAATTATTTAAGTGCCACTTTTGAGTATACCAACTAGCAATTGGTCCAACATTTTTATACCAAACAATTAAACGACATTTCACCATGCCAAAAATCTTAAACCCACTATCTTAATTGTGAAGCAAAACCACAATCATTTGCATGTTGAAGACATATATACTAGATGAAGTACATTTCCTCCAACAAACTTCACTCCCCAATCTCTCCAATTAACCCTAGCAAGTTCTTGAAATTTCCATGACAAAGTATGTAACCAAATTAAGGAGGTTAAACTAGGGTTTTTAGGTTCAAATATTCTTGTGTCCTGGCGACCTCGGCACACGGAAAGTGCACCTCCCACGTGTGCTCATGCTATGTTGCATCAAGAAACTCTGATACCCAAGAAGAAGAAAGGAAAAGGGTTAAACTCGACTATGATAACCCGAAAAAATTCTTTACCAAAGACGGTGAATCAAATTGCATTGAGACTGAAATAGGCATTGTCTCACATGGGGTTGAAGAAGTTGAAACATTTGCTCCACTCAAGAGTAATCTCAAGAAAACAACAATGGTGGAGAATACTGATGAAATGGTAAATCCAAAGATGAGGAGAGTGAGTTGGTCGGATACTCATGGCAAAGATATTGCTCACATTCAAGAATTTGAGCCTAGGTATGTTTTTACATACAATTTTCTTACAACTTTTGCAAAAAAAATAAAAATAAAAATAAAAAAGATACTTGGAAGACATGTTCTAATTACTTAGCAATTGATGATGGAATAATTTGGTGCATAAAAGTTATTTTCGAAACTTTTTAACAAAAAAATTCACAATTTCACATGTAATAATTTGGAATATTTAAGATAATTTGCCTCATTGTTTCTCATTTTCTAAAGTAAATTATTTATAGATTTCATATCATATTAAGCTGCATTGTTTTCACAATATTTGCGAGTGTACAACTAAAAAGCTTCAAGGTTTTGGAGCTAGGTTGTTTACTAACAAGCAAATTGCTACATTATATTGCCTTTTAAGCAAAATTTTATTATATACGTTAATTTTGACCTTAGTTATCTTTTTATGATGTGAATTTTGGGTTAATGTTTTATGTTTTCGATGTATATTAGTTCTATCTCAATCTATTGAGATTAAAGTTTAGTTGCTATAATGTATATAAGTTGAGGACTAAAAATTTTTTTTTGAAGAACTTTTGATTTGTATATCAAGGGAAAGTATATAAACTGAAAACTCCAATTTAAATTTTTAGTATTTAGTTAAATGAGAGGCAATTAATCAATCAGAAGGCTTAGCATAAAATACTAATCCATGTTAGTGTAAAGTAGGGGGTGTTCATCGGTTCGATTTCAAATCGAACCAAAATTTCGGAAATTTTGGAAACCAAAAATCGAAAACCAAACCGAAATTGTTCGGTTCGGTTCGGTTTCGGTTTTAACGGAAATTTTTCGGTGCGATTAAAACCGTAGTTTTTTTTTTTTTTTTTATAAATTTAATTTTTCTTTTTTTTGAATTTTTTGAATTGGATGGTTAGTCGAAAAGAAATCGAACATAAATAAATACTAATACATCATACATTGGACTCAAATAATTTTTAACATTTTAATCAAAAGTTTTAATATTATTTTGAAGTTATTTATCCAAAAGTCGGGTTTAAAAGAGAAAACAAAATAAATTATATTATACTTGAAAATAATATCTAAATTACGAGTTTTTATTAATACGATCATGAAAGAAACCATTAAAAATATTTATTAACCATTTAAATTTTTTTAAAAATTAATTTATTTTATAAGTTTGGTTTTCGATTCGGTTTGGTTAACCGAACCCTGTAACCGAAAACCGATTTTTTTTAAAATAAACCGAAAACTGAACCGAAAAATTTCAGTTCGGTCCGGTCAGCCGGTTAACCGAACAGGTGCACATCCCTAGTGTAAAGGTTACTTCCATGCTGAATAAAAACCATTATATATATAAATAAATTCGTTTATATATATATATATATATATATAGATAATTAATTTTTTTTCCACTTATGTTTGTTTACAGTGTCTCAGACGATGGGGAACAAGGAGGTGTAGCTAACTCTTGTAGGTGTGCAATTCAATGATGAAGGTATGAATACACATACTGTCAGCCTTCTTAAATTATTAAAGTAGGATCAAAATTATTAGTATATTTCAAATCATATATGATCCAAAGGATTTGAAATCAAATGATTTAAAATTCAATATCTAAATCCATTGTACGTGGATTGTTGTTTTTGCATTCAATGGATTTGAAACTCCTTTCGTCCTACTTTAAACTTATTTAGATGTATCAATACAACGGATTTCAACCTCTCCAAAATTAACATAATAAGAAATTAATTCATCAAATCGCCCGTTCAAATCCAAATCACTCAATCTAAACGCAACCTTGGTTTTTTCACTACTACTTAAAAATCAGATGATCCATATACCAAAACTCTAAAGATTTGATAGAGCATTTGACATTATACTTGAAGGAAATAACTACTACTATATCGAGCAATTCTAATCTACTAAATCATACAATGATTCATGCACCATATTTTGATCATTATACCAATTATACATAATAATAGAAACGATGGTGATACACTAGAACTCAACCATTAATCTTGCAACAAATGAATGTCGAACACCGGTTTTGATTCTCATACCAACCGTAGAATCGAACATTTTTCTAACAAAATAAAAAATCTTACCTAGCATTAAGATATAATTTGAATCTTTCAACTCTACCTATCACAGATATTACATTTCAATCCACACTGAGGATAGTGGAGACAACTACTACTGATACAGACCCAACAACACATATAACAATATAATGATAATGAAGTTTCGTGGTGAGTTTCATCGATCCCCTCAGAATTAATAAAGTAATAACAAAGAAAATAATAATAAACTTACAAAGAAGTAATGCCACGATCGAAATGGTACATTTAATCCACCAAATCTTAAAAGAAAAACAAGTGTTATATGTGTTACAACGAATCACAGTCGAAACGATAACCAGATTCAAATATTTTATACCCCACACAATGATTTTTAACACAAACATTTTGTTGTCCTAAGAATGAAAGTTAGCAGAATCAACAGATTAACATTTCAACACACCTGATGCGTACGAATACTATTGGTTTTTCGCTTTCTTGGATTTGCTCTTTTCCTGCATTTTCTTTTTCTTGGCTTCAGCAGTAATCCACGTGTAATCGGAAGGAATGGCAAACGGGTCTTGAATATTTTCGATCCTGTTGCTCGAGCTACCTGCAGAAGTGCTGGCACGTTGATACGGGGATTTGATCCATTGGAACCATGAGGAAGTCGAGGATTGGATCACAGTAGGGCTTTCTCTGCCATCGGCTGTGGGACTTGATGGGGGAGTGGAGAACTCATCTAACGGCTGTAGTTCTTCGAATTTCTTGAATGTAACCATCACCCTGATCGTCGGGACGATTGGAATGGCAACCTGAAACAAGAAAAAACACGCCTCATCAGAGAAGTATATGAGAGCTGATGCTGTTATGATGATGTGATCTCCAACAAAAAAATAGGGAAAACACGAATGCTCCGGGGGGCAATGGCACGGAAAATTCTTGCATGCACCAGGTGTGGGTCCCGGTGCATGCAGCCACACACACATATGCATATATGCATGAATCTATATTTATGTATGTGTTGGTGTCCATACCTGCATGTAAGAATTTTCCCCAAGGGCACAGGCAGCTAAGTAAAAATAACAAATTCGAAATTTAAAAACTGAGAAACTTGATACATGCATCTACTTGCAAGATGTCCTCTCAAAAGTTCTCTCGTATTGCATTTTCTTCGTATATATGTCAACTCCTATTTCTCACCACAGTTCACACTGCTAAATACCAAGGGATGTAAAAATTTACCATATAATCTCAGCTAAAAATATATCAACTATCTTGATCTCGTGGTCTGTCTTATCTATATTGTTAACAACACCCTCGATTAAAATACCCAAAAAATATTAATTTTTAAAAATTATACTCCCAAATCATAGCTCATGTTACAACCCACATTTCAATAATTTTTAATAGCTAAAACTGTCAACCACAACACGATATAAGCATTCATGTGTATCCATTAGCCTTCAATATCCTTAATGCCATTTAGCGAACATATCAAACAAGTGTGATCACTTTAATCTATTAATAATATGATGCCAAAGTTGCCACTGCACAGCAGCGGAACAAAGAATTTTTTGCCAATCCATCGATAATATGATGTTGGTCGATCGTGCCACGCGACAGCAGCAAATCAAAGATATCTTTGTCAACAACATAATCGCTGCCATTAAACATTTAACACAAAACTACATAGGAAACTGTGTATGTAAGTCTCCTGGACAACATCACTTTGTAAGATGGGTTATCATTGCGGAATTAAATATAAAGCGGTGGTCTAACAGATATATATAACACCGGACAAACCACAAGCTGATGTACAGAAATGGTATGGACCAGATAAAATGAAAATTCAGAGTTTCAGAGGACATAATTTGTTGATAATTATAAACTAATCGAAACAATCTTGAAATATTTCTCTCAACTATGATGATTGTTCACGTAGTTAACAATATTCAATCAGAACAATGCATGCGAGTAATTGGATACGAGATGGTTTTTTCTAGAGCTTACCAACAACCAAGTCAAAACTAACATAGTACTATCAGCTACGTCGCATATCAGATACCTAGAACACTACCAACTCGAAAATCATATCTAGCACACAAATTGGTGTTCATTATGAAAGACATGACACCATTCGTTGCAACACCAGCCCGAAAAATGGTCCCGATTTTAAAATCCGGTCCACCTGTTCAAACTTCTACCTAATTGAAGACTTTTCCAAGTAACTTTCTATCACTTCCTCATTTCTCTTCAACCTTTGTTGTTATGTCCCCACACTAAGCTAATAACTATATCTCTGCCCCGCATCCGCATAGAAATCTTAACAAAGTCATCCATTCGCACTGCCCCAACCTCAGGAAAAATTGTTCGAAAAGAAGAAGAAGTACGTTATTGTCAGCCAGCAAAAGGAAGGTAATTGAAAGCATATTATACTTGGTTATTATTCGTCTGCCTCCCAAAATTCTCATCGTTTTATAGCTTATCCAAAGCAGGTTCTTATCCCTTTTTCACCACTTGAATAGATCCCTATCGATATGACCCATCATTCTGAATTCAGCATCCTAGAACCAGACTACCAGAGTTAACTGGAACTTCTACCAATGTCATTTTACAGGGAACATATCAAACACTAACTTTAATCACTGAAAACAACAACTTCAAGCAGAATCGATTTTGATTTCTAGCCAATTTAAACGTGGTTTTCTTAATCCCAAGGATGTTAGGACTCTTTTTCGGAGGCTTTTTGGGGGAAACTGTAAATACTGAAGCCCTAATTCATTGAAAGGACTTTTGACAACTCAATTGGACGGCTAGGGTGGTTTGGAAGAGGCAAAACACAACTTCAAGCGGAATAGAGCCTTGCACGCTGAGATTTTTAATCTTTTCCTTTCTAGATCTTATTCATGGATTTGAACCTCGTTTATTTGCTTTGTTTCGACTTTATGCACTAAGATCACGATTAGGGTCGAGACGAGACTATGTTTGATATTTGGTTTAATTTAATGAAGCCCTTATTGCTATGCATAATAAGTGCTCTCCCCCCTTAAATGCACGGCCTCGTATCACGAGGGCTATCTCTTCTGCTTCAATCCACCTCCCATCGTTCTTGCTTTTAATTATTGATTGATCTTCATTGATCATTGTATGTGAAAATGTAGCCAATTATTTGCATATTCGTAGTTTGTTCTCAAACCGAAAGGCGAGAGACTAAAGTTTGGTTCACAATATCAATTAGCACATTGTTAAATCGACTAGAGATAGCATTCGATTTCAGCGTGTCGTTTTAGATGAAAACTGAAATTCCATAAATCCTAAACCATTTTTATTTAATTAAATTCAAATAGACATATTTGGACTGTTAGGACTGTTAAATAAAACTAGATTTACTAATTTTAGAAATAGGTTAATAAATAATTTAGGGAATTTCACATTAATTAGGCAAGAGTTTGAATAGGTAATTGATTATAGCACGTGTCATATAGTTGAGTACGTTACCATTGTGTGTTTTGGTCATTTTGCTTGAATTTTATTTATTCCTCGGATCTTCGCTATTGTCCAATTTGGTTTGCAAATTTCATTAGTTTAATTTTTATTTGCTTGATTTTTAGTTAATAATTTCACTCACTCGTTTAATTTGATTTTTCACACAAAGAGTCACAATTCACCAAAACAAAAGGAAGATTATGAACATCAATGTCACACATTAAGATCGAGTTACCGTATATCTTACAATGCCACATATTCTGAAGAAGAGTTTCCACAGAGTTAATTCAGCTATCTTCTTATGTTCTCAAAATAATATACCGCCAAAATTAATGGTCATATTTCATAATTAACTAATAGCACCTTCGATGACACATTTTACGTGCTTAAATTTTATATGACAAAGAATAGAAGAATATGCACAAGCACTTCTACAAGAATTTTTCACACAAGTATATCTTCCAAGGGCCCTTCATTCCGAATGTACATGTAATATGTGCAGGCAGATCCCAGATTTACAGCAAAATTTGAAGATAATAAATTAATACTTTATTCACATTTAATAGACAAAATACCAGAAAAGGGAGTATATCAACAAAGATCATTTATATCAAAAAAAAATTAGACCAAACATGCATACTAAAAAAGGGCCTTTAGTTCAAACACAATAAATAAGATTTAATAAAGCATGCACATTATTATATTAGTTCCGCGAGCTCGTATAGATATAAGGAGCAAACCTTGACAGGGAAAGTCCCCTTGGGCAGTTTTGTGGTGAGTAACTCCTGTAATCGACGTACAGCTTTAACTTTGTTTGCTAAAATGTCAAGCAAGGGAAGGAGTTCTTCAGTTCTTAATGGAAAATCTGGAGAAAGCCAAAGTATAGGCCTCAAGCCTTTCTTATACTCATTCTCACGATTACCATCTTTGCGACGTTTTCCACTTTCAGAATCTGTTGAGGACTGAGCTTTAGTTTCTCTTCCTCTCCGATTCTCATCCCTCTTCACTATCACCTCCATAGAGTGCCTACCGGGTTTTATTTGGCTACTAGAGGGGGACTCCTCAAAAATACTAGTTTTCTCTTCAACACACAATGAATTTCTTGGAGGAGTAATTTTTCTATCAATTTCTTGTTTATTTTCCCGTCTCCTCCACCCACTAAACCAACCCTTCTTTTCTTGCTTCATTTCTCCGTTCCCACAACCATTAATGTCCTCAATTGGTACATCGCTTTGATCATAGCAACTATGACGGTGCGCAATAATACCATCACCGTTTTCAATGCTTACATCATTTGAGTCCATCTTAAGAGCAGCCTCGAGCTGCCTTCTCTCTTCCTCTGTCAAAATATCATCAAGTTCACTCTCTGTTTCATTTTCATTGGAAGAACTAAAGATTTCATCATCGGCCATAGCACCTGGGACCCTCCTCGATTTAATGCTCACTAGCACATTATGCATATCATAAACTTTGGCTTTCCAAGGACCAACCATTTCAGTTTTCTCCTGCCGCTTCCAAGTTGTTTGCGGTATAAGAACAGCTTGAGTCACATCAATCCCAGGCCTGAATATATTCGTCTGAGACATTGCAGTCACTTCATGCTTCACTTCTGCCTCTGTCGCTGGAGCACCAGCACCATCTAAAGCATTCATAATCTCCTTATCTTTGTGAGTAATCATGCAAAGTGACCCTGGTGGGACTTTTCCATCCTCCGAACCATCACCAAGAAACAGAACAGTCTGATCGGAACGTTGTATTCTGAAACCATCAAAACCAGCTAAAGTCATATCTGCCCTCAAATTTGCACCCCTCTTCCAAATCTTGTATGTATCAGAAGGTGCAATTCTCGAAATGAAAGGGATGACTGAACTCTCGAAATTAAATGTAATCTCCATGTAAAAATCTCTCATCCTTCTCATCGTCCCAATCAACCGAGGCAACCTTCTGCACCATTTGGCCCAAGCTAATGGCTGGTATTGTCTAACTATGATCTTCGCGACTGCTTCTTCCCTATTACATATAGCTTCCTGCAGCGCACTCCACCCTTGCTCATTTTGCAAGCTCCAGTCTGCCCCAGCAAGCATAAGCATCTCAGTTGCAGTCTCATCAGCATATTTAACAGCCAAGTGAAGTGCAGTATCTCGATTAGGAACATCACGTCGATCAATTGCCATAGATATGGCATCAGCCCTAGCTTCCTCAGAAAGTGATTGTGATTCAGTACGAATTTCAGACGAGTCATAAAGACGAGGAAGGCTATCTATAATTTTCCTAAGACCACCATAATCCTTCAAAATAACAGCCGTATGGATAGGACTATGAGCATACTTGGATACATCAAAACCAGCCATGCCTGAAGCCCAAACTATATTTGTGCTTCAAGAAGCCAATTTCAAGCATCCAGAGAAACAATAACCAGTAAAGCAGGTAAAAGAACTCCTCCCAAGTCAAGAACAAATGGAGAATAAAACCGAGCCAGCACTGAGTTAACTCCTCAAATCAATGTATTCTACAAGTAGAAATAATTTATTTCATATTCAGTCACAAAATTAAACAATCCCATTCGAAAACAAGAAGCCCTTAAAATTCAAATACGATTCGAATATACCCAGATGCAAAACCACAAATAACCCACAATTACAACTTAAAGAAGTCAATAAAATAAAATAAAATAAAACCCAAGTCCAAAAAATACAGAGATCGAGGATCTCACCTTCTTCTTGGTTGCAGAGACACAAAATTGGTGCCCCCAGTTGGAACCCCATCACCAGCTCTCTCTTCCCCTCTTCAATATATAAACAAAGAAGGAAGGAAAAACATACAATCGAGAGAGAGAGAGAGAGAGAGAGAGAGAGAGAGAGATCTTCGTGATCCAATCCCAGATCAGACAAACGTACGAAAATGCATGTGGGCTGGAACAAATAATTCTAAATCGGAAAAAAATGACGAAAAGGCAGCGGAATCTTCACAATAAACTGGGAATCTGGGAAAAAGGGTCGGTGAAAAAATCATATAATCAAAGCAAAAAATTTATAGTAATTACTAAACATAACTAAAAGGAACAATGAAGCGAAACCCACCAGGTAAGCAGAAGGGCCGGATTTTTGTGTTTAAACAGTAAAATTTGAATCTTCAAAGGGTTTAATGCTTACCGTGAGAATATATACAGATCGATACATTTAAAGAAAGATAAATTTGTGATTTTGTCATTATATAGACTAATTCGAAGTTTTGTCTTTTGGAAACAAACTTGATTTTAAATTAGTGGTTTATACCAGTGTTTTCAAAATCGGATCGGACATAAAATCGATGTCCTTACTGGTTACAGGTTCGATCGGTTCAATCGGATGACATCAGCATTATATAATATCTATTTTATTTTTTTGTAAAATACATTTATCATGTAATTGTTATAGTAAGTTCTCCACAATAAAAAAATGTCACTACACCAACATTACATGTCAAACTTGAAAAATCAGATCAACCAAATGTTCAACATAAAAGAAAAACAATAAACATCTAAAAGCAACAAACAATACCCAAAAAAGATCAATATCCCAAAATCAAAAGAAAAAATTTTAAAAAAAATATGAAATGTTTCACATATTTTATAATTTACGGAAATCAAGCATATTTATATATAATATACAAGAAATATTTATGGAATTATATGGATTTTTTGATATATACATAAATATTGTTTTGTAATTATTTCAATAATAATAAATTATATATAAAATATTTTTGTTCTAAAAGTTTGATTTATATTTTAACAAAAATATAAAATTAAATTTTTTTAAAAGAAAGAAAAATGAAGAAACAGCTGGTTCAACCGGTCGATCAGTTCATCGGTTGAACCGATGTTTGACCGATTCAATCCGGTTCCCACCAATTTTTCAGCATGGTGGTTTTATAGGGTCAACCGGACCGGATCAAACACCCGTTATCAGTTAAACCGGTTGAACCGACCGGCCCGATTTTCAAACACTAGTTTATACTCATATGATTGAAAATAGATATCCATTATGATTTTCAAAATAAGCAGTTATACTTTTGTCTATTGCAAATAACAAAATTCCTCCCTATGTTTGTGAATATGTGTAAAAACATTTCCTATATGTAAAGGGGCCAACATGATATCCTCTGCAAATCACATATGGTAAAATATCTATTTTGAAAATCACATAAGATAAACTGTCTATTTTAAATTATAGGGATGTAAACTGTATATTTACAATGGTAAAATAAGTATTAGTAAGATTATCACTCACTCTAATTTGAATGACCAAGAGGACAACCGTTGTGATATGAATTGCTTAGTTTATTCATTTTGATGATATAGTCATTTTTTTCCAAATATGGTTTAGCAGGTTAGGATTACTAAATTATTATTATCAACATATAAGAAGTTACGTGTTACATTATTTATTAATTTTTAATAAATATAAATAGATATATGTATAAAATTATTAATAAAATGTAAACAATATGTAATTATAAATAATGTTTACAAATAATTGTATATGCTATACATTTCACAACATATTACAGAGAATCTCAACAAGATAAACCCTTGGTTGAGGGGCTTTTTAATAATTTAACCTAAAAAATAAAAATATTTATCAAACTAACATACTAAAATTGTTTATCAAAATGACTCAAGTCGCTATCTCAGATGTCACCTTCATTTGAAGACGCCATCTGAGATGACGCATTCTATATAAAATAAATATATATATATATATAGAAGGCGTCATCTGAGATGACGCCTTCTATATATATGAAAGGCGCTATCTGAGATGTCACAAATTTTTATGTAGAAGGCGTCATCTAAGATGTCGCCTTCTATATATATATATATATTAATTATATGTGTATATATATATATATATAGACATATATGATCATGCTTATACATGATTAATTATATCTAATTACTTAACATAAATATTACAATCTATTATAAATTTATTTTCAAATTGTTAATAATATTCATTTAATATTATAACATTATTATATTATTATGTATTAATTAGGGGCTAATTATTTAACATATATAGTTATGCTTATACATGGTTAATTATATTTTAATTACTTAACATAAATATTACAATCTATTATAAAATTAGTTTCAGATTGTTCATAAATATTAATTTAATATTATAATTTTATGCATTTTCATAATAATAATAATAATAATAATATGATTGTAATATTTATGTTAAGTAATTAGAATATAATTAATCATGTATAAGCATGGCCATACATGTTACATAATTAATCCATAATTAATATATATATATAAGGCGCCATCTTAGATGACGCCTTCCATATAATTTTTTTTTATATGGAAGAGATGGAGCCTTCTACATAATTGTTTTTATTTTATATAGAAGGCGTGATCTCAGATGACGTCTTCAAATGAAGACGTCATCTCAGATGGTGACTTGAGTCATTTTGATTAGGGATGGCAACGGAGCGGGTTTGGCCAATCCCAGGACCCGTCCAGCTACACATAAAACCCGGATCAGCCCCGCCCCGCCTAGACCCGCGAACCTGGTGGGTTTACCAGCTCCGCACCGGTTCCAATTTTTTTTTTATTTTATGTTTAAATTTTAGCTAGAAATCAATTTTGAAACACAAAAATTGAGTTTTGTTATTGAATTTCATGTTTTTTTATAGAAATATTTATAATAAGCATTGCAAAACTATCTTTAAGCAACCAAATATTTATTAATTTGCTCTCATTCTCTTCAAAATATCCAACTTCTAACATGAACACATGAATTTTGATATAAAATTAAATAATGACACTTTATTGTTCAATCAAAAAAGTAAAATGTATATTAAATATTATTTATTGTTAAAAAAAATTAAAAATGTATAGCGGGGCGGGTCCGGGGCGGGTTCGGCCAATCCAAGGACCAGCCCCGCCCCGCTTCCAAACCCGGTTGAAGCGGGTCCAGACCTGGCCCGACGGGGCGGTTCCAGACCTGGCCCGGCGGGGCGGGTCCAGACCTGGTCTGGGTCTGGCCCATTGACATCCCTAATTTTGATAAACAATTTTAAATTAGGTTAGTTTGATAAATGTTTTTATTTTTTAGGTTAAATTATTAAAAAACCCCTTGGTTGAGTTTAATTTCGTATAAATGAAAAAGTCATCACTACACAAAATCGAACAAAATTAAATAGAGAGTTATCATACAAATCAATATATTTGCTTGATTGTGTTTTTTTTTTTTTTTTGGTTTTTTATGCTTGATTGTATATTGAATATTCTATCAACATAAATTTATTTTTATATGAATATGATCTACAGAGTGGATAAGTAACGATTGTGTTTTCTTCTATGTTGCACCGATACTCCAAAAAATTTCACGGTCAAGTATCGGATACGTCCGGGACACAAATACGTGTGGATACGGCATCGATACGTATCGGATACGCCACCTGGCGTATCCGGGGACAAAAAATAAGTTTTTATTTCGGATACGGTCAAGATACGCCGCTGACCGTATCCGACACGGGTAAGATACGGGAACTTTCAGAATTTTTTTAAAAAATAGGGTTAAAACTGTAATTAAAATTAAATTATTTAACTAAATTCCTATTTCCTAACCACTTTAATCTGTTTATGTCGATTATATGCTTGAAATTTTTAGATGTCCTGGATTAATATTTTACCATTTGTCGTGAAGTTGGTGAGTTTGCAACTTTATTCTGACTTCTAATGTGTTTAATGTTGATTATATAATTGAAACTCAATTTCTTACAAATATTATATAAAAATTAATAAAATTTGCTTCGTATCCTACAAATTTTGAAAATCCCGTGCAGTCGTACCCGTATCTGCGTATCCACGTATCCATATCCGTGCAACGTATGTTTTCTAACTATACTTTTGTCCTCCCAACGAGTCCCATGAGTGTTTTCTCTTTTTACTTATATTTTGTCTTGTTCAATCATCCCATGAGTGTTTTCTCTTTTTACTTATATTTTGTCTTGTTTGATATACTTTGTTAGAACGGGATACTTTCTTTAACCTAATTGTGTCGTATACTGATAGGGAGGAAGGCTTTGCATAGTCTATTTTCTGCTCGATGAGCATCATCAAATCGGATGGTACAAGTATCGACGAAGAGAGTTTAAAGAATTGAATAAAAGATTCAATAAAAAAATTAATATTACTTTTTAAATTTAAAATCATGTATTAGATTGTTTCCATATCCGTAATTCATAGTAATATATTTAATAATTAATAGATAACTGGGATGAATCGAGTACCCAATTTTTTTAAAATGAACAAGGCAACCCTGACCAAACCGGAAAGAGATAGTTATTTATCAGTGTTGTTAAATCGGATCAGACCTACCAATTTAACTAGTGATCGATGTCAGGTCCGAGCCAAAGATCCTTTAAAACCACTGTAAAAAAACCTATGAAGGCCTGAGAATAAATGTCGACCAGCGTGAACCGCGGTTCCTTTTTTTTTCTTTTATGATTTTGTTACCATAAATGTATTTTTTATCTACCGACACTTCAAGAAAGATCAGTTCTTTGCTTTGAACTTTATTCTATTAATTCTTCTTATTTTATAAATACAAATGCTTATTAGTTATTTTATTAGTTCCCTTTTCCATATGTAATATCACTAAATTTTAAAAATATATATAAGCCAAATTTTAAATGAACAATTTAAACTAAGAAAAATACAATATATATGACCAATAAAAAATGCACGTATAAATATTATTGGGCATTGCTTAGGACATTATCTATTTGAGCATTGTTTTGTTGTTTTTTAGATGTTTTATTATTTTTTTTATTTTTATGTTGGATATTTGATTTGATGTTGAACATGTTATGTTGATGCAAATATATAAATTTATTATGGATAACTTGAAACTTGGTAATAGAATATAACAAAGATATTATATAATACTGACATCATAAACCAGTTGAACCTATTACCAGTAAATGTACATATTTTATGTTAGGGGTACAATTTTGAAAGTAGTGGTCCTAATGATAATATAGTTCTTGTTCTAATATAGTGAACAAACTATAAATATATATTTAATAACTTTATTTTTAATATTTTAAAATCCAATGAGAAAATTTATTTATAAATAAGTTTAGATTAAAAAGAAACTAAAATAAATTTAAAAATACTATATTATGTAGGTAATAAAAAAGGCAAAATATGATTTTTTTAATTTTAAATCAAAAAGATACCGTTCGATAGCATTTTTAGTTTTTTATCCCATGTTTTTTTTTATTTTATGGAAAAATTTATGGCTCATCCATAATTTCACCCCACTTTAATACCACTTTCAAGCAAAAGAAATATATACCCGTTTTCCAACCAAACATTGGTATTATTATTATTATTGACTTAATTTTAGAAGCATTATTATTATATATATTATAATTTAGTAATTATTTATTATTATTATTATATACTATTAATTATTTATTTTTTCTTATTATTCTGATATTTATTTTATTGTATTGTTATTAAGTTATTAATGATTTTTTTATGTTATTATTACTATAGTATTATTATACTAGTATATGTAGCATGGCTTTATTTATTATTAGTATTAGATTAGGTATAGATATATTATTATATTATTTATTATTATTATTATATTATGATTCGGTGAGTATTAGATCTATTGTTTATGTATATATTATTATTAATATATAATATTGATTATCTATAATAATGTTTATATTATTATATTATATATGTATATGTATATATATATATTATTAGTATATATATATATATATTATTATATTTTCTTTTTTGCATTATTATTATTATTTATTATTAATATATGTTATTATTACTATTATTATTATATATATATATATATTATTATTTAACAATAATAATAATAATAATTATATTTTTAAATAGTGCTAATATTATTATATTATATATACTTTTATTATTATTATATATATATTAATAGTAAGGGTATTTTAGTCATTACGTCAAATTATAAAATTAATCCACAATCGTAAATGTGATGCCCCCGAAATGATTAATTGCAATTAAGGCATTAATTATTTTTATATGATGAATTATGTTGATAATTGATTTACGTGTTGAAATTAATTATCATGTTGAAATGGTTAGTCATGATAGGCGTGACCCAGGGTTGCATTTCAGGGTACATGTTATGCATGTTAGAAAATGAGGTGTTAACATGATTTAATTATGTTGATGGTTAATTATGAGGAAAGCATGATTTAGTGGAAGTTTAATGCATTTTTATAAATGCTTTTAAAATACCATGTTGGGGTGTTTTATACATCATGTTAACTTTGGGGTATAATTTTAATATTAACCTTATAACCCCCCTTTTTCCCCCTATACCCACTTACTTTACCAATCACTTTTAAATCCCCAATTCATTCCTCAACCCTAACCCATCTCCCATTTTCGAAATTCACCAAGGAAGGAAGAAGAAAACTTCACAAAAACTTTGTTTGTGTGATCTTTGTTAGGATTTGGAGCCTACAAGAGGTATGGAACCATTCCTAAAAGTTTTATGATGTTTGGTGTTGAAATGGGTTGATTTTGAAGTAAATTATGTGGGTTTGTTTTGGGTATGTGTTGTATGTAGTTGGGGTATGATTTATGGTTATATGAGGATGTTTATTGAAGATTTGTAGTGATTTGGTATGGTTGGTGTTTTGATATTTGAGTTTGTTTGTGTTGGGGAAGGAGAAGGATGAATAGTGCCCGAAAATCGGACCTACAGGACTCGGCGATCGATCGACACCCTCCACCGATCGATCGCGAGCTACAGGGGAGAAGGCAGTAGCCTTCAGCGATCGATCGCGAGTTTGGCGCGATCGATCAGCGAGGTCGCGATCGATCGGCGCAAACTCGGCGATCGATCGCGAATTGGAAAATTTTGTTGGACGAGGCAGTGTGATCTCGCGATCGATCGGGACTTCATGGAGATCGATCGCGAGACACCAAAATGTGTATTTTTGATGTTTTTGTGGGATTTTTGGATATTGGACTATAATTAGCTTCTAATATCGATTTGTATGGTTATGTAGAACCATCCCAGGTACCCACAACTTCAAGGAGATAAAGTTCTACAACTTCTCCATTTTTGGAATTAAGGTACGTAAGAGACGTACGGGCATCGGACGGTAAACCATACTCCTATATTATGATCATACTATGATTGTATATGAATTTACGATACTATGATGATGCGTATGATGAATAAAGATGATAAGATACTTGATAAGTAAAGATGATTTTATGATGAATAAAGATGATAAGATACTTGATAAGTAAAGATGATTTTATGATGAATAAAGATGATAAGATACTTGATAAGTAAAGATGATTTTATGATGAATAAAGATGATAAGATGCTTGATAAATAAAGATGATTTTCATAATGAATTAAGATGAAGAGACGCTTACGATGATGTTATGATAAATGATGATGATGCTTATGATAAGTTACGATGACGCTTACGATGATGTTATGATAAATGATGATGATGCTTATGATAAGTTACGATGATGCTTACGATGATGTTATGATAAATGATTATGATGTTTATGATGAATTAAGATGAAGAGATGCTTACGATGATGTTACGATAAATGATGATGATATGACGTTACTATAACGATTATGATGAGACGATGATGTCTATAAGATGATAATGCTCACATGATAATGATGTTTACAAGATGATGTTTATAAGATGCTATGATGTTTATGATGAATATGAAACTATGTTCTTAAGAATGGTTGAATGTCCGATGGTCATTATGGGCAAGCGAGGAAGGTCTTGCCGCTCACATAAATGAGCGATGAGGTACATCCGCTATCAAGGTGTAGCGATGGGTATCATCCGCTGAGCGATGGGGTACATCCGCTATCAAGGTGTAGCGATGGGTATCATCGCTAAGCGAGGGGGTACATCCGCTATCAAGGCGTAGCGAGGGGTATCATCCGCTGAACAAAGAGATACATCCGCTATCAAGGCGTAGCGATGGGTATCATATGATGTGTTATGTCGAGCGAGGGGGCCAACTATACCGCTGTCATAATGGAACCCGGACAGTCCCATTTCTAATTAACATAGTTTGTTGTGAGCATATATGGGAAGTATGATTTTAATCATTTATGTCGAGAACTAACGATTATATGCATGACCATGAAACAGGGACAACCAAAGAGGGTTAATGTGATTAACCAGGAAGTATACGTTACCCATTTACTTCATACATTTATTTATATGCCATTATCCTACGATGTTGAGTAATGACGAATATGCTCACGATGGGTTGTTCCTGTAGGTACACATTTGGATTTGAAGGGCTATGGGCAGGGTTGAAGGAGTGAGCTTCGAGATGCCTTATGAATTAGGATTCAGGATCTGGTATAGTCTCTACTCCAGGAGTAGTATAATTCTATAGCGCCATCCATTTGAGAATGTAATTAATTTGTTTGAAGTTTTATTTTGGCCTGTAATCCTAATAACTCACGTTATAACCGGAGCCCTAAGCTGTATGCAATGCATGTTTAGCCCTAATTATTCCTTGCTTATGATGTTAAGGTAGGAAGGCCCTACATATTCTACAACCAAACACCATATAACTTACAATACTATATTATTTTAAAACATATCATAATTTTAATCCTTATCATTACCATATCACTCACTTTAAACTGTACATAATAGTATAAAAGTTTAAAGCGGAGAAGGAATGTGTTGGTTGCATGTGCCCCTGGAAAGGAGGGGTTACCTTCCCAATTTTCATATTTTTAGTGAACTGTGCTACGGCTGAATTATAAATTGATATCGATATGTATATGATTTTACATTAGTATTATTTATTAAAAAGTGAAGGACATTACTTTATGTAAAATATATTATTAAACACAATTATTAGCCTAAAACACGATTAACAGATGTAAGTTATGCAACCTAACCGTGACATTTATGAAATGACCAGTTAATTTGATTTTATTTTTTTTGTTTTTTTCTCCTGAAAAAATGCATGATACCACCTAAACATAGCAAAACAAGAGGGTTGTCCGTGGCTCAACACGTCCGTTTTGCTATAGAAAAATGTCATGTCGAGCGGCTTATTTTGGCATCACGGCACAGCTTGTTGGCCTGTGCGATTGGGTCTTAGGCGCTGAAACTTCTAGTGTATAAAAAAGTTAAAAACAAGGGCTGATCAATACATTCATGAATTACGGGCCGTGCTGGCATACAGGGGAGAATGCACTAGGGAGAGGGCACCTCCCCTAATATATATATATATATATATATATATATATATATATATATATATATATATATATATATTGTATTTTTGTCTCATATGTTTTAAAAACTTATATTTTTTTTTTCTAATAAAAATCCTACAATTTTGCGCCTCCCTCAATCACATGGTTAGATTTGCACCTGCTAGCATAGCTCGCTGCAGTAACGAGAGTCCTGTTTTGATGGGTCGTGTCAGTACGACCCGTCTGTTAGCATGGTTAGATTTGCACCTGTGATTGCGCCTCCCTCAATCACATGGTTAGATTTGCACCTGCTAGCATAGCTCGCTGCAGTAACGAGAGTCCTGTTTTGATGGGTCGTGTCAGTACGACCCGTCTGTTTTGTCATTTATAATATAACCTAAGGAATTCTACTTAAAAATTATAACCATGTGGCACCTTATTGTGTGCAATCATATTTAAAAATTAAGGAGGTCATTTTTTTTATTATCGAAATTGGTGTTTGGCAAATTCTTCCCAACCGAATTTGTGGCAACCACGACTATTTTGTTAGGTCAACTATAAATAAGGTTGAAATAATACACACCTAATACATTGTCTTAGAAGATAAAATTTCTCCTAACAAAAGATATGTTGTAAATATTAAAATCAAAATCTGTATGCTTAGTCTACATATTCTAATTTAAATTAGAATTTAGACATATATAATGTAGTAGAACCTAGAATCCGGCGCACCATAGATACTTTGATTTGACCAAAAATTCTTTATATATTTTTTATAGCTTCATCTTATAGATAATTATTTTTACTTTCCTTTTTCGTGGGTTTGATACTACCCAGAATTTTTAGAGATATATCAAACATTTTGATTGTGAATATTATATTTGAAATATTTTTTTAATAGTTGTTACATCTCCAGGACACTATCCCTTCACGACAACATAATGTGAGCTAAACCTGTCAAACTCGAACATGAAATGTGGCATCGACGTGTTATCGAAAATTTAGAAATAAACTTTCAAGAAACATTAAATCTCATAGTACATGTTGACATAAACTGATTTGTTTTATTACAAGATAAGGAATAATGTTTTTTATAGCCAATGCAGCACCAGAACCCAAGCAATAAATAAAAAAAATTAAATAGCAATGAATATCTTCGTGATAACACCAATTGTGAAACAGAATATCTTGGCCGAGTTCTACCATTCCCAAAACTATGTAACGGTAAGAAAACATTTCATAGTAGAAAAATGGACAATCGGTGAAGATAAGTAGATAAGAATCGAATGATATGTTGGTTCTGTTTTCTTAAAACAAATAGACAAAGCATAAGAAGATCACAAATGCTCTGTTATAATAAAATGCTCGAAACAGTAAAAACTTACAACAAACAGTTTAAATAAACTGGGCAGAAACTTTGTTGTTGGACGAGGCGACAGTAAACCGTGTGCCCGTAAACTCTAAATTGCCCGCCTACAACTTCTGGCCTCCTGGACAAGAGAGTTCCAAGGTACAACGTCCCAAACACCTCTGTATGGGTTGAAGCAGAAAACCAGACAGACTCACTCGAACACTAAGAAGTGTGTAGTACTCTCAAGAAGATGATATGATATGCAAATGCAAATTCGGGATGAGATAAAGAATGAGGCTGGAGCAGCTTATATAGCTGCAACAGCAGGCCTACCAAGGCCACAACTTAAATGACAATGCATAGTGGGTTAGATGAAAAGTCTCAACACTTAACATCATATTCATTTCGGATTTAAGTCTCACACTTAAATCTGACATCAATTCTGCAGGTAGGTAAAAAGTCTCAAACTTAATACTCAGCAGAATATGAAAAGTCAGGCATATGAAAAGTCATTTCAGAAATCCGAGTAGTAAAAAGATAGAACTGCCTTCGCGGCAGTGGCACGCACGACGCGACGCGACGCGACGCGACGAGGCGATGCGAGTCGAGTCGAGACGAGCCGAGCCGAGCGGACGGACGGACGGCGCGCGAGGGGCACCCATCTTTTCTACTTAACTACACTCTAATGATTTGTATCTCAATATAAACAAACCACAAGTGCCTCAATTACTCAATGTGTGATTTCTTTAGCCTAATTGCCTTTCATAATTAACTTACCATAATTTTGTTCTCATTAACAAAATTAATAATAATATTGGGCTTGTTAGGATCGGTCCGGAGTGTTTAGAGGGGGGGTGAATGAACACTCATTGTAAAATGTAATCCCTTGTGATTTCTTTCGGATTAGTGAAAGAAATCTGTCTCTTAATCAACTCTTGTACAGAACAGACCACTGAAAGTATGAGTGCGGAACGGTCTGTTCTTGTATATGTAAGAACGGCTCGATGGCTAGTAAGAAAGAACAAGTGCAGAAAGATAATACACATGATATGTTTCTGGAAGTTCGAAGGTGGTGTAATCCTTCTACGTCTCCCCTTCTTCCAATTAAGGAAGGTTTATACTAGAAGACTTTGATTTATACAATCCTGTTGTACAAACCCGATTCAGGCTGGATTTACCTCACTACCAGTCTGAAACTCCTAGTCACTCAATCTGCTCAGACACACTCTGTCTGACAGTTACAATATGTTTCTCACTTTCTGATTTTCAATACAGAATACACAAAATGAGCACAGTGATCCTAAATGATCAAATATTACACAGTAATCGTGCTTAAGAACAACTTCAGCTCAAGAGCTTCTGAGCTTGTAAGCTTGTGCTGTTTTTGCTATCTTGTGCGTCTTTCAATTGATCAGCGAGAGTCCGTAAGTTCCTTTTGTTGCATCCTTTTATAGTTGAAGGTACCAACGAAATTATTTCCCTTAATGTGCAACTTTGACTCTTCTTAAACTCTGAGAAAGCTACAGTCTTCTTCTTCAGGATATTTGCCGTTCTGGTTCATACTTTCGGCGACTGTCAGGTAAGCTCTTCTTTGTCTTCTTACCTATTATGGCAATCTTCAGTCTTTGGTCCTTTGTAGCATTAATTACGACATTAAATGCTACAATAAATAGCCGTTAATGATTCGGACTGAGGAGCCATTCTGTATGTATCCTAAGCTGCTCTGATCTGATAAAGATAGAGATCGATCTGAAGCTTCGGTTTAGTCAGTCTGATACTCATCGATCCGGTCTGATAAGTAACGTGTCTTATCAGCTTGTTCTGTTGTTGAGCTATCGATCTGGTTAGTCTGATTACCCTCGATCCGGTCTGATATGCTTTGTCATCTTATCAGCTTGATCTGTTTTGGGCGATCGTTCTGGTCAGTCTGATTTCTCTCGATCCGGTCTGATATGTTTTGTCATCTTTAAAATCTCATTGATAAGATCCGGAACTAACAAATTCCCCCTTTTTGATGATGACAAAACCTAGCTTCTAAGTCTTTTTAACCAGTCTGATGAGAACTCTGAAGCGAAAACTTTCGGATCGATTACTATTTCTTGTTCAAAATAAATGAACATCATTAAGTTGGATCGATTTAAGTCTTTTATTATTAAGCCTCATATTGTAGTTCAAAATAAATGAACACGGACTTAATCGAAAGAGGATTTTTATTGATCACCAAAAATCCTAAATACAGACAGTCTGAAAATTTTATTTTCTAGAAGACTGAGACGGAGGCGGCCTGAAGTCTTTCTTCTTTTCCCCCTTTTTGTCAGCAGCAATCTCTTGAAGAAAGTCAACAACTTGTGCTAGCTGCTCGCTGATAGCGTCAAGACGAACGTCTTGAGCGCGGAGGGAATTGGCAACAGATGCTCTGACTTCAGTGGCTAGTTCGATCTGCTCTTTTCTCAGACTGTTCTTATAAGAGGCTTGTTGAGAAAACAGATCGTTTATGCCTCGCTCATCTTCTCTTTGAATGAATCAAAGTCCAAAGCTGTAAGCCTCTGACCTTGATGAACTTCGAGAATGCGTTGAGAGAGTGACAGGCAGTTGTCAGAGAGGTACTGAAGAGTCCTTGCCAGAAATGGAGGTGCATCAGATTGTTGGCTGGGAGAACGATCTGATGAGGACAAAGCCTGTTCATCGTCCTCAGCAGTAGGTACAATGGACGATATGGCAGCGTGATGACTTTCGGATCGGATCAGGGTGACCAAATCCGAGGCCAAGGCTTGAATGAAGGCCATATCTTCATCTGATTGGACTGGAGGAGTGCTGGGCCTGGAAGGCTCCTCAATTTGTAGAGCGGCAACAACAATGGACACAACCAAGTCCGGATCGACGAACTCTGGTGCGTCAATTGTCGTAAGAGCGTCGGTCGGACTGATTTGTGCACGGGAGGCTGAGGACCCCAAAGGAATGGAGGTTGTTGGAGAGTCCAGCATAAATTCAATGGTTCATCATCTGGCACAGACGGAGCATTAGGCAATGGCTGCTCTGCTGTCTGTTCTGGTACTTGCTCTGCAGTCTCATCCGCTGCTTGCTCGGCTGTCTGGTCTGCTGCATCAGAAGGAATAACCTCAACGAAATGTTCTGCCAGAGTCTTGCTTGCAGAAGGGTGATCCGGGCTGGTGGCTGGAGTGGATATACTGAGCTTCTGTCGTTGAAAACGGACAGCTAAGTGAAGAGCATGAACATCCATCTCGAGTTGAGCAATAACAGCCCCATCATCTCTGGCAGTTGGAGCATTTGGATCGAAGTTCTGTTTCTTAGCATCTAGGAGCAGAGTGGCCAGTCTGAATCTTTGAATAGCCGTAAATAGCTATTTGCGCTGCACGGCAAGCCGAACATCATCAGTATCTGTTCCTTTCAGAACTTCCTCTTCCATCTTCTTCAGTCTGCTCAACTTACCGAAGAATAACTCAATGTGGTTGATAGTCCGGTACTGGACATATTCATCAAAGACCACAATGAGTGCCTTCACCTTCTCATCAACATCCTCCATAGCGATGCCGATGGCTGTCTGCGCTGCAGATTTGGGTTTAGAGGAGAGGGGTTTGGAGAGAATGGCTTTTCCTTTGCCGGTGGAGGAAGGGGACTTGATCCCTGATTGGGTATAATCTCCCAACTCAGTGATAACTATTCCTTTGACCGTGGGAATGGCAGAGGGAAGTCTAACAGTGACTTTGGGTGCAAGGGTTGAAGCTTGTGAAGGTTGGATGGAAGGTTGGGGTGCAGGGGTGGCTTTAGTTGGAGGCAATATGGGTAAGGCTTTGAGGGGTAATGTTTTGCTGGGCTTGGTAATCTGAGTTCTTGGCTTTTTGGGAAGTGGCTTGGTTGGTGGCGAGGGAGCAGACTAAGTTTCTTCAGAATCAGTCTGGATGGTCAGCTTTCGCTTGACCCGAGGTTTGCGCGCAATAGCTTGTTCTTCGCCCTTCTCAATATTGACTGCAGCCAGAGTAGCAGGAGTAGGCGGAGCACTCTTGGACTTCAGCAATGCAAGTCCTTTGGAGTTTAGAATCTTAAAGAGGCTGAGAGCGGACTGCTTTCCCAGCTCGATGTCCAAAGACTCCAGTAGCTTGCTGAGAGGAACAGCAAATCATACAGCTTGTTTCGATGCAATCACCGTTTCTAGCAGAACTCAAAAAGAATGACGGACCAGTTCATCTTCTGTCCGGATACAATAGCCGCCATAGCCCTGAACTTCTCTGCGGTTACAGCGTCAAAACTTCCTGCCTTGCCCAAAATAGGCTTACCCACAATTTCGCACAACACCTGGAAATGGAAGAGCATTTCCTTCTTCTTAAACGAGGGTTGCAAGCGATGGCCAAGAATAGAAATCTTTCCTTGAAGAGCTGAGAGTGACGCTTGAGGAATTTGTCCAAACTCTGTCAGTCCGGAATTGTGGAGGCCAAAGGTCTTGGCCAGCGTCATCGGCGATATCTCAAAGGATTTGCCCTTGACAGTAGTGGATATAGATGTCTTCTGGGAGACGGCATTGGCGAATAGTTCGCGGATTTCTGATTCATAAACAACGGTGCCGCACTCCAGAAAGTTCCTTAAACCAGATGATTCCAAATGCTCTGAAGATGGACACCATCTCTGCATCTCCTGCCCTGTAAATATCATTAAACTCAACGGAGAGAGAGTTATGAGTGATGGTAGCCATTGGAATGAAATTAAACGAATGCGAAGATTTAGGAGAGTGAGAGAGTAAGCAAACAGATAGCGGTATGTAAAAAGTGAAAGAAGATGAAATGTTCAGCCCGCTAAATAGGAGAGAGAAGACACGTGTCTTTATCTCGATGACTGATAAAAAAGAATTCAAAATGAACGGTCAAGATAACAGATAAAGAAGGCGGTTAAAATGCGATCAGTCCGGGCTATTTTTTGTAAAAATAAAGTATTGACCAGACAGATCATGGGATAACATCAGATTGACATGGATCGGTCTGAAAGTTCGGACCGGTCTGTGTCTTTCTGAACATTGTATTATCGATCTGTGGTAACAAAAATCTTTAAGTGCGAAAGGAAGAAAAACATCTAAACTATTAAGATAAGTCAATTAAACCAAGAATTTGACGGAAATAATTAAACTTAGCCTCTAGGAGCGGTTTGGTGAAGATGTCTGCTGCTTGCTGCTCTGTTGAGATGTGCTCGATCCGAATTTCCTTTTTCCCAACATGATCTCGAATAAAGTGATGTCGAATATCAATGTGCTTTGTTCGAGAGTGCAGAACTGGATTGTACGTTATAGCAATTGCACTTGTGTTGTCACAAAATATCGGAGAGTCAACAGCTTGAATGCCATAGTCTTTGAGCTGGTGTTGAATCCAGAGCATTTGAGCGCAACAGCTTCCAGCGGCTAGATACTCTGCTTCAGCTGTGGATGTGGCAATCGATGTCTGCTTTTTACTGAACCAAGAGATCAATCTTTCACCTAGAAATTGACATGTTCCACTGGTGCTTTTACGATCAATCTTACACCCAGCGTAGTCTGCATCTGAATATCCGATCAAGCTGAAGTTTGAATCTTTGGAGTACCAAAGACCAACGTGCTGAGATCCTTTCAAATATTTCAGAATACGCTTGGCAGCAATAAAATGTGATTGCTTTGGTTCTGACTGAAATCTGGCGCACATACAGACTGAAAACATAATATCAGGCCGGCTCGCTGTAAGATACAATAGCGATCCGATTAGTCCTCTATACATGGTTACTTCAACTGCCGTTCCCCCTTCGTCTTTGTCTAACTTGATTGTTGGACTCATTGGAGTTGATGCAGTTGAACATGTTTCCATTCCAAATCTCTTGAGGAGCTCTTTGGTATACTTGGTCTAGTTGATGAAAATACCATTGTTGAGCTGTTTTACTTGGAGACCCAAAAAGAAAGAGAGTTCTCCCATCATGCTCATCTCAAACTGTCCCTGCATTAGCTTAGAAAATTTCTCGCAAAATTTGGGGTTAGTTGACCTCAAAGATTATGTCATCAACATAAATCTGAACTAATAGAGTATGTTCCCCCTTAATAAATTTAAATAGAGTTTTATCTACTGAGCCGATCTGAAAATCATGGTTCAGCAGAAATTGAGATAGAGTGTCATACCAGGCTCTTGGAGCTTGTTTCAGACCATATACTGCTTTATTCAGTAGATATACATGATTAGGGAACGAGTGGTTCTGAAATCCAGGAGGTTGCTCAATGTAAACTTCTTCCTGAAGCTTTCCATTAAGAAAGGCGCTCTTGACGTCCATCTGATATACTTTGAAGTTTTTAAAGGCAGCATATGCAAGAAAGATTCGGATAGCTTCAAGTCTGGCGACTGGTGCAAATGATTCATCGAAGTCGATTCCTTCTTCTTGTCTGAATCCTTGTGCCACCAGTCTGGCTTTGTTTCTAACCACAGTTCCATCTGCGTCTAGCTTATTTCTGAAGACCCATTTGGTTCCAATAACAGGCAGATCGCTTGGTCTGGGAGTTAGACTCCAAACTTGATTTTGTTCGAATTGATTAAGCTCTTCTTGCATTGCTTAATCCAGTTGAAGTCAGTCAACACTTCATCGATCTTCTTGGGTTCCAGAGTTGAGATGAAGGCAGCATGAGTGAACTCATCCATCATCTGTCCTCTGGTTCTGATCGGTGCAGAGGGACTACCAATCACTAGATTAGGTGGATGCTTCTTAGTCCATCGAAAGCTTGACTCTGGATTGTCTGGTCCGGTCGGATGAATAGTAGCAGCAAGATCAACATCTGCTTTAACATTTGAGTGAGGAACATCCGGATCAGCTCGATCTGGAGAAGCTTCAATGGCTTGATCCGGTCTGTCTGGTAGTTCTGGTTCTGGTGGATTGTCTCTTGACCTGTTAGCTACAATCTCATCATCACTGTTAGCTTCGAGATGGATATTTTCCATCTGATTTTGAATTGATTCTTTGTTGCCCTCAACACATAACGATTCATCAAAAACTACATGAACAGATTCTTCTACAGTTAAGGTTCGATTATTGAAAATTCGAAAAAGCTTTGCTAGTTGATGAATATCCTAAAAATATTCCATTATCTGACTTAGCTTCAAATGCTGTAAGATGATTCTTACCATTGTTGTGAACGAAGCATTTACAGCCAAAAACATGAAGGTGAGAAATAGACGGTCTGTTACCAGTCCATATTTCATAAGGGGTGAGATTCAGCTTCTTGTTGATCATGGACCGATTTTGAGTGTAGCAAGCAGTGTTTACAGCTTCTGCCCAGAACTTTTGCGAAATGCCAGAATCAGCAAGCATTGTTCTTGCTGCTTCCTTGAGCGTTCTGTTTCTTCGTTCTGCAACTCCGTTTTGTTGAGGAGTTCGAGCGGCTGAAAACTCATGCTTGATTCCATGATCTTCTAGAAAGGATTCAAGATTCTGATTTGAAAACTCAGTGCCTTTGTCACTACGAATCCTGTCTATGCTGGATGATTTCTCGTTCTGAGTGCGTTTCAGCAGCTTGATCAACCTCGGACCGGTCTGATCTTTACTGCTCAAAAATATAGTCCATGTAAAGCGTGAGTAATCATCAATAACAACAAGAGTATACCGCATTCCCCCTAAACTTGTTATTGGTATAGGACCAAACAAGTCCATATGCAATAATTCTAAACAGCGGGAGGAGGATTTGGCATTCTTGTTTTTGAAGGATGATCTGATCTGTTTGCCCATTTGGCAAGCTTCGCAGATCTTATCCTTAGCAAAATCGATCTTGGGTAGACCGATGACTAAATCATGTTTACACAGGCTAGAGATGGTCTTAAAGTTTATATGATTCAAGCGTTTATGCCATAGCCAGTGTTTATTATCATTGTTAGCAATGAAACAAGTATGATTATCAGGTTGAGCATGATTCCAGTTAATCTTATATGTATTTCCATTCCTGATTCCTACAAGCATGGTTCTACCGTCTGATGATTTAACAGTGCAGGTGTGTTTGTGAAATTCTACAGCATAACCATTATCACAGAGTTGACTTATACTAATCAGATTATAGCACAGATTTTCAACTAACAGCACATCATTGATAATAATGTTACCATGGACAATCTTACCCTTGCCCACGGTCTTACCCTTTGAGTTGTCCCCGAAAATGATTTTGGGTCCAATACATTCTGTCACTTTAGACAGCAGCTCGATGTTTCCAGTCATGTGACGGGAACACCCACTGTCCAAATACCAGTCTGATGCGAGTTTCTTCGGTACCTGTTATCAAATATAATTGTTGTTGGTACCCAATCCTATTTGGGTCCAGAACGGATTAGCCCTTTGGGAACCCACACCTGTATCAGCTTCAATGGCTTGTGTGTGTAAGGTGTGCTGTGTGCTGGTCTGTTTCGATGTTGTGTGTGATAATGTGTGCGCTGTGGAAACCTTTGATTCTCATAAGGTAGTCTATATCTTCGTTGAATCGGTTTCGAATTGTAGTAATTGTATTGTCTTCCTTGCCTCAGATCTTGCACCTTTGGATTTGGTCTGATAGACGCAAGTCTTGCTGGTGCCTTTTCTTTGGCTTGGTCGACATACCCAATCCCTTTTCTCAAATTTTGATTCACGTAAGAGACTCCCGTTTGAATTTTAGGTGCTTCAGTCTCATATACTGTGCTGGATTTAACAAATGTCATTTGTTTGACTTGGTTCTTTACCAGCAACAGCTCAGATTCATCTTTGGTGCATTCTTTGGTGTCAAAGCCTATGCCGGTGAAATCACCGACGTTTCTTTGAACCTCTTGTAATTCTTCCAAGGATGTTCTGGATTTTGTCCATGTTTTGAATATATGAGAGAGCTTAGCATTTTGTGTGCTAATTCTCTTATTTTCTTCATGGAGCTGATCATAAGAGATTTTCAGCTTATTCAGCTCGATCTGGAGATTGTTGCACTCACCCTGCTCAGAGCAGCTTGGTTTGTTGTGCTCATCCATTTGATACTGACTTTAGCTTTATTCTTCTCAAATGATTCAGCTAAGATCCTATAATCATTAGCCATGTCTTGCAGCGCGGACATGAGCTCTTCTCGTGTAAATTCATTTGAGTCAAGATCATATACCTCGTCTGTCTGACTCATCTCTTCGTCTGCCATAAGACATTGAATATCTTCTTCGCCTTCGCTGGAAGAATATTCAGAGCTTTCCGAGTCTGAGTCTGTCTGAGCCCATTTGTTGTTTCCTCTTCAGCTACTAGGACTTTTTGGGATTTTCCATGATTCTTGCGGTCTTTGTATTGCTTCTTCTTCCTATCATCACGATGCTTCTCTTTCCGTTCTTCTTTCTTCGGTCTGGTGCAATCTGCAATAAAATGTCCGGTCTTACCACAATTGTAGCAAGCCAGATCGTTAACAGTATCATCTTTTCTTGATTTATAATGATGAGAGGGTTTGAAGTTCCTCTTATTCTTGGACATGAATTTACCGAATTTCTTGATAAATAATGACATAGCATCATTACTTATCTGTTCAACGGATCGATCTGATGTTGAGACGGTCTGGTCTGGAATGGCTGCCAGGGCCTTGTTTGGTTGAGAGATGAATGGCTCTGCTTCACCTCTGCTTATCAGTTCAAACTCATAGGCCTTAAGATCTGCAAACAGATCATAAAGTTCAACCTTGTTAAGATCTTTTGATTCCCTCATGGCAATGGTCTTAACATCCCATTCCTTTGACAGAGCTCTCATAACTTTCAGAGCGATCTCTCTGTTAGAATATTCCTCCCCCAGACCATTCAGTTCATTTATGATGCCAGTGACTCTTTCATCAAACTCATTTAGAGTTTTTCCACTTTTCATCTTTATGCTCTCAAATCTTTGAAGAGCAACAGTTAACTTGTTTTCTTTGGTCTGGTCGTTGCCTTCACATAGCTGTGCTATCTTCTCCCAAATTTCTTTGGCAGTAGAGCACATTTTGATTTTGCTGAACATGTTCTTGTCCAGTGTCTTGAACAAGATGTCTTTGGCAACGTTGTCGAGATTTGCTTTCTTTCTTTCCTCATTCGTCCAGAGGGATCTGTCCTTTTCTACCATTTGTGGTTCTCCACCAGTAATGGCGACTGCTGTATTTTTTTTTAGAATCTTCATTGGTCCATCAGTGATGACGAACCACATATCGTCATCCTGAGCTGCCAGATGAGCTTGCATTCTGATTCTCCAGTCATCATAGTCTTCTTTTGAGAACATAGGGATTTTGTTGAATGATGCCATGAGCTCGAGTGATTTTGTGCTGATTAAGATGACCTGCTCTGATACCACTTGTTAGGATCGGTCCGGAGTGTTTAGAGGGGGGGGGGGGGGGTGAATGAACACTCCTTGTAAAATATAATCCCTTGTGATTTCTTTCGGATTAGTGAAAGAAATCTGTCTCTTAATCAACTCTTGTACAGAACAGACCACTGAAAGTATGAGTGCGGAACGGTCTGTTCTTGTATATGTAAGAACGGCTCGATGGCTAGTAAGAAAGAACAAGTGCAGAAAGTTAATACACAGGATATGTTTCTGGAAGTTCGAAGGTGGTGTAATCCTTCTACGTCTCCCCTTCTTCCAATTAAGGAAGGTTTATACTAGAAGACTTTGATTTATACAATCCTGTTGTACAAACCCGATTCAGGCTGGATTTACCTCACTACCAGTCTGAAACTCCTAGTCACTCAATCTGCTCAGACACACTCTGTCTGACAGTTACAATATGTTTCTCACTTTCTGATTTTCAATACAGAATACACAAAATGAGCACAGTGATCCTAAATGATCAAATATTACATAGTAATCGTGCTTAAGAACAACTTCAGCTCAAGAGCTTCTGAGCTTGTAAGCTTGTGCTGTTTTTGCTTTCTTGTGCGTCGTTCAATTGATCAGCGAGAGTCAGTAAGTTCCTTTTGTTGCATCCTTTTATAGTTGAAGGTACCAACGACATTATTTCCCTTAATGTGCAACTTTGACTCTTCTTAAACTATGAGAAAGCTACAGTCTTCTTCTTCAGGATATTTGCCGTTCTGGTTCATACTTTCGGCAACTGTCAGGTAAGCTCTTCTTTGTCTTCTTACCTATTATGGCAATCTTCAGTCTTTGGTCCTTTGTAGCATTAATTACGACATTAAATGCTACAATAAATAGCCGTTAATGATTCGGACTGAGGAGCCATTTTGTATGTATCCTAAGCTGCTCTGATCTGATAAAGATAGAGATCGATCTGAAGCTTCGGTTTAGTCAGTCTGATACTCATCGATCCGGTCTGATAAGTAACGTTTCTTATCAGCTTGTTCTGTTGTTGAGCTATCGATCTGGTTAGTCTGATTACCCTCGATCTGGTCTGATATGCTTTGTCATCTTATCAGCTTGATCTGTTTTGGGCGATCGTTCTGGTCAGTCTGATTTCTCTCGATCCGATCTGATATGTTTTGTCATCTTTAAAATCTCATTGATAAGATCCGGAACTAACAGGGCTTTTAATTATTAAAACCCAATAATCCTAACATGATATTCATTTGGTGTTATCTGTTGGATCTTTAATACAACGATAAGCTTTTATGTAAATAATTATGTATCGTGGACCGACTGTAAGGTTAAGCTAGTTAAAATGATCTAATAAGGTTTCATGTTATTTGAGCTTTAATATATCTGATAAGGGTGTGTGTCTTAATGTAAAAAAAACAAGTGGTTTTTTTTTATTATTTCTGTTTATGTGATGTGCTTAAATAGAAATCTAAAATATATAAGGAGTCATGATCCCCGTGTCACATGATAACAAAGTCATTTTATAGTGCATCCCATCGACAGCTAGAGAATGTGAGATATATAAAAAATAAAGTACTCACAAGGCTAATCGTGTTAATCTGGAAGGCCACATATCTACATGCATATCAACTCGTTATTGATTAAGGTACGCTTCTCTTACAAATCTATTGGTTCTTGATGATTTAACACGAGTATGTGGATTTTAAAGGTGATTCATTTTCATAAGATTAATTTTCTAACAAGTGGTATCAGAGAAGCTAATGTTCAATCATTGAGAATTTATTTTTATTAATAAATTTTAATGAATTTGGTAAAAAATTTGGATTCATATGGAATTAATGTGATTTATGCGGAATTAATGTGATTTATGCTGATATTTCTTGATTTGAGTTAAATTCCATATATTAGTACGATTGCGAAAATTGGATCTTTTGAGATTGGTTTTGATATCACCAAAATTTGCGATGACTTGCTGATATCAATAGAGAGGGGGTTCACATCTCTTTCTCCTCCAACACTCAATATAACAGCAGGGATATCAGTAAATATCTTCTGCAATGACCTGAAAATACGAAGCAAAGGTGAGAAGGGTGCCGGAAGTTTTTCGGCGGGTCCCCTCTGACGCTCAAGTCAGGCGAGAGAATATGAGGAGATATATGCGGTAGGTAAAGGCAATTATAAAATTAGAGAGCTTAATTGGTACCCCAAACCTGGTATTTATAGGAGGAGATTCTAAGAGTTGTATTGCAACAAGGACTCTTTCTATGTTTATCCAAATCTTACCCAGATATGTCAAGATCCCGAGAATACAATCAAATCCCTGATATTGCTCCGCAGATCTAGGACTAAATATCTTGGGGGACTAGTTTCCTTGCTGAGCGCCGGCAGTAACAAGGAAAATGAGAAGAGCTCGGGCTCCCAAAAGAGGTCGCTCATCGAGATACCGGAGGGGCAACAGGTGAGGTGGAACAAGTCGGCCAAACAGGTCGGACTTCGCAAAGAGCTCGGAACGGTAGGCGAGGTCTCGCGAAGAAAGGCGAGTAACATACCATGGAGCCAGGTCGTCTTGTCAGGTGGTATCTTTTAGCGGGTATCACAGTCCCCCCTCCCTGTCGAGCTGACGTTGTAGACCAGAAGCTCGTATGTGCTGAGTTATCCTGACGAGCCAATTCTTCAAAATAGCAAAACTCGATTTAGGCGGGAAATAACGGCTACATAATTTGAATTTTGAACTGAAATTACGACCGTTGGGCTCCCCGCCCGATTCCCGAGGCTAATCTAGACCGTACAGCGCATCAGGGATCAACAGCCGGGATTTGTTGAGGTCTCCCTATATATATACCGCTCCGGGTCCCTCATTGTCCACTTTTGCAATTTTTCGAAACAGATCGGATCCGACCTCTTTAGCATTCCATTTTTATTTCTGAAAACTCCTAGGTACGTTTTTTCTCAGCTGTTTTATTGAAATGTCTTCACCTGATCAATTGTTTCCTTCCCCTCTAACTGACGAGGAGCTTAAAACGGTAGATCAGTACGGTTCATTTTATCCAGAAGGGATTGCCCTCCCTGAGGGAGTTGAGCCCATTGAAGAAGTGGTGCGCACTGAGGCTCCCCAGGAAGCTGGGACCTCAGCTGAACCCGACCTTCAAATAACTGAGGCCAGCCCTCGTCTTAGATCAGAGTCGCCTCCGGGCAATTATCCTTGGTATGAACTCTATGTTCATGTCTTGGATGAGTCAGATGAGGCCAAAATACGTCAGCTCAGCCAAGCCCCTTCTGATTATGAGTTCATATTCCCTTCCTCTTCTCAACGATCCAACCAACCTCCTGAGGGTTTTTTTACCTTTTACCGCGGCCAGCTAGAAGGGGGTTTACATTTTCCTCTTCCCGAGTTCTTTCAGGAGTTCAGTAGTTTTTACCAGCTAAACCTTAGTCAATTCTCACCCAACTCCTTCCGAATTTTGTGTAGTCTAGTAGTTATTTTTAAGGCGTTAGGCTTACCTTATGACCAACCCACACTCTCTTATTTTTTTCATATCAAGAGATCGGATGAGGGCCCCTGGTATGTCACCAGCCGACCTGGCTGTGCATTTGTTGGGGGTTATCCTAGCAAAATCAAAGACCGGAAAAATGAGTTCTTTTTTGTAAAGCCTTCTCAGCCTGGGTCTGCTGCTCTGATTGGCTTGAACATCTCCCGGCTCTCCCATCTCCTCCCAAAAATTTCAAAAAGAGTACCACATTCTTATATCACTAAAAAGTGTGATCTTTAATAAATATCGTGCGATGATGCAACAAACGGTTTATCTTCAATTAAACCGAATTGAACCGTCCCCCAAATATATCTGTGTATCAAAGAAAAAGAGTGAGATGACTCCGCCCTTAGGCGAAGCCACTCCGACGCTCAAGTCAGTATAGGTTCAATAAAAAGTATTGAAATTGTAGGCTTTGCATAATATGAAAGACGTATTATGAAAGACGTCAGAAATAGCGTGTAAGTATTGCGTAAGTGAACGTACCTGAATGAGGGTTAGGTGCCCTCTATTTAAAGATGTAGAGATAGAGTCTCAATCAATATAGAATAAGAGTTCTAGTCAATCTATAATTGTAGAGTTCTAGTCAATCTGGGAGAAGAGTTCTAGTCAATATGAAATAGTAGTGTATATGGCAACTAGATCCATGTTTATCCCGAGAATATTGAGAGATGTCTTCCAAAACCCTACAACTCCTTGCTTAATCAGATTTGGTCGGTTAAAACCCATTAGGTAGATCAATCACCCATCGAGGGGTATCACAAGTCCCCCCTCCTAGTCGAACTGACCTCGAAGACCAGAAGTTTGTTAAATGTTTAACCGACCTGTTCCTAGTGCCCCTGCTTCCTAGTTTACTTCCACGGGAATATGAGATATACTCGAGCTCCGTGATGAATAAACATGCGGTACAAATAACACTGGCTTTATGAATATTAAGCGTCCCAAGCTCCATAATTAATAGAAAGCTCAAGCCCCATTGATGAAAAATATACGATACCAATGAAACTTGTTTGATTTCCAGCATCAATAGAATCCTGAGCTGAGCAGATAAGCCCGATCAGGCACCAGAGGTAATACAGAGCTAATAAAGCTCATCTGAGCTGATTTGAGCTATATCGGATAAATATGTGCAAATGATGCTCGACTAAACTAAGCTCCAGAGATAATAGATATGCGGAGCAAATGATGTTCGCCTGATCCGAACTGAGCTCCAGAGATAAAAAATAGGGGCGAAAGTGTGCTCGCCTGATCTGAACTGAGCTCCAGAGATAACAAATAGGATCGGAGGAAGCTCGCCTAAACCGTGCTCCAGAGATAATAAATATGAGTTAATAAAATTCGGCCGATCATCTGCTGAGCGTAATCTTAGCTTTGAGTGAAAACTCCTGATGGCACTTGGCGTAGCCAAGGCAAAGAGCTAGGCATAACCAATGCGAGGTGAGCCGTCGTAAACGTGCTCCTGAGGTCGGGTAAAAACCCATAAAGCCTGGCGTAACCAAGGCGAGGTGAGCCGTCGTAAACGTGCTCCTGATGTGCCAAGGGCTTATTGACAACGCCTTGGACTTCTGAATAGGGCCTTACTGCTAGATTGCACGATCGTACAATAACTTAGATCGGCCTAAAAGTACTGCAATAATACACAAAAGACGAGACAAAAACGATCCAAAATAATAATATCTTGCAAGGAATTTAAAACATTCAAATTCCAACGATTTTTAAGTCTTGAGCATGTAAAGCTTGTAGTAATATATATGATATATATATTTTTTGAAAAGATCTCCCAATATTTGATGTATGCGCCTATGAGAGGTGCCATGTGATGGGCCTTAGGGGCGCGATGCCTGATGTGCTGCATAGTAGGCTTATGGGACATGCTGCATGGTGGGCCTTAGGGATGTGATGCCATAACAGCCACATTGTAGCGGTCATACAAGCCGCGTAGTGGGCTAATGATCAGAGGTGCCGCGTGATGGGCTGATAATCAGAGATGCCGCGTAGTGGACTTTAGGAACACGATGCCCAAGAGGCCACACAATGAGCTTATCGTATGTGCCGCATAGCAAACTTCAGGAATGCGAACCCAAGGTAAAAAGTTTTATATTTTTCACCTCGATCACGTAGTTGAAAATGGTCGATTATAAACAAAAATTCTTTTTGATCAAAGAAAATTTTTGGGGTCCGTTGGAAAACCCCAATAATTGATTTTAAAGGTTGGAAATTTCGTAAACTGAAAAATCATTTTAAAAGAACTATATGTTTAACAAATAAATTTAATTCATGCCGAAAAGAAAGATAAGGAGACTTATCTTTGACTTTGGATTTACTGCACTCTGTTTAATTGTTGTTGAACCGGCGTTGTGAATGCAAAGTCTGTTTTTCGGCCAGACACCACATATGAGATATAATAACCAGGTGCTGAATCTTCTCTGGCCTAGACAATGTGAAGCATTCCCTGCATGTGTGAATTCTTGCTACCTCATGACAAAATAATTTCTCTTCATTTGGAATAACTTGGGATTTTATGGGTTTCTTATGATAAATCTTCGCAACTCATCTAATAAATGTATGAAGTATTTTATTTTTCTTTCCCCTTGAATGTCCTCTACATGCAGCACACGTGCACAATGCACTACTTAATGCCTCTAGTTCCAAGCAATTTTCGACCGAAGCTTTACGTAAATGTCTCTGATTTTCAGATTCTCGCTTTTGGCTGCTTCATTTAATTACTTTTGATCCAGATAGCAATAAATTTTTTAAATAAAAATGGTCCTGCTTGCACCGATAAACTTACGCCTGAACGTTGAAGATTCCTTTTCAGCATGGTAGATCGCTACTGATGTGATTGGTAGTGAAAATCTTGTGGTTATCTAATAGCTTGTTCTCATAACATCCTTGGGATAATTAGAAATTTGTTTCTTTTCATTCAATGGTGGTTTGGAAGTATCCATCCAGGCATCAACAATAGTTGTATTTAAAGAGAAGCTTTGGCTCCTGAAGAATCATCATCTCCCAACATCATGGACATTATGTAGGATGAGTAAAACTTATCCTCAGATTGATTGGAGCAACTCAAGTATGAAGTGGAACTAATTGGAATGTTCGGGTGTAAGAGTGTCATGGTTTTTGTTCTTGCACATCACTAGCCAGTAAGCAATATAGGGCTGACGCTATCGAACATAAGACCAGCATCACAGATTGGAGTAAGTCTATACCAGGCAATACAATGAACATATTTTGTGCTGTAAATATGCATGAACTGATATGCTAAGAGAGAGATGAACGAGCCTAGCCAAAACACTCAAAGTCAATCCAAAATACAGATAAACACCAGCACAATAACCGTTGTCATCAGAACACCCAACGTTTCGTGATTTTCATACGTGCACCAATGAAACACGTACCAGAATAGCCCGTCGGCGAGGAGTGAGATGTAGTTGATGCGGAAGCAATATAAGTTTTTTGGGAATGTAAGATGCGGCATCGACGAGAGAGCCCGGGCGAGAGAAGGCTGGTCGATCTAGTATAGAACGGTGCTGGGATCTATCTTTGTCCACCTTCTCCTCGGTTCTCAGTCAGTCCCCAAATCTTCGGATCTGACTCCTTTTACTTCATCGTCTCTACGGCAAAACTCATTTTTTATACTTATTATTTTTTGTCCGGGATACGATTGAATTGTTTTGGGCCTTTCTAAAAATTGAAGCCTTTTCGAAGATTTTTGGGGAAGAATTCTTTTGTTTTGGGGAAGAATTCTTTTGTATACCAAAATTTGTTCGATGATCTTGTCCATGAGTGAACAAATTGTCATTTTTTTCTTTCTAATTCAACCAGTAGATCTACTCATGGGATTAAATTTTGTTCCCACAGACGACGCCAATTGATATCACCAAAAAGTGTGATCTTTAATAAATATCGTGCGATGATGCAACAAACGGTTTATCTTCAATTAAACCGAATTGAACCGTCCCCCAAATATATCTGTGTATCAAAGAAAAAGAGTGAGATGACTCCGTCCGTAGGCGAAGCCACTCCGACGCTCAAGTCAGTATAGGTTCAATAAAAAGTATTGAAATTGTAGGCTTTGCATAATATGAAAGACGTATTATGAAAGACGTCAGCAATAGCGTGTAAGTATTGCGTAAGTGAACGTACCTGAATGAGGGTTAGGTGCCCTCTATTTATAGATGTAGAGATAGAGTCTCAATCAATATAGAATAAGAGTTCTAGTCAATCTATAATTGTAGAGTTCTAGTCAATCTGGGAGAAGAGCTCTAGTCAATATGAAATAGTATTGTATATGGCAACTAGATCCATGTTTATCCCGAGAATATTGAGAGATGTCTTCCAAAACCCTACAACTCCTTGCTTAATCAGTCGGTTAGAACCCATTAGGTAGATCAATCACCCATCAAGGGGTATCAGGTGAATTCAGAATTTTGAATTTTCTTTAATAAAAAATAGTGGAAATTCGAATTTGGGAACCAAGGACAGCCGGAAAAGGGTCGAATGGGCCGACAACAGCCAATATCCGGCAGCATACGATGGACGATATCGTTGGCCATGAAGAGACAACCATTACGACAGTACCAATCCCACCGGGAGCGTCCGTAGGAGCCGGAAACTTAAATTATGCGCACGTGATGTGATTAGATTTTGGGCCAATTTTGGTTGATTTCTGGCCAAATCAGACCATGAGATCGATGTTAAACATCAAATAGGTGCAATAACATGGCGAGGGAGCATAATTAGAATGTTGTAATGACGAATTTGTCGGATTTCGTTGTTAAAGTAGCTCCCTCGTTAGGCTATTAAATCGCTACAATTGGCGGCCAATTTGTGGCAGTACATGGCCGATTGAGGGGCAGCGATGGCGCCGCTTTGGTCTCCGTGTTAGGTACTGTTGTAGGTCGTGAAGGTTGGGCCGGCGGCTACGGTTAATTGCTGGTGAATTAGGGTTAGGATAGGGTTTCTGAAATTATGGATTTTAATTTAAGGGCATGCTTGATAATCTGTTTTTCTTGAATTTTGAAAATTTTAGTTTAAGTGCCTGTTTGGCAAATTGATTGGGTTTTTCAGAAATTTAACTTTTTCTTAGATTTTGACTTGTGAAATTAAAATTTTGACATTTTAAAAATTGTTTGCATGAAATAAAAATAATTTGAAATTATTCATATTTTATTATTTGTTTTTATTTCGATAAAATATTTGATGATGAATAATTATGAGACATAATTATATTTCTTGCATAAAAAGGATTAAAAAGGTGAACTGGTACGTTCTTGACAAGTTTACTTTCAATAAGGCATAATATATAAAGGGAATAAATTAAATAAGGATAAAGAAAGTGAGATACATCACATCAAGCGAAACAACAAAAGAAACCGAATGAATTGAAATATAGTAGTTGTTTCTTATGTGAAGCTAGAACGGCATTAGAAGAAGAATTGTATTGGCTATAATGCATGGTGTGCTTCTTAATAGGGTTTATTATGAGGATTGTTTGGATTACCGAATGCCAAATGATGCTGAAAGATTCATCTATGTTTGCAATGACAAGATAATTGAAGTTGAGGCAATTAAAAAGTTTAGATTATTATTAAGGTCCGGATTTTATTTGAATCTGGATGAAATATTTCTTGTATTATATTTTAGGTAGAATGTGAGTTTCATTTATGCTTTGGACGAATCTGGTTTTCTTGTTGATTTGGAAATGGAAAAATAAGTTTGTTTCATGATTCAAAGTTGGTTGGTTCTGGTTCATTATCGGGCTACAACAATCTTTATTCAATTGATATAGTTGCTTCTTTTAATGAATCCCTACAATTAAGTTCAAAAGGCACAAAGAAATAAATTAAAAGTGAGACTTCAGCTACCTGGTGACACAAGAAATTAGGTCATATATCTTGAAGGAGAATAATGAGACTTGTATCAGACCAAATTCTTGGTCATTTAGATTTCATAGATCTTGATATTTGTGTCAATTGTATTAAGAAAAATCAAACCAATAAAAGGAGATTTAAAGCCAACAAACTTTGGACGTCTTAGAACTTATAAATAGAGATATTTGTGGGTCATTCCATGTGATTGTTAAGATTGGTCAACAATACTTTATAACGTTCGCAGACGGTTATTTTGGGAAGCAATGACGGTATCTGGGGAATAAGCATCGGCTAACTCTGTGCCAGCAGCCGCGGTAAGACAACCTGCTGCACTCCGACAAGGAACTATGTGATGCCCTGGAAATCATATACAATTATAATTGATAATTATGACGTAACAATGAAATATGGTTATGATGAACGAAATATAAATATATTAGAGGTGCGCCAGGATTGACAATAAATGAATTTGAATGTATATTGAGATTTGGCTTGAAGGAATTAATAGACAACAACACGTAAGTCTATGAAATTTATTTTATAAGTGGAGAGAAGAGTGATATATTCAAGTTAATGGGCCTTTCATTCCTTATGCTGCCCGAATATTAGATTGCACAATAATTGTGCAAGATGGGTATGAGGTTGGGTACTAATATATATTTGATGGACACGTGTACATGAATGGGAATAAAAGAATGAATCATCTTCCCACCTGTATGTATATGTGGCTGTTGTCAACCTGCAATTTAGTAGAGGCACCGAACAAAGAAAAAACAAAACATAGAATCCTTTGTGAGGAAGAAAAATAATTGCAAGGGTTACTTCATCATTTTATTGTGTTCTCGTAGCTCTCGGGAAGATCAACTACCACAGAGAGATACTTCACGAGCCTCGGGACGTCAGGAATTATCAACTATCAAGTATGTGTTGGAGTACGAACATATATTGATATTCATTTCATTGTTAAATTATGATATATATTGATGGATGGAATGAAATGAACGATGATATTGAGGGTCGTTGGAATGAGTGATGTGTTATTATTATTGTATATTGTGTCGTGGTAGTAGGGGAGCGACGATGGGATATAGTAGGCTTGATGTTGCCACTATATCGATTATATATGATGGGTCGCGATGATGATGCGACGATGGGGTATAATAAATTTGAATGCCACTATATCAACTATATATACAATGGGTCGCGATGATGATGCGACGATGTGGTATAGTTGGCTCGGTGTTGCCACTATATCGATTTGTATATCGGATGTGATATGATTGAGGTGATGATTGATGGATTTCGATTTGATGTTGGGAGATTGAGTTACATAAATAGTCAGGGAATTATCGTATTATGATGATCCATTTCAGGGAGTATTTTCTGTTACGTTTCAGTATTTTATACTGTTGATACTATATATTTATGATTATGTTGTTATTATTGATGGTGTGTGCTCACCTATTTTTGGGGGCTGTTTCTGTTGAAACATGTATCAGTTCTAGACATTATAGATGGAGACAGAACTAAGAGCTGTTGAGTTTGAGATGCATACTTGTCACTTAAGATGAAGTTGTCATAGGAAAATACGTTATGTTTAAACTAGTTGTGGCTCGGTTGTGAGCTGGTTTATATTTGTATATGGTTTGTATGCATTACTCTATGATTTTGTTATTATGTGTTGGTGCATGTGACTGATGTCATATTTAGTTGGGGAGATGTCATTTGTATTTACGGGTATGTATATGTGTATATACATATGTTGTATGTTGTATAGTTAGGAGGTCCAACTATGCGGAGATTATGCCAAAAAATCTATACAAATGACGTCATATTTTGTATGTTTACGTGGTGACGTTTGGGGCGTCACAGTATAGCTAAACATTTCATTTATGAAAATTGAAAAGTATTTAAGACTGCAACATATCCTTATCAGAGTTTCAACTAAAGTGACTCTAAAGATCCAAGGGGTACAAATTTTATGATCCCATAACTAAGTCGATTTTTGAGTCAGGAAATGCTTAGTTCTTTGAGGATGTTGAGTTTACCGAGAGAGATATGGTTAGATATTGTCTTTGTAGAGTGATATATTGATATTCCCACATGTGTTATTGGCATTGATCATAATTCCATTCCCGACTTTGTTTGTAACACAATACATAAGGCAATATCGGAGAACCTCCCATTTAAAAATTTATTCCAGAGAACAAACTCTTGCACCTCAAGAACTTATGTCATTAAGGATATCCACCAGAGAAAAAAGAAGTACAATACTAGATGTTTACATTGTATTTCTACAAGAACGTGAGGTTGATAATGGTGTGATGAAAGATTATTCGAATAACTTCTGTCAAGCTATGTAAAGTTCTAACTCTAAAAGGTGGATTGACACAATGAAGGAGAAATAAATTCTTTGAAGAACACATTTGGAATCTCGTTCCATTGCCTGAAGGTGCGAAACTCATTAGTTGCAAATGGATATTTAAAACCAAGAGGGATTCAAAAGGTAAAGATATAAGACTCATCTTGTAGCAAAAAAACTCTACTGAGAAAGAGGGCACCATTAATAAAGAATCATTCTCTCCAGTTTTTTCGAAAGACTCTTTCAGGACTATAATGAGACTGGTATCACATTTTGATATTGAGTTACATCAGATGGATGTAAAGATAATGTTTTTCAATGGTGACATTGATGGGATGATTTATATGGTCCAACCAGAAAACTCTGTGGTGGGAGACCCAAAGGATATTGTTTGCAAACTTAAGAAATCCATCTATATGTCACGTATGCATCTCGACAATGTTATTTTAAGTTTCATCAAGTGATCATCTTATTTGGTTTGAGATGAATTTGGTCGATGATTGTATATACTATAAGTTCTATGGGACCAAAGACATTCTTTTTCTGGTTTTATATACTTATGTCGCTAAGTGAGACAAGTTTAGCGTCCTCTTATGCTAAACAGTCAATGACTATAGCCTCTTCCACCATGACAACAGATTTTATAGCGTTTTATAAGGCATTCAATTATAGAATATGACTGTGGAATTTTGTCACGAGACTGCGTATAATGGACAATATTGAAATACCACTTGAATTATTTGTGACAATGAGTCAACAATTGTATATTCCAATAGACACAAGAACTCGATATAGTTCAGGCATATACAAATCAAATTCCTTGTTGTTAAAGAAAGAGTTTAGAGTGAAGAATTGTCTATAAAACACATTGGTACAAACTCCATTATTGTGGATCCACTTACTAAGGTACCACCACCCAAAATGTTTAATAAGCACATTGCTTGTATGTGTGTTGTGCCAGTTAAGGATATTCTGTTTTAGTGATAGTTTGTAATTTTAAATGCTTTTATAGGTATTTTCACTCTATACGGTTTATGGATATTTAATGTTATTTTCTGTAGAAATAATGTTTTGATTTATTCACACTATGATTTTTGTATGGATTGATCTAACTAAGGTTTAATGGTGGACCAGCTGAAAATAGGCATGTTAAGGTCACATTACATGAAATTTCCATGATACACATCCACATCATGATCCATGTCATTTAGTTGTATTAGCATATGTGACCATTGATGGGTCGAATTACGATAGCTGTAACAAAGGCCGCTTTGCTCATATGTTGATATGATTGATGGACCAGATTGGTTATAGCTATATTTTGGTAATGACAACAAACTTGAGCTCATTCGGTTAATTTACAATTCATAATTATAAGGTTTCACATATAGCCTCAGGGGGAGATTGTTGGATCCTTAATCCAACGTTGGACTTCTATATAAATAATTATGCATTATGGACTGTCTATAAGGTTAAGCCAATTAAAAATGATTTAATAAAGTTTCAGGTTATTTGAGCTTTAATGTTTCTGTTGGAATCGAAAGGGGGGGGGGGGGGGGGGGGGTGAATGAGATTCCTTGGCTACTTTAGCTTTTTAAAATGAGTTTGCAAAATAAAAGAGTTGCGCTTGGGGAAGGCTTAAGTCAATCGATAAATAAATAAAATAAAGAAGTAAATAAATGCGTAATGAAATAAAGCGGTAAATTACACAAGGATTTGTTATAGAAGTTCGGCGATGAATCGCCTACGTCTCCTCTTCCCGGTTAGAAAACCTCTAACCGAGGTTCCACTAGAACGAAAAAGATCTTGGCCTTAAGGGCTCCAAGTTAGCCACAACACACTCTTCCCGAGTACACAAAGCTTTTCCCAAGCACAACACTCTTCACGAGTCTTCTTGGCCTTAAGGGCTCCAAGGATAGCCACACAAAACTCTTCCCGAGTTACCAACACTCTTCACGAGTCTTCTTGGCCTTAAGGGCTCCAAGGATAGCCACAACACATGCACCAATTTTACTTGTTGATGACTTTACAATTTCCAACTTGCTTTGGTGTTGGAGTACATTTACAATAACTTAACAAACACCTTCACGGTGAACCAACACGAAGAAAACAAGACTCTAACAAAATAGAAGAATCACAAACTCCAATACAACAACAATGTATGACGATTGAAATGCTATATGAAATTTGAATTAGCAAAGCTTTCTAGAAGTGTTAGGATCGGTCCGGAGTGTTTAGAGGGGGGGGGGGGGGGGGGTGAATGAACACTCCTTGTAAAATTTAATCCCTTGTGATTTCTTTCGGATTAGTGAAAGAAATCTGTTTCTTAATCAACTCTTTTATAGAACAGACCACTGAATGTATAAGTGCGGAACAATCTGTTTTTATATTTGTAAGAACGGCTCGATGGCTTGAATGAAAGAACGAGTGCAGAAAGACAAGACACAAGATATGTTTCTGGAAGTTCGAAGGTGGTGTAATCCTTTTACGTCTCCCCTTCTTCCAATTAAGGAAGGTTTCTACTAGAAAACTTTGATTTATACAATCCTGTTGTACAAACCCGATTCAGCTGGATTTACCTCACTACCAGACTGAAACTCCTAGTCACTCGATCTGTTCAGACACTCACTGTCTGACAGTTACAATTTGTTTCTCACTTCTATTTTTCAATACAGAATACATAAGATGCGCACAATGATCCTAAATGATCAAATATTACAATGTAATCGTGCTTAAGAATAATTTCAGCTCGAGAGATTCTGAGCTTGAAAGCTTGTGCTGTTTTTTTGATTGATCAGCGAGTGTCTTTTTATTTTTTATCTGTATTGTTGTTGCATCCTTTTATAGTTGCATGTACCAACGACATTATTTCCCTTAATGTGCAACTCTTGACTCTGCTTAATCTCTGAGTAAGCTACAGTCTTCTTCTTCAGGATACTTGCTGGTTCATGCTTTCGGCGACTGCCTTTTATGGTAATCTTCAGTCTTTGGTCCTTTGTAGCATTAATTGCGACATTAAATGCTACAATAAATAGCCGTTAATGATTCGGACTGAAGAGCCACTCTTTATGCATCCTTGACTGCTTTGATCTGATAAAGATTGAGATCGATCTGAAGCTTCGATCTAGTCAGTCTGATATCTATCGATCCGGTATGATATGTGATATGCCTTATCAGCTTGTTCTGTTTTGAGCTATCAATCTGGTCAGTCTGATTACCCTCGATCCGGTCTGATATGCTTTGTCATCTTATCAGCTTGATCTGTTTTGGGCGATCGATCTGGTCAGTCTGATTTCTCTCGATCCGGTCTGATATGTTTTGTCATCTTTAAAATCTCATCAATAAAGTTCGGAACTAACAAGAAGTTTGTAGGCTTGTTTCTTGTCTTCAAAATGCTCCAAAAGATCAATATTTATAGTGTAGGAGGCCCCCAAGGCTCCTACTAGCCGTTGCTACACTCAAGGCTTGAATCACTCCTCGATCGCCTCAGCCATCGCCTCAGGCAATCACAATCGCCGCGCCCCAATGGTCACCATAATACACGCATCGCCTCAGGCGATGGGTAGATCGCCTCAGGCGATCAAGCCATCGCCTCGGGCAAACTCCCCCTGCGCACGAGCCTCGACGTCGCCTCTATCGATGTGCGTGGCGATGCCCCGCCTGGCTGCCATCGCCTGGGGCGATGATCACCATTGCCTGGGTCGTTCCAGCCCAGATTACGAACACTTGATTTTCTTCATTCAATCCACTTTTTAATCACTTAATCTGCACACTAAGTAGACACATTAGTACAACTAACACAAGTTTTGTTGATCATCAAAACACAAAAATAATCCGGAGATAAATTAAAGCATTAAACACAACCATGCGTTTAAGGCTCAACAATCTCCCCCTTTTTGATGATCACAAAACTTGATAAACTTGAATATGTAATATGCATGAAATGTGAGTAAACATGACTCCCCCTTAACAATTGCATAGCACATACAAGATTACCAAGTTAATCATAAAGCAAACAACTCTCCCCCTCAAACCATGCATACACAAGCTCTCCCCCTCAAACTATGCATGTATTGCATGTATTTATGGTTCAAGTTTATCATAAAATCCCCCCCTTTTTGTGATAATCAAAAAATACAAAATTTAAATAAACATGGCACAATTATATGTTGACACAGCCTTATTTTAGCAAATAGCACATTTTCCTCATTAAGCATGTAATAGCCATAACAAGCAAAAGATTAAACCATTGAGAGGAATACAAACATGCGTTCAAGGCAATCAACAATGAATTCTAAATGTGCATATGTTCTACCAAGAGTTCATGCACTTATGCCCAAAAGCATTAAAATTCTCAAAGTATCATTTGATAATTTTATTAAGATCATGATAACATTATATCAAAGATTGAGCATCCAAACACTTATAGCATGCTTAATCACATAATTTCACATAACATTATTCAACTTTGAATTCAAGGCATATTAAGATACTTACTATAAAGAGATCATGCATAAATCATGCATCAAAACAATTTATATGTGCATATGCTAAGGGGTAATGCATTTTACTACCAATGAATATTGAGCTTCATTATTTATTGGTCACAATTAATTTGTGCCAATGAAATTTTGAATTGCTCTTTTAAAATTTATAAAATAATTTTACCTTCGATGACAATAGTGCGTTCTTTTTATTGGTCCTATGCCTCGCGCCTCTTCTATAGTGGTGAATAAGATAAACTCCTCCTTTGAGTTGCTTGTGCCTTCATCATCCATCCCATTGTTGTTCCTACAAAACAAATTAACAATAGGAGGATCTTTGATACCCATTTGTTTTTTGGGTCCTTGAGGGTTAGCTTTCATTGACGCCTTTGGAATCCATTTCCACCTCTTGTTTGATTGATATTGGATTTTGGCAAACCTACACTTATTCTTAGAATGACCATCTTTGCAACAATAATTATAAGTAGGAGAATTATGCTTGGCTTTAGCTAACAAGCTTGAAACTGTTTTAGATTTGCTTGAGAAGCCAAGTCCGGCTTTATCAAAGCTACAACGTTACAAGCCAAGTAATTCATTCATCTTTAAACTACTATCACTAAACTTGGCAAAAGATGTCTTTAAATCAAGCACTTGATTTTTCAAAATAATATTTTCTTCTTCCTTCTTAGTCAAGTCTAGCTTAAGCAACTTGTTGCTCTTCTTGGTTTTACCAAGACAATCAATGAGTTCATTATAAGCATCTAATAATTCATCATAAAATGGTACCTTATTATCATCCTCTTCATCTTCATCTCCAAGAGCCATTAGACAAAGATTTGCGGCTCTTCTTCATCGGAGTCACTATCACTCCATGTGGCTATTAGGGCCTTCTTCTTGCCTTTGTCTTCATTCTTCTTCCTAGGACATTTGTTAGCATAATGACCTTTTTATTGACAATTATAACAAGTTACCTCATGTTTGGAATCATTTTTGGTAGCACTAGAGGTCTTTGGCTTGTTGTGTTTGTTGAAGAACTTCTTGAACTTCCTAGTGAACAAGATCATCTCTTCATCATCATCATCATCATCTTCATCCTCGGATTGATCTTTTCTCCCAACCAAGGCGATCCCCTTTCTCGTAGATCTATCATCCTCCTTTATTCTTTTCCTTGTTGACACTTCAAGCTCATGGGTCACCAAGGTGCCATGAAGTTCATCAAGGTCATAAGATGCACGTTCTCCTTTGTTTGATTCGATGATGGCCGTCCTCTTTGCATCCCATTCTTTTGGTAATGCTCTTAGAGCTCTTCTCCATATTTGCCTTGGAAGGTACTTCTCTCCAAGTTGGGCTAGCTCGTTTATAATTTGGGTGAGCCTTCTAAACATTGAATCAACCTCTTCTCCGGACTCCATCTCAAATGTCTCATACTTGAGTTGCAATAGATCTATCTTGGTCTCCTTCACTTGATTAGTGCCCTCGTGAAAAATTTGCAATTTGTCCCATATATCCTTTGCGGTTGAGCATATCGAGATCCAGTTGTACTCCTTCATATCTAAAGCACAATGTAAAATGTTAATAGTTTTAGCATTTTGTGAAATTAAAATCATGTTCGCTCTTGTGAAATCGTCCATTTCTTTGGGAATACTCATTCCCCAAACTTCCTTTAAAGGAATATGTGGACCTTTCACAATAATCTTCCAAAGGTCATAATCCACGGATTGGATGCATAGAGATATTCTATTTTTCCAATAACCGTAGTTATCACCCGTGAAGAGCGGAGGTCTATTTGTCGATTGACCTTGAGCAAACTCATTTGCTAGATTAGCCATATAAAAAACTTGATTTAAAACAAAAATCAAATGGCTCTGATACCACTTGTTGGAATCGAAGGGGGGGGGGGGGGGGGGGGGAGGGGGTGAATGAGATTCCTTGGCTACTTTAGCTTTTTAAAATGAGTTTGCAAGATAAAAGAGTTTGCGCCTGCGGAAGGCTTAAGTCAATCGATAAATAAATAAAAAAAAGAAGTAAATAAATGCGTAATGAAATAAAGCGGTAAATTACACAAGGATTTGTTATAGAAGTTCGGCGATGAATCACCTACGTCTCCTCTTCCCGGTTAGGAAACCTTTAACCGAGGGTCCAGTAGAACGAAAAAGATCTTGGTATTAAGGGCTCCAAGTCAGCCACAACACATTCTTCCCGAGTACACAATGCTCTTCCCGAGCACAACACTCTTCACGAGTCTTCTTGGCCTTAAGGGCTCCAAGGATAGCCACACAAAATTCTTCCCGAGTTACCAACACTCTTCACGAGTCTTCTTGGCATTAAGGGCTCCAAGGATAGCCACAACACATGCACCAACTTTACTTTTTGATGACTTTACAATTTCCAACTTGCTTTGATGTTAGAGGACCTTTACAATAACTCAACAAACACCTTCACGGTGTACCAACATGAAGAAAACAAGACTCTAACAAAATAGAAGAATCACAAACTCCAATACAACAACAATGTATGGAGATTGCAATGCTATATGAAATTTGAATTAGCAAAGCTTTGTAGAAGTTTGTAGGCTTGTTTCTTGTCTTCAAAATGCTCCAAAAGATCAATATTTATAGTGTAGGAGGCCCCCAAGGCTCCTACTAGCCGTTGCTACACTCAAGGCTTGAATCACTCCTCGATCGCCTCAGCCATCGCCTCAGGCGATCACAATCGCCGCGCCCCAACGGTCACCATAATACACGCATCGCCTCAGGCGATGGGTAGATCGCCTCAGGCGATCAATTGCACAAATCAATGCCGTAGCCTCAGCAGCTCAAAATCTTCCATCGCCTCAGGCGAAGTCCACATCGCCTCAGGCGTTCAAAGCATCACCTCAGGCGATCAAGCCATCGCCTCGGGTGAACTCCCCTTGCGCGCGAGCCTCGGCGTCACCTCTGTCGATGTGCGTGGTGATGCCCCGCCTGGCTGCCATCGCCTGGGGCGATGATCACCATCGCCTGGGGCGATCCAGCACAGATTATGAACACTTGATTTTCTTCATTCAATCCACTTTTTAATCACTTAATCTGCACACTAAGTAGACACATTAGTATAACAAACACAAGTTTTGTTGATCATCAAAACGCAAAAAAAAATCTGGAGATAATTTAAAGCGTTAAACACAACCATGTGTTTAAGGCTCAACAGTTTCTGATAGGGTGTGGGCCTTTAATATGTAGATACATGTCGGCTATTTCTGTTCATATGATCGGCTTAAATAGAAACCCAATATATATAAGGGGTCACGATCCCTGGGTCACACGATAACAAAGCCATTCTATATCGCATCCCATCGACAATTAAAGAGCGTGAGACAGATAAAAAAATAAAGGACTTCATGGCTAATCGTGTTGATCTGGAAGGCCAACGACTCAGTCTACAGACATATCAACTCGTTATGGATTAAGATACGCTTTCGCTTATAGATCTATTGATTATTGGTGATTTAACATTAGTTTATGGATTTTAAAGATAATTTATCATCATAATGTTAATTTTCTATCATTGTCTTCCTTAGTTCCACCCTCCAATTCATGTATGAAATCTTCAACTGGCTTGTCAGGATGAAACCGAGCTGATATGATATGCGAGCGAAGACTCAAGATCGAGGAGTGATGGTCACTTTTTTACACAATAAATTTTTCACTTGTGAACGATTATTTGGTGAAAACTTTATGAAGTAAAATAAACCAATAATTCAAAATCGCAATCACGCAAAAATGAATAAATAGAGAAGATTTATTAAGACTTTGGTTCACCTATGTAATCCCCTATAATTCATTCATTAGTATCGACTGATTATCTATACAATTCTAAGGTAATGAGTTTTCCAATTTTATTCAATATACTCTTCGATGTTATATTAAACCTAATATTAAATTACATTAAGTTACTTTCGCATACTTATTTAACAACTAAATATTGCATTATGAAAATTTATAGCTTTCGATTCTAGATATCTTCGGCTAAAACACATGTTTGATCTCAATCTGAAATCCACGGCATAATTTACTAGTTTGTATTATAATATAATCTTTCGATCTCAATTATAATAACTAAACTCAATTCAATGGTGACCAGTCATTGAAAGTATTAATCATAAACCATGCACAAACATCATATGAAATCAATCAAAAACTAACAATTAAATCAAATGTTCAAATATAGGATCCCATCGTCTTGATAAAAGAAACTTAGCCTATAATTTATTGGTAGAAGGATGTTAGTTCAGAAATACTAATAAACGCTTGGTATTGACTCCGTGTGTCGTTCGTCTTCTGTCTCTTGGTTGTCTTGCTTGGCGGCTTGGAAGAGAAGAGGAGGCTGAATTCTAGTTTAGAATTATGGCCCAAGCTTCCTTTGGTCATGCATCATGTGGCTTTTATAGAGGAGGAATGAAGTAGTTTCTTTGTGGAACTCAAACTCTTCAAAAGGTAATTTTTTTCCTGATTTTCTCGTCTACTGATTGATCGGTGAGTAAATTATTGATCGATCGGTAATTCCTCAATATTTTTTCCTTCAGCTACGTCTTTTAACGATTGACCGTTAGGAAGCTATCGATCGATCGGTTATTCCTTAAAATTGATTGTGAATCGTCATTTACCGATCGATCGGTAAGTAACCACCAATCGATCGATGGACACTTTTTCTTCCAAATACGAGATTTCGTCGTTTCTTCTATCGATCAGCTCATTTGAGTCATTTTTCATCGTTTCAGCTCAATGCCTTCATTTCCATGCATTTCGACCTTGATTCCTGAAACATACAAAACAACACAAAATCGCATAATATCAACCAGTAATCAACATAAAACGCATATAAATCCTAGAAATATAAGTGTAAAATCACACTTGCAACTCCCCTAAACGTATCATTTGATCGTCCTCTAGCAAGAATGAGAATCAAAATGTAGAGTTCATTCTTAATACTTCAAAAGAATTAACTTGCTGCTCAAGTATATAGCTCAGAACCTCACTTGCACACAAACAAAAATACTTCAAAAGAATTAATTTGCAGCTCAAGTATATAGCGCAGAAACCTCACTTGCACACAAACAAGAATCCATCCACAAAATTGAACAAAATGTTTTTTCTCCTAAGCCAAGCAACCTATATGAAAAATACAATCAACTAATCTTGTTTGATATTACTAAGACTAGTCCTCGGCAATGACACCAAAAAGGTTGATCATCACTTTTTAAACAATAAATCTTCCAGTTGCGAATTATTAATCCGCAAGTGCGCGGTTGTCAAGTTTTCGTATGGTAATTTGGAGAAAAGGTTGTCGATCCCGACTAGTAGCAAGTACCAAACTCAATCAATTTAACTAAGAATGCTCATGAGTTTTTATGGATTCATAAACCAAGAATTCAAAACCGTAATCAATCAAGCATGCAAAAACGAAGGAAATAATAGAGAAGATTTATCAAGACTTTTGTTCACCTATGTGATTAATCCCCTATAATTCTTTCATTAGTATCGATTGATTATCCATACAATTCTAAGATGTCGAGTTTTCCAATTTTGTTTAATTTACTCTTCCAAGTTATATTATACCTAATATTAAATTGCATTAAGTCACTTCCGCATACTTATTTAACAACTCAATATTGCATTATGACTATAAAAACTTCTAGCTTTCGATTCTAGATATCTTTGGCTATCACACGTATATTTGATCTCAATCTGAAATCCACGGCATGATTTACTAGTTCTTATTATAATATCATCTTCCGATCTTAATTATAATAACTAAAATTAATTCATTGGTGGTCAATCCTTGAAAGCATCAGTACCATGAGTAGAAAAAGCAGCAAAAGTAAGAAATTTATAAACAAGATTTGAATCCGTACCTCCTTTGTCCACAAGGCCTTCAATGGCCTTTTCTAAATCATACAAATCATCAAAATCATAGTCAAGTGCTCAATGATATTACAGTGTAACTAGAATGCTCATGAGTTTTAATGAATTCATAGATATTAAATTTTGCAATCTCACCATCAAACTCCATAGTTAAATTTCCACTATTAACATCTATCACAGATTTTGATGTTTTAAGAATGATCTTCCTAATAAGATGGGGCTAGGTGGCTCATCATTTTCCATGTCTAAGACATAGAAATCAGCAAGAAAAACCAATTCATTAACATGCACAAGTACATACTCTACATACCCCTAGGACGGGCTGTGCACCTATCAGCTAATTGAATAACATTTTCATTATGTTTCATAGGTCCAAGTTTCAATTGTATGTAGACTGAGTAAGGCATGACATTAATGGAAGCTCCTAAATCTAGCATCGCCTTATCAATCTTGGTGTTGCCAATCACACATGGGATAGAAAACATACCCGGGTCTTTACATTTCGTGGGAATGCTTCTTTGGATGACCGCAGAAACATTCTCGCCTAGCTCAATCTTGGGGCACCCTTTGCTTTCTTTACTCCTATCCACTTTCCAAACTTCCTTCAATAATCTCGCATATCGAGGTACTTTCTTTATGGCCTCATGTAATGGAGTGTTTACCTCACATCATCTGAAAGTCTCGTAGAGTCCCTTGATGCCCTCGTCCTTCCTATTCTTCTTATAAGCAAGGGAGAATGGGGGTTGAATTTTATATTCACGGAGTGGAGGGGACTTACCTCGTGGTTCCGCTTCTTGCATTAGCTCCTCGATGTCCTTCTTATTCTGTTTTTCTTCTTGTCCGGTGACGTCAGTACCACCTTATCCTCATCTTCATCTCCACTCCTCTTCAAAGTGATGGCACTCACATTTTCCCTTGGGTTCACCACTGGTTGTGAAGGAAGTCCATTTGATATTCTCCCCTCTATCTTGTTGATCGAAATCACCAATTGCCCCATTTGCGTAGTCAAGTTCTGAATGCTCGCCATCATTTTCTATTGAAATTGCAGACTATTTTCAGCAATAATTTAACAATATTTTCTAACCTGTCAGAAGGGGCATGCACTGGTGGTGGTGGAGTGATAAATTTTTACACTTAATTTGATATAAGATTATGGGCATTTTTGTAGTGATTCCTGGAAAATATTACGCTTTTTGGTATATATTTGTATATTTTAGGAATCCAGGTCCAAAATGCATAAAAGTTGAGGAATTACGCTTAAAATGATGAAAAATGACCAAACCGAGCAAACATAAAAAAGGAGGGACGAAAGCGCAAATTGTTGAAAATTCAGAATCGCGATCGATCGGAAGTTTTTGGCGATCGATCGCCTCGGACCAGAAGTATTTTGTGATCGATCGGGAAATAGAGGCGATCGATCGCCGTGATGAAGTTTGAAAATTAAAGACAGAATAGTCTGGCGATCAATCAGCCACTTGTCGTGATCGATCGCCAGACCCGAAAAACTCGAGATTTGATTTCCATCTTGGTTATTTTTTGTCCAAGTTTGGTGAAACTCTTCCAACTACATATATGGATTATGCTGGACGTTTTGGGGATATTTTGGCTGATAATTAACCTACAACACTCAGCCACCATCACTCTTCACCTCTCCAATCATCCATACACCACAAAGCCATTGAAGAAGAGATGCATCGGAAGAGACGGGACAACGGAGCAACGCAAGGAGTCAACGCCTCTCGCTATTTCCATATTTCTAACTTTATTTCTATATTTTCATTAGATTTTGATGTTTAGAATGTTGCAAAACAATTTGATGCATTATTATTTGATGACTATTGTTGGTTAAGTTTGTTGTCAAGACTTAGGAGATCCTTTGTATGAACCCATAATTCAATATAAGGTTTTTGATTGATTCTTGCATATCTTTGTGCATAATTTATTGTGATTCATGCTTTTAAATGATTAATCACATTTGATTGATTATTTATTGTGATTGAATTGACAAAGGGAGATTGCAATACGATATAGTAATTTATGCGGTGGATTTCAGACTGAGATCGACAGATAAAGTCAAATGCACGTGTGGTAGCAATAGATTTACCAAAATCGAAGGCTAGTAATTTTCATAAATCGACATTCAATATTAATTGTTCAATAAGGATATGGGAGTAGCTTATTGTAACGTTAGTATTGGATTTGTTATAACTGGACTAAGGTATAACAAGTGCATTAGGAAACCTCGTCACCTTAGAACGTTTGAATTCAAAGCTTAACTAATAGGCAAATTATGGGGGATTACATAGGTGAACCGAAAGTCTTGATACTTGTTTCTATTGATTTTTATTCTTATTCACTATTGTTTGTTTGGGTTAATTATTGAGTTAATTTGCCACTTTAGTTAATTAATCACAACCATTTTCGTAGGCTAAATATAGTTAAACTAGTGGAGTTTGGTACGTATTTCCTTGTCCTCGTGGGTTCGACACTCGTACTTTTCATATCATTATACTAAAACTTGACACCGTGCACTTGCGGTACATAATCGCTACACTGAAAAATACTGTTTAAAATAATAGCAGCCATGGAGGCCTCTAAAATGGCGGTCTATAGGGTGGAGGTTGGTGCATCTGTGATTCCCATAGATCTGGTTCGGATGGTCTCTCCAACCTTGGTTGTAGTTGCTCGATGGGTGGTCATAGCTCCTTTGTGGTGGACCCGAAAATCCATCCGCTGCGTTCACGTGCTCAGTGGATGTCTCTTGAAGTGAGGGACATGCATCAATAGGATGGTTCATGGCTAGACAAATTCCACATGGCTTCATTTTTCCCACATTGCCACCTGCAAGATTACACACAAGAAAGGTTAAGTCAATCAATTGTTGTTCAAGGTTAGATAAGTTTACCTCTTGTCTTGGCATCTGTCCATGTCGATCAAGCCCAAATTGTTTGGAGTTGGCATCGATGTTTGCTATCAAGTGCCTTTCCTCCTCCGGTGTCTTATCAATAAAAGCTCTTCCGCTTGCCGCATCTACTAAGTTCATGTCACCAGAAAGTAAACTTCGTAGAAATATTGAATTAAAAGGTGTTTACTTATCTGATGTTGTGGGCAGCTTGCACATAACTTCTTGAAACTCTCCCAGTACTCGTGCAGTGATTCCTCATGGTATTGCTTTACACCATATATTTCCTTTCTTATGTTTGTCGCCCTCGAAGATGGAAAATACTTCTCAAGGAAGACTATTTGCAAATCAGTCCACGTGGTGATGGATCCGGAGGGTAGGTAGAATAGTCAATCTTTAACAGCATCACTCAAAGAGAATGGGAAAGGTTAGCAGTCTAATTTGCTGATCCGTTACGCCAGTCGGCTTCATAGTAGTGCACACCACGTGAAATTCGATCAAGTGCTTGTGGGGGTTTTCACCTGCAAGACCATGAAAGGAAGGTAGTAAATGAATTAGTCCAGACTTAAGTTCAAAATTTACGTTATTCACATGGCACTTGGAGAACACACGTCACTAATTAATTTAATTCATGTTTAATACATGAGTTGGACCTTTAATCTTGCAAGATAGTGATGTATTGACACATGGATTCCACAATACATCAAATACATTAAAAATCATGCATTTTATCATGGAAACTCACACCTAGACTCTCATTTTCAGATTTGAAAAAAAAAAAACAATAAGCATGCAACCATTTCTCTCTCTTCAATCCCCATCAAAAATCCTCCTCCTCTAATTTCGAAAATTGCAGCCCTTTTTCCTACCAAATTCTTGTGAAATATTTAGTGCATGTTACATGCAATTAAAGATTTAGAAGCTACAAGGCTAGGGAAGGGGAACCCATCAGGAATTTTCTAATTTGGAGCAAATTGGAGAGGTGAAAGCTTGGTTTGAGCTAGGTTGATGGTCTGTGCATCAAATCTTCAAGAGGAGTGAAGGTATACCACTTTTCTTTAGTTTTATATACCTTGGTGTTGTTAAGGATCGAATTTTATGAGTCATGGCATGAGAAAGGTGAGATAACTCACTGTCAAAAAGTGTGCAACAGATTTCAGCATGCATGAATCTGTCATTTCGAATTTTGGGCTTAGTTAAGTTTTGAATTTGAGGTTGAGGTTCAAAACAAATTCATAGATAAGTAAGTAATCTTTCTGTGGTTAAAATTTGTGACGATGTGGACTTAAAATGAATGAGTTATGATGTTTTTACCACAAGGTGCACAATCTGGAACATGCATGTAGACGGGTTGCACATGCAGTGTGTTCTTGGTAAATCTGGGCAAAATGTGCTACGATTTTGACCTTCGTGTCTGAATAAAAGTTGTAAAATTTGAGTTATCTTGCATTAGAAACTGGCCTCACATGATTTGGAGTTTATTTTTGCAAGATATGCACTTTTTTCCTAGAACTGCTCACTTTGTCAAAACAGAGTGTATAAGTATTTTAAAACTGCCATACTTTGTTTTGCATGTGCCTCTAGATGAGTGAACTAGCTTATGGACTTCAAATATGAACTGTATTACTTTCGGTTTTCGTGATTTTCCCACTAGCCTCAAGTCATTTGGACATCATATGAATTTATTACGAATTTTATACAAAAATGGGTCAGGCTGGAATTTGGTGAATTGTCCTGTTTTTCCAGCAGATTGCTCTTGGCCATTTTACCTAGGCTGAATGAAATTTGAAGATGAGTTGAACTGATGAAATGTTCATTTTTGAGTTAGCTTTGAAAATAAATTGGACCCATGTGATTTTATTAAGTATCGGACAAGTTATGAGCCGATCTCTACGGTTGCGCGGGCTGAAATTTAGAGAATTGGTTTTGGGTCTAAGTTTGAGTTTTAATTTGATTGGAACTGTTATGACCAGGTTAATAGATTCCGGGGTTGATCTGAGGAGTCTCGGTAGATTAGCTTGGGTCTAGGTACGTTGAAATGAGTTGTATCATGACGTCTGCGTAATGATACTACTGTATGACCTTTTATGCCATTACTTGATTGATATGATTTTATTGTCACTATATGATTCTTATGTGACTATATGACATGATGAATGTCTTGGATTACATGATATGTGAAATTACATGATTTGTATATACTTTCACATGAGATTGCATGATATATTGAGTTGCATATGTCATTTGATGCATAAATGATTAATGGGCATATCATATTGATCTATCATTCCTTTGATATCCATGATTATGACTGAGTTGATTCACTCTGAGTGTCGGGGACGACGAGCACGGTGATGACAGACAGTATAGGTAGCGACTGTAGTCATGCGCGTGTCACCGGACCTAGACACGAGGGATGGACGAACACAGCACATAGGATGAGTCTCCTAGCGCAATGTTCGTGTGTTGTCACCCTCTGCTCGAGCTGACATTATTTGATGATACCTTCCTTTGGACTCCGATTTTGGTATCTTGATATTAGATTCCTTGTACCCATTCATACATCGCATTCATACATGGTATGCATTGCATGATCTTTGTCATTTGATATGATTTATTTATTTCTCGTACTGGGGTACTGACCCCCTTTGTGGGGGCTGTCATGTCTTTTGTTGTTCGGACATGACAGGCTTTACAGGATGACATGGTGACGATGCTTACAGCGACGCATCGAGAGATAACCGAGCTCCATGATGAGCGAGCTCAGGTTATGCATGGTTTCTTATTCCCAGTAATAGTATATGATTTTTAAATAAAATAAATTTACCGGGGTATGCCTCGTGTTGTTGTACTTGGGATATGATATTTTCGAGATAATGCTGGTTAATGTTCGCTTTACTATTTGCAAATGAAAGGCCTAACTTGAATTATATATATATATATATTGATATCACTATATATGTATCACTTAAAAGCAAAATTTTTTTAGGGCCATTTAACATGACATTTGTAATTAATCTTCCGCTGTTTACGCAAATTAATCATTATGTGTTAATTAAATACCACATTAGGATCGGACCCTCAATTATGGTATCAGAGCATAGTCTGGGATATGCTCAAACTAGAGTTAGGACACTGAGAATAGACACAAATGAATTGTTTGTGCATGTGTCTGACTATGCGATTTATATGCTCTTGCCTGCTATGTTTACATGTTCGATAATGAAATTTTATACATGTAACGGATTACTAAGCAGGGACAGTTAGATGTCATATATCTGAGTATTTTAATATGCTGAGTTGCATAGAATCTAGAAAATTTTAATCCTGAGTTGCATATGTTCTAGAGAATTCTTGAATTTTATTTGTTAGCACTGATAGTTGCTGACCGGATGATGATGTAGAATAAGTGATGAGAACATCTCTGACTTGAGACTGTAAATGATGTTTTGATTTTATGATGAACAGTTAGTGTTTGGACAGATAGCAGCAATACATACTTTAAGAGCCATCTATTATACCTGTAGGCACTGTAAACTGTTAATTGAATTATAATATTGTGATAATTATTGAGACTTTTATATATCACTTTGGGACATAATTCTTGTGATTAGTGGATGGCACTAGAACTATTTAAAACGTGTTTTGTCGATTGACATCAGGAATTTGAATCTGAAAGACCAGGTAATACGTATGAGTTTATGTCAAAACCTGTATACGTCGAGATGATGATTTAGAACTTGAGAATATTGAAATTAGTGATATTTCAATTGAAGAATAAAGTTAGTTGTTGTGAGAAACAATGAGAATTGGTTGAATGAGGACTTGGATATGGAGACTGTCGCAATTCAGTTCCAGTTTTTGTGTTCAAACTATGAATAAATACCACAATATGAACTCTTCTAAATGATAGTATCTAGAGTAATGGTAGTGATGGAAGATGATTTTTCCTCTTTCTGATACGGGAAAAGATGTTTACGAGAATGTCATATTGATGACATGAAAAATGATAATTGATTATCGTGGACTTGAGAAATGGAAATATCTGCTTAATCTCGATAGCTATTCACTAGTGAAGAGATTATATATCGACTGAAGAATAAGACACCGATGTGGTGCGAAGTAGTTAAAATTGGATTAAAGATTAATGAAGTGACTATCATTGGGATAACCCAAGTAGTCCTAGAAAAGTTTCAGAAGTATCACTCCAATTTATCCAGCTCTAGTAGTTCCAATTTATCCAATTTTCGAGGTCACTGTGGATGTAAATATCTACTGATCCACTTGAAAGAATAATAGGAACTGATATTGATGGTGGTCAGTCAGAGCATGTTCGTTACGTGCTTAGGAACAGATGCAACCATAACAACAAACACCCTGAGCTAAGGGTAGATATCAGAGTGGTTATTCTTTTCGATCACTCGGTTCCAGCAGCAGTTAGTTACCTGCAGACCAGAGGTAATACCTGATAGTTATTTTTTGGTTTACCAACAGACCAGAGAGTATACCTTGATAGAGGATACAGTTAGAGATGCTTCGGTACAAGTGATCGCAGATACATGTTGTGTATTTGATCACACTGCACGAGTTTGATTTGAGACAAAAGCATTATTTTCATACATTGCATCAAATGTGTATTGATAATGATGATATGGAAAATACACCAGCAGTGATAATTATACTATCCACACTTGTAATAGTGAACTGTAGCTTACAGTCTGATGATAGTGTTGTGGATTTGAATTAAATGGTGTTGCCCATATATGGTTTTGATTGTATCAAGGGTATGGATACTCTGATAAATTTTGAGATATTGTAAGTTGATTTCAGGGTATAATGAATGTGTCTGCAAAGAAAATGTTTATAGCCACGTATAGCAAGCTAAGATACTGATAGTATCAGCTATGAAAATATTGCGGTTGCGATATTTGGAAAATTAAAGATATTTGATAATAAACAGTTAATGCTCACCAGGAAGAGTCGAGGTTTACTGATATCCTAGTGGTAAGAAAACTTACCAAGATTTTCCTAAGGAAATAATAGAAGTTCCACTAAAGAAGGAAATCAATTTTAAATGATCGTTAATGCCAAAGAATAGATTCAATATCAAAAGTATCGTACGGAATGCCATCAACAGATTTGATAAATGCAGAAGACTAGTTGCAAAATGTCCTTGATATAAGTACATATGTCTGAGTATGTCAGTTGAGGAAACATCAGCATTGTTCGTGAAGAAGAAAATGATATTATGAAGATGTGTATCGACTAAAGGTAGACAAACCGGGCTACTGTCAAGAATAAAATACCCACTACCTAAGATTGAGAAGTATTTGATTAGTTGTAAAAAACTTCAATGTATAAGAAGAATGATTTTAAATCTGGTTACCATCAGTTTGATTCAGAAGAGAAAATGTTCTCTAGGCAAATGGTCAAACCAGATATAGGCATTTAAATTTTTGGTAATGCCGTATAGTCCGACAACTATACCAGTAGAGTTATGAATTTGATGAATAAAATATTCTGTAACTTTTGGACGGAATTGTAATCATATTCATCAGTGGTATACTAATGTATATGAGATCCGGAAGAAACCACACAAAACATTTGCGAATGATGATTCAGACGCTTCGTGAAGCTCAAATTGTATACCAAGTAATCTAAGTGTAAATGTTGGTTGAATTGAGTGTTGTTTTGGGATTGGTGATTCCAACTCACCAGGTATCTGTTGATCCCATTAAAGTAGAGGTAGTACTAATTTGGCCAAAAGTAACCAGTATACTCGATATACGGAGTTTTATGAGTTTTGCCAGATATTGCAGGCTTTTACGGAAGGATATTTTAGTATAGCCTGGCCTATGAACCAATTGACCAAAAAGAAATTTGAGTTTCGTTTGGTCAAATAAATGTGAAAGCAGTTTTCATAATTGAAACTGAAGTGGACTACAGCCCCAATGTTGATTTTGTTTAACTGGTTTAGAGGGATATGTAGTTTGTGCAAATTGGTCAAAGATTTGAGATACGTTCTGATGCATCATGAGGAGATGATTGCATGTGCTTCAGATAGTTGAAGCTGAAAGAATCATGATATCCTGTTCATGAAATCGAGCTTGTAGCCATTATTTTTACCTTGAAGATGTGGCAACGCATCTGTGTGGCGAAGAATTCAAGATATACTCTGATTTTTGGAGTTTAAAATATCTATTATTCTGTCAGAGTTGAACTTGAGATAGAAGCGATGACTAGATTTATTAAAGAATTTGACTTTGATAGTATCAATCAGGGAAAATGAAACTAGTAGCAGATGCACTGAACCGAAAAGTGCAAGGTGCAATGATAGCATCAATATATGCTTTGCAATTTGATCACCTCAAATTTCGAAGATCGGAAAGACTCGAAAAACAGACCATGCAGATATTGAGTGAAGAGATTGATTCTGTCTTATCAACCAACTAGATTTTAGTATGCAATTTAGTGGCGGGCTACGATTGAACAATCAGTAAATATCATCGAATCCTACTGATTCGAAAGAAGTATTACTGCAGAAAGCACACTATAGATTACATATTGTTATTCTGGGAATGATGAGACGTATCAGTCTTGAGATCCTATTTCTGACGGGATGGTATAAAGAAAGAAATTTTTGAATTTCGTGGTAAATTGTTTGACATGCTAGCAGGTCAATATGAAAATACGAGACCTAATGGGATACTACAGAATTTGTAAGTACCACAATGAATTTAAGGAAACTTCTAGTTTTGAGTTTTATAACTCAAATTGTTTAGACCAAACAGAGATTGTGAAACAAGTTGAATCGGAATTGATTGACTATTCAATACAAGATATTGATTTCATATAATAGTCTATATGTATATGAGAAAATGACATATTTAAGATGTGGATAATGTGGTTTAGTTACAGTGAGTATTCTGTAACAACTGTATCTGATTGAGATCCGAGGATAGTATCAGAATTCAAAAACTATTTTCAGAATGTCATGGGTACTAAGTTAGCAATGAGTATTTCTTAGCATACTCATATTGATGGATAAACTGAGTAAATATCCAGACTTTGGAAGTTATGTCTCGATTAATAGTGATGAATTTAGTGAGAATTGACAAAAATCACTATTCACCAGTTATAACTTTGGGATGACATCGGTCCAGGTTTTGTAGAGTCCGAATTACCGATCGCTAAGATGTTGATGACAGAAATTGATAAGGAATTTTTGGCATTACTTGAGATTTTTGAGAAAAATGCCAGGAACGATAAAATTTATGCAGAAACGATTGAAATTTGGCTGAAGGTGAGCAGATTTGCTACGCCAAAGAGAAATATATCGTTAGACTTCGAGTTGGTATTACCTTTGCGATGATCAATATGATTCGTTAAGTGAGGTATGATGTTGCCTCGATATTTTGAACTTTGTCGAATCACATAGAAGTTGATTCAGTGGTATATCGTTGACACGATCACATCAGTTGTTATTGATACATGATGATTCTTATGTATCTATGAATGAGATTGAGACATCTCATATGATTTAATTTATTGAGTTATACTTGGTTTTACGATTTCGAGGACGAAATCTTTTTAAGAGGGAAGAAGTGTAAGGCCTCGATGCTAATTAATCCGGATTAACGATGATTAAACAAACTCGGATAATTAAAAGTGCAACTTTTAAAATAAGATGCCCCGACTACGATGAGTAAACCAACTAGTGGAGCATGTTTTTAGCGCATGAGCATGTGTATGATCACATGGAACTATAGGCCCAGAGTGCGTCATCCAATCTCAAGCTCCAATCCTTCCTCGTAGGGTTCACTATCTTTTCAAAGATGGACTTGATTTCTCTATTGGACAACTCGGCTTGCCCAACTGTTTGGGGGGTGGTAGGTGGTGGATACCTTGAGTGTAACATGATATTTATTGAGTAAGCTCTCCACTGTCCAATTGCAACAGTAGGTGCCCCGATCACTTATAATTGCTCGTGGGACTCCAAACTAGAGTAGATGTTAAGCTTTATAAACCCTGCAACCACTTTAGAATCATCAGTCCGGGTGGCTATAGCTTCCACCCATTTCGACACATAGTCCACATCAAGTAGTATATATATGTTACCAAAAGAATTCGGGTTGATTTCGCAGAAAAGTATCGGTTATTGGGGCATCTCTTTCTGTTGGGATATGTTACCTGTCTCTTGACATTCAATACATGATTTGCAATAAAAACTATGCATCTCGAAAAAGGGGTGGCTAAAAGAAACTACAGTCTAATACATTCCTTGTCGTCCATTTAGAGCCAAAATGCCCTCCTACTTCATATGAATGGCAAAAGTTAAGTATATGGGTTACCTCATTTCCAGGAATGTAACGCCGAATCACTTAGTCAACAAGGTGTGATCTAAGTCACATAATCCTCCTACCCCCCTCCAAGCACTGGCGCTCCGGCCGCGAATTGGCGAACTCGGTGCGCGTGCGGCGCATTAAGGCGACTTAAGAATTTCTAGTTCGCGCACTAAGATTTTATAATTCGCGAACTAAGATTTCCTAATTCGCGCACTAAGATTTCCTAATTCGCGCATTAAGATTTACTAAGCCGCGCACTAAGTTACTAAGTCTTGTTAATCCTCCTTAATTCTTCGATATTTTTTTTTTTGTAATTATAAAAAAAATTCTTCAATTTTGGGTTTAGATGAATTTTTATGGTTTCTAGGTACTTCGGGTTGGTAAGAAAATTATATTATATGATAAATAGATAGATAAAATCATGAAAATACATAATAACATATGAAAGATTAAAATATGTGATAAAAGAAAGTATGATAAATCTGTGATTTTGTAATATTTTTGTGGAGTAAATAATAATAAATTTGATATATTAGTTTTTTGCATGAAAATTAATAGAATGAACTTTATAAATAAAACGTTTATTTTTATTGAGTTAATTTAAATGTTTATATTAGACAATTCATAAAGTAATAATATAAGTCTCAGAAAATAATATGAGTCATTTTTAATAAATTCATACTATTACCAAACATGTTGAAATAAATATGAACAATTTGGTTTCATTTTTCAAATTCGTTATTTGATATCTTAAAATAAAACAAAACTTTAATGCTTCATTTCTATTTCTACAATATATTTTTTCGGAGAATTCTTACTAGACGAACGATCAAATACAAGATTCAAATTACGTTGTATCACTGGCTATAACATTTTTGCAAAGCTGCAAATGTTAGATTCTTCAATAAAATCTAATTTTAATGTTTTTTTAAGAATGATAAAGCTGCAAACATCAAAGTTGTTAAGAACTTCATATTGTAAATTTGTAAATAATATAATAATGATATGCGTTTGTTAAAAATGATGTATATTATGTATGTTTAACTTCATGTCATCAGGGTGTATGTATATATATTTATTTATTTATTAATTTTTAATAGGCGCATTAAGGCGCACTCGCACTCAAAATTTTTGCAAATTAACGCACTCACGCATCCGCATCCGCATCCGCATCCGCTCCCGCATCAGACTTATGTGACTTAGGGTGTGATATCCCCGAAATAATTATATGCAATTTGGGCATTAATTATGTTTATGTGATTATTTATGGTGATAATTAACTTATGTGTTGGAATTAATTAGGTGAAATGCTTAGTCACATGGTAGGAGTGATCCGGTAGAGCGTTTCAGGGTGCATGTTATGCATGTTGGGTAATTGGGTGTTATCATGGTTGATATTATTTGGTAATGTATGTGCTTAATTGGGGTTTTGATGCATTTTGGTAAAATGCTTTTAAAATATCATGTTGGGGTATTTTATACATCATGGTAATTGTTGGGGTACAATTTTAATTAACCCCCTTTTTTTTAACCCCACTACCCCCACTTTAGCATCACTTTACCAAAATCCCCAAATCACTCTCCCAACCCTACCCTTCCACCATTTTTGTTTTTGGCATAAAAGTAGAAGGGAAATCCTTGCAAAAGCTTGGTTTGTGGGATTTATTGTGAGATTTGGAGTCCTCAAGAGGTATGGATACCTCCTTGGTGTTTTAATGGAGTTTGGTTGGGATTTGAAATAGTTTTGGTTGTTTTAAAAATGGGTTTGTTTTGGGTTGGTATGGTTTTTGGTTGGATGTTAGATTTTTGGTTGTTTAAAAGTGTTTGTTGAAGGTTTATAGTGTTTTTATGTTATTGGTTTGTTGGTTTAAGTGTTGGTGAAGATGGGGAAGAAAATGGTGTACAAAAATTGTGATTTTCGTGGCCCAGACAACGACGATCGATCGCCTGAAGCGAGAGATCGATCGCATGCCACCAGTGCGCTCTAGTAGCGGTTGGCGATCGATCGCCACTTTTGGGCGATTGATCGGTGAGGCTGGTGATCGATCATGCCAAATATGGCGATCGATTGCCGAAGACAGAAAATTTTGGCAGCGGGCAGAGAGGTCTCACGATCGATCGGGCCCTCGCGGTGATCGATCGCGAGACACAAAAAAATGTGTTTTTTGATAATTTTGTGGAATTTTTGATATCGGAATATTATTGGCTCCTAATATTGGTTTGTGTGAATGTGTAGAACCATCCCAGGTGGCCACACAGCTTAGGAGATAAAGTCCATGACACAACACATTTTGGAACTAAGGTACGTAGTGAGACGTATGGGCATCGGACGGTAAAACGTTTTTATTATGCTTGTAATTGGTTATGAATGATGGTTGCATACATGGTCTTAGTTATGCATCATGGTTGCATACATGGTTTGGATATGCATTATGGTTGCATGTGTATATTGGATGCCTTGGTGCATGTGATTGTGAGTCGAGATTATATTCCAGTGATGAAGAATACTTGTCGCCTTCATGTCGAAGCGATGATAGAATACTTGCCGCTGTCATATGATAGCGATGAAGAATATTTGCCGCAAATATGTCGAAGCGAAGGATCATGCCACTGTCATATTACTATTGCGAGGGATACTATGCCGCTAATATGTCTAAGCGAGGAGTATTAATGCCGCTGTCATGTAAACGCGAGGGGTATTATGCCACTGATATAATAAGACTGGAAATGGCCATTGGTATACATGGAATGGATGCATGTCATGACATACATTATTGGTATTATAATCCATTGATTATGATTGTGATACAGGGACAACCAAAAGGAGCTTATAAATGTATTAAATACAGGAAGTGAATTTTATTTACAGTTTATACATTTGAATTACAATCATATTGTGAATATGGTTTATATACATGCTCATGGTTTTGGGGTTGTTCCTGTAGGTACTTTTGGGTGGACGGGCTAAGGCGGGTTGATGCGGTGAGTTAGTGAGGAGTGCTTTTGGCATAGCAGGCTCAATTCTTTTGTATAGTCTCTACTATAGGAGTAGTGTAAAGCTATAGGATTAGCATTCAATTGGTTGGGAATGTAATTAATCCTTTTTGGAAATTTTATATTGGCCTGTAATCATAACAACTCAAGGCATCAACACGAACTTTATACTCTTTAGATGCATGCTAGCTCTAATTACGTCTTTAATCCGCACTTAAGGAACTAGGGTCCTTACAGTAAGGGTCGTCCCAAGCGTAGTACTTCGTGTCGCTCCTAATCTTCGCTTTTTGAGCCCTATTCAAATTGGTAGGAAGAGTATTAGTAACTAAAAAATTGAAGATGTCGGCATACCATGGTAACACGTCGTGTGTGGCGAAGAGATGTTCATCCTGAAATTCTTCCTTTAAGCACGGTTTATCCTCTATGTGAGTTAAGCGGCTTAAATGATCTGCTACTTTGTTTTCCGTTCCTCGCTTGTATTTAATCTCCACGTCTAATTCACTCAAGAGCAATGTTAGGATCGATCCGGAGTGTTTAGGGGGGGGGGGGGGGGGGTGAATGAACACTCCTTGTAAAATTTAATCCCTTGTGATTTCTTTCGGATTAGTGAAAGAAATCTGTTTCTTAATCAACTCTTTTATAGAACAGACCACTGAATGTATAAGTGCGGAACGGTCTGATCTTATATTTGTAAGAACGGCTCGATGGCTTGAATGAAAGAACGAGTGCAGAAAGATAAGAACAAAATATGTTTCTGGAAGTTCGAAGGTGGTGTAATCCTTCTACGTCTCCCCTTCTTCCAATTAAGGAAGGTTTCTACTAGAAGACTTTGATTTATACAATCCTGTTGTACAAACCCGATTCAGCTGGATTTACCTCACTACCAGACTGAAACTCCTAGTCACTTGATCTGCTCAGACACTCTCTGTCTGACAGTTACAATTTGTTTCTCACTTCTATTTTTCAATACAGAATACACAAGATGCGCACAGTGATCCTAAATGATCAAATATTACAAAGTAATCGTGCTTAAGAATAATTTCAGCTCGAGAGCTTCTGAGCTTGTAAGCTTGTGCTGTTTTTGATTGAGCAGCGAGAGTCTTGTTGTTTCTGTATTGTTGAGTCTTGTATCGTCGTTGTGTCATGGCTTTTCTGTATTGTTGTTGCATCCTTTTATAGTTGTATGTACCAACGACATTATTTCCCTTAATGTGCAACTCTTGACTCTGCTTAATCTCTGAGTAAGCTACAGTCTACTTCTTCAGGATACTTGCCGTTCTGGTTCATGCTTTCGGCGACTGTCAGGTAAGCTCTTCTTTGTCTTCTTATCTTTTATGGCAATCTTCAGTCTTTGGTCCTTTGTAGCATTAATTACGACATTAAATGCTACAATAAATAGCCGTTAATGATTCGGACTGAAGAGCCATTCTTTATGCATCCTTGACTGCACTGATCTGATAAAGATTGAGATCTATCTGAAGCTTCGATCTAGTCAGTCTGATATCCATCGATCCGGTCTGATATGTGATATGTCTTATCAGCTTGTTCTGTTTTGAGCTATCGATCTGGTCAGTCTGATTACCCTCGATCCGGTCTGATATGCTTTGTCATCTTATCAGCTTGATTTGTTTTGGGCAATCGATCTGGTTAGTCTGATTTCTCTCGATCCGATCTGATATGTTTTGTCATCTTTAAAATCTCATCGATACGGTTCGGAACTAACAAATTCCCCCTTTTTGATGATGACAAAACCTAGCTTCTCAGTCTTTTTAACCAGTCTGATAAGAACTCTTAAGCGTGTACTTTCGGATCGATTACTTCTTCTTGTTCAAAATAAATGAACATTATTAAGTTGGATCGATTAAGACTTTTGTTATTAAGCCTTTTATTTTAGTTCAAAATAAATGAACAAGGACTTAATCAAAGAAAGATTTCTTTATTGATCAATAATCCTGCATACAGACATTCTGAATAAATAAGAAAACTATTTTCTTGAAGACTGAGACTGATGCGGCCTGAAATCTTTTTTCTTTTCCCCCTTTTTGTCAGCAGCAATCTCTTGGAGAAAATCTACAACTTGTGCTAGCTGAGCGCTGATAGCGTCAAGACGAGTATCTTGAGGGCGAAGGGAGTTGGCGACGGATGCTCGGATTTCAGTGGCCAGCTCGATCTACTCCTTTCTCAGGCTGTTCTTATAAGTGGCTTGCTGAGAGAACAAATCGTTCAGTCCTCGCTGAAGGCTGCCGATACTGGCTGTCATCTTCTCTTTGAATGAATCAAAGTCCAAAGCTGTAAGCCTCTGACCTTGATGAACTTCTAGAACACGTTGAGAGAGTGACAGACAGTTGTCAGATAAGTGCTGAAGGGTCCTTGCCAGGAATGGAGGTGCATCAGATTGTCGGCTTGGAGAGTGATCTGATGATGACAATGCATGATCATCTTCTTCAGCAATCGGCACAAGTGAAGATACAGCAGCTTGGTGACTCTCGGACCGGATCAAGGTGACCAGATCCAAAGAAAATGCGTGTATGAAAGCCATATCTTCATCTGATTGGACTGGAGGAGTGCTGGGTCTGGAGGGCTCCTCAATTTGTAGAGCTGCAACAACTTTGGACACCACTAGATCCGGATCGACGAACTCTGGTGCGCCAACTGTTGCAAGTTCTGCGGTTGGACTGATTTGAACGTGGGAGTCTGACGATCCCAAAGGAATAGATGTTGTTGGAGAATCCAACAAGACATTCAATGGTTCATCTTCTGTAGCAGACGGAGCATTAGGCAATGGCTGCTCCGCTGTCTGATCTGCTACTGGTTCTGCAGTCTGATATGCTGCGCGATCTGCAGTCTGATCTGCTACTAGTTCTGCAGTCTGATCTGCTGCGCGATCTGCAGTCTGGTCTGCTGCTCCAGAGGGAATAACATCAATGAAAGGTTCTGCCAGAGTCTTGCTTGCAGAGGGATGATCCGGGCTGGTTACTGGAGTGGATATGCTGATTTTCGGTCGTTGAAATCGGACAGCTAAATGGAGAGCATGAATATCCATCTCTAATTGAGCAATAACAACCCCATCATCTCTGGCAGTAGGAACATTCGGATCGAAATTCGCTTTCTTAGCAGCTAAGAGCAGAGACGCCAGTCTGAATCTTTGATTGGCCGTAAATAGCTCTTTGCGCTGCACAGCAATCCGAACATCATCGGTCTCTGTCCCCTTCAGAACTTCTTCTTCAATTTTCTGAAGGCGTCTGAGTTTGCCGAAGAACTTCTCAATGTGGTTGATCGTTCTGTACTCGACGTACTCATCAAAAACCACAATGAGCTCCTTCAATTTCTCTTCAACGTCCTCCATAACAATGTCAATTGCTGTCTGCGCTGCAGATTTGGGCTTAGAGGAGAGTGGTTCAGAGAGAATGGTTTTGCCCTTGCCGGTGGAGGGAAGGGACTTGATCCCTGATTGGGTATAGTCGCCCAATTCAGTGATAACAATCCCTTTGACCACGGGAAAGGCAGAGGGGACTCAGATGGTTACATTGGGTGCAGTGGTTGAAGTGGTTGAAATTTGGGTTGTAGGTTGGGGTACAGGGGTGGCTTTTGTTGGAGGCAATATGGGTAAGGCTTTGAGAGGTAAGGTTTTGATTGGCTTGATAATCTGGGTTCTTGGCTTCTTGGGAAGGGGCTTGGCTGGTGGCGAGGGAGCAGACTGAGTGTCTTCAGAGTCAATCTGGATAGTTAACTTTCGTTTGACCCGAGGTTTGCTAGCAACAACCTGTTCTTCTCCCTTCTCAATCTTCGCTGCCACCAGATCGGTAGGAGTAGGTGGAGCACTCTTGGATTTCAGCAGTGCTAGCCCTTTGGAGTTGAGAATTTTGAAGGGACTCAGAGCAGACTGCTTCCCTAGCTCAATGTCCAAAATTTCCAGTAGCTTGCTGAGAGGAATAGCAAAGCAGACTGCCTGTTTGGAGGCAATCACTGTTTCCATTAGAACTCCAAATAGAATCACGGACCAGTTCATCTTCTGTCCGGAAACAATAGCAGCCATGACCCTGAACTTCTCGGCTGTGACGGCGTCAAAACTTTCAGCTTTGCCCAATAATGGCTTGCCCACAATTTCGCACAACACCTGGAAATGAAAGAGCATTCCCTTCTTTTTGAATGAGGGCTGCAGGCGGTGGCCAAATATAGAAATCTTCCCCTGAAGAGCTGTGAGAGAGGCTTGAGAAATCTGCCCAAACTCAGTCAGTCCGGAGTTGGGTAGCCCAAAGGTCTTGGCCAGCGTCATCGGCAAGATTTCAAATGTTTTGCCCTTTACAGAGGTGGAGATAGATGTCTTCTGGGATACAACATTGGCAAACATTTCACGAATCTCTGATTCGTAAACCACCGTGCCACACTCCAGAAAGTTCCGTAATCCAGACGATTCCAAAGCTCGGAAAATGGAGACCATCTCTGCATCTTCAGCCCTGTAAATATCATTGAACTCAACGGAGAGAGAGTTGTGAGTTATGGTAGCCATTGGAGTAAAATGGAAAAAAATACACGAAGAGTTTTGAGAGATTATGAGAGAGTTAGAAAGCAGAGAGGCGGTAAATGGTAAAAAGTGAATGAAGATGAAATGTTCAGCCCGCTAAATAAGAGAGAGAAGACATGTGTCTTTATCTCGAAGACTGATAATTAAAAAATTCAAAATAAACGGTCAGGATAAAAGAAAGATAAGGCGGTTAAAATGAGTAATCAGTCCGGGCTGTTTTTGTTTTAAATAAATACAAAAAAATAAAAGATTTATTGTCCAGACAGATCATAGGATAACATCAGATTGACATAGATCGGTCTGAAAGTTCGGACCGGCCTGTGTCTTTCTGAACATTGTATTATCGATCTTTGCCAACAAAAATCTTTAAGCGCGAAAAGAATAAAACATCTAAACTATCAAGATAAGTCAATTAAACCAAGAATTTGACGGAAATAATTAAACTTAGCCTCGGGGAGTGGTTTGGTGAAGATGTCTGCTGCTTGCTGCTCTGTTGAGATGTGCTCGATCCGAATCTCCTTTTTGCCAACACGATCTCGAATAAAATGATGTCTTATATCAATATGCTTTGTTCAAGAGTGCAGAACTGGATTATATGTTATAGCGATTGCACTTGTGTTGTCGCAAAATATCGGAGAGTCAACAGCTTGGATGCCATAGTCTTTGAGCTGATGTTGAATCCAGAGCATTTGAGCGCAACAGCTTCCAGCGGCAAGATATTCTGCTTCAGGTAGATGTGGCAATTGATGCTTGCTTCTTACTGAACCAAGAGATCAATCTTTCACCTAGAAATTGACATGTTCCACTGGTGCTTTTACGATCAATCTTACAGCCAACGTAGTCTGCGTCTGAATATAAGAGTCTTTGGAGTACCAAAGACCAACGTTCTGAGATCCTTTAAAGTATTTCAGAATACGCTTAGCAGCAATAAAATGTGATTGCTTTGGTTCTGACTGAAATCTGGCGCACATACAGACTCAGAACATAATATCAGGCCGGCTCGCTGTAAGATATAAGAGCGATCCGATTAGCCCTCTATACATAGTCACTTCGACTGCCGTTCCCCCTTCGTCTTTGTCTAACTTGATTGTAGGACTCATTGTGGTGGATGCAGTTGAGCATGTTTCCATTCCGAATCTCTTAAGCAGCTCTTTGGTATACTTGGTTTGGTTGATGAAAATACCATTGCTGAGCTGTTTGACTTGGAGACCCAAAAAGAAAGAGAGTTCTCCCATCATGCTCATCTCAAACTGTCCCTGCATCAACTTGGAAAATTTCTCGCATAATTTGGGGTTAGTTGACCCAAAGATTATATCATCAACATAAATCTGAACTAACAGGGTATGTTCCCCCTTAATAAATTTAAAGAGAGTTTTATCTACTGAGCCGATCTGAAAATCATGGTTCAGTAGAAATTGAGATAGAGTGTCATACCAGGCTCTTGGTGCTTGTTTCAGACCATATACCGCTTTATTCAGTAGGTATACATGATTAGGAAATGAGTGGTTCTGAAATCCAGGAGGTTGCTCAATGTAAACTTCCTCCTGAAGCTTACCATTAAGAAAGACGCTCTTGACGTCCATCTGATATACCTTGAAGTCTTTAAAGGCAGCATATGCAAGAAAGATTCTGATTGCTTCAAGTCTGGCGACTGGTGCAAAAGATTCATCGAAGTCAATTCCTTCTTCTTGTCGGAATCCTTGTGCCACCAGTCTGGCCTTGTTTCTAACCACAGTTCCATCTGCGTCCAGCTTGTTTCTGAAAACCCATCTGGTTCCAATAATAGGCAGATCGCTTGGTCTGGGGGTTAGACTCCAAACTTGATTTTATTCGAATTGATTAAGCTCTTCTTGCATGGCCTTAATCCAGTTGAAATCAGTCAGAGCTTCATCGATCTTCTTAGGTTCCAGAGTTGAGATGAAAGCAGCATGAGTGAACTCATCCATCATCTGTCCTCTGGTTCTAATCGGTGCAGAGGGACTTCCAATCACTAGATTAGGTGGATGCCTCTTAGTCCATCGATAGCTTGACTCTGGATTGTCTGGTCCAGCCGGATGAGTAGTAGTAGTGGTATGATCAGCATCTGCTTTGATATGAGAGTTTGGATCATCCGGATCGGCTCGATCTGAAGAAGCTTCATTGCCTTGATCCGATCTGGCTGGTACTTCAGGTTCTGGTGGATTGTCTCTTGACCTGTTAGCTACAATCTCATCACCACTATTAGCTTCGAGATGGATGTTTTCCATCTGATTTTGAATTGATTCTTTTTTACCCTCAACACACAAAGATTCATCAAAAACTACATAAACTGATTCTTCTATAGTTAAGGTTCGATTATTAAAAACTCGATAAGCTTTGCTAGTTGATGAATATCCTAAGAATATTCCATTATCTGACTTAGCTTCAAATGCTGTAAGATGATTCTTACCATTGTTGTGAACGAAGCATTTACAGCCAAATACATGAAGGTGAGAGATAGACGGTCTGTTACCAGTCCATATTTCATATGGAGTGAGATTCAGCTTCTTGTTAATCATAGATCGATTTTGAGTGTAGCATGCAATATTTACAGCTTCTGCCCAGAACTTTTGTGAAATTCCAGAATCAGCAAGCATTGTTCTTGCTGCTTCTTTGAGCGTTCTGTTTCTTCGTTCTGCAACTCCATTCTGTTGAGGAGTTCGAGCGGCTGAAAACTCATGCTTAATTCCATGATCTTCTAGAAAGGATTCAAGATTCTGATTTGAAAACTCAGTGCCTTTGTCACTTCGAATCCTGTCTATGCTGGATGATTTCTCATTCTGAGTGCGTTTCAGCAGCTTGATCAACTTCGGACCGGTCAGATCTTTACTGCTAAAAAATATAGTCCATGTAAAGCGTGAGTAATCATTAATAACAACAAGAGTATACCGCATTCCCCCTAAACTTGTTATTGGTATAGGACCAAACAAGTCCATATGCAATAGTTCTAAACAACGGGAGGAGGATTTGGCATTCTTGTTTTTGAAGGATGATCTGATCTGTTTGCCCATTTGGCAAGCTTCGCAGATCTTATCCTTAGCAAAATCGATCTTGGGTAGACCGATAACTAAATCATGTTTACACAGGCTAGAAATAGTCTTAAAATTGATATGATTCAAGCGTTTATGCCATAGCCAGTGTTTATTATCATTGTTAGCGATGAAGCAAGTAGGATTATCAGGTTGAGCATGATTCCAGTTAATCTTATATGTATTTCCATTCCTGATTCCTACAAGCATGGTTATACCGTCTGTGATTTAACAGTGCAAATGTGTTTGTGAAATTCTACAGCATAACCATTATCACAAAGTTGACTTATACTAATCAGATTATAGCATAGATTTTCAACTAACAGCACATCATCGATAATAATGTTACCATGGACAATCTTACCCTTGCCCACGGTCTTACCCTTTGAGTTATCTCCGAAAATGATCTTGGGTCCAGTACATTCTGTAACTTCAGACAGCAGCTCGATGTTTCCAGTCATGTGATGAGAACACCCGCTGTCCAAGTACCAGTCTGATGCAAGTTTCTTCGGTACCTGTCATCAAACATATTTATTGTTGGTACCCAATCCTATTTGGGTCCAGAACGGATTAGTCCTTTGGGAACCCACACCTGTATCAGCTTTAATGGCTTGTGTGTGTGTGGTGTGCTGTGAGCTGGTCTGTTTCGATGTTGTGTGTGATAATGTGTGCGATATGGAAACCTTTGATTCTCATGGGGTAGTCTATATCTTCGTTGAACTGGTTTTGAATTATAGTAATTGTATTGTCTTCCTTGCCTTCGATCTTGCACCCTTAGATTTGGTCTGAAAGACGCAAAGCTTGCTGGTGCCTTTTCTTTGGCTTGGTTGACATATCCAATTCCTTTTCTCAAACCTTGATTCATGAAAGAGACTCCCGTTTGAATCGTAGGTGCTTCAGTCTCATATACTGTGCTGGATTTAACAAATGTCATTTGTTTGATTTTGTTCTTTACCAGCAACAGTTTAGATTCATCTTTGGTGGATTCTTTGGTGTCAAAGCCTATGCCGGTGAAATCACCAACGTTTCTTTGTACCTCTTGTAATTCTTCCAAAGATGTTCTATATTTTGTCCATGTTTTGAATATATGAGAAAGCTTAGCATTTTGTGTGCTAATTCTCTTATTTTCTTCATGGAGCTGATCATAGGAGATTTTCAGCTTATTCAGCTCGATCTGGAGATTGTTGCACTCACCCTGCTCAGAGCAGCTTGGTTTGTTGTGCTCATCCATTTGATCAATGATTTTAGCTTTATTTTTCTCAAATGATTTAGCTAAGATCCTATAATCATTAGCCATGTCTTGCAGTGCGGACATGAGCTCTTCACGTGTAAATTCATTTGAGTCAAAATCAAATACCTCGTCTGTCTGACTCATCTCTTCGTCTGCCATTAGACATTGAATATCTTCTTCGCTTTCGCTGGAAGAATATATGGAGCTTTCTGAATCGGAGTCAGTCTGAGCCCACTTGCTGTTTCCTTCTTCAGCTACTAGGACCTTTTGGGACTTTCCATGATTTTTGCGGTCTTTGTATTGCTTCTTTTTCCTGTCATCGCGATGCTTCTCCTTCCGTTCTTCTTTCTTCGGTCTGGTGCAATCTGCAATGAAATGTCCGGTCTTACCACAATTGTAGCAAGCCTGATCATTAACAGCATCGTCCTTTCTTGGCTTATAATGATGAGAGGGTTTAAAGTTCCTCTTATTTTTAGATATGAATTTACCAAATTTCTTGATAAATAATGACATAGCATCATTACTTATCTGTTCGATAGATCGATCTGATGTGGAGGCGATCTGGTCTGGAATAGCTGCCAGTGCTTTGTTTGGTTGAGAGATGAATGGCTCTGCTTCAACCCTGCTTATCAGTTCGAACTCATATGCTTTAAGATCTGCGAACAGATCATGAAGTTCAACCTTGTTCAGATCCTTGGACTCCCTCATTGCAATGGTCTTAACATCCCATTCTTTTGGCAGGGCTCTCATAACTTTCAGAGCAATCTCTCTGTTTGAGTATTCCTTGCCCAGACCATTCAGTTCATTAATGATACCAGTGACTCTTTCATCAAACTCGTTTAGAGTTTCTCCACTCTTCATCTTTATGCTCTCAAATCTTTGAAGAGCAACAGTCAGCTTGTTTTCTTTGGTCTGGTCGTTGCCTTCACATAGCTGTGCTATCTTCTCCCAAATTTCTTTGGCAATAGAGTACATTTTGATTTTGCTGAACATGGTCTTGTCCAATGTCTTGAACAAGATGTCTTTGGCAACGTTGTTGAGATTTGCTTTCTTTATTTCCTCATTCGTCCAGAGGGATCTGTCCTTCTCTAACATTTTTGTGGTTCTCCACCAGTAATGGCGACTGCTGTATTGACTTTCAGAATCTTCATTGGTCCATCAGTGATGACGAACCACATATCGTCATCCTGAGCTGCCAGATGAGCTTGCATTCTGATTCTTCAGTCATCATAGTCTTCTTTTGAGAACATAGGAATTTTGTTGAATGATGTCATCAGCTCAAGTGTCTTTGTGCTGATTAAGATGACCTGCTCTGATTCCACTTGTTAGGATCGGTCCGGAGTGTTTAGGGGGGGGGGGGGGGGGGTGAATGAACACTCCTTGTAAAATTTAATCCCTTGTGATTTCTTTCGGATTAGTGAAAGAAATCTGTTTCTTAATCAACTTTTTTATAGAACAGACCATTGAATGTATAAGTGCGGAACGGTCTGATCTTATATTTGTAAGAACGGCTCGATGGCTTGAATGAAAGAACGAGTGCAGAAAGATAAGAACACAGAATATGTTTCTGGAAGTTCGAAGGTGGTGTAATCCTTCTACGTCTCTCCTTCTTCCAATTAAGGAAGGTTTCTACTAGAAGACTTTGATTTATACAATCCTGTTGTACAAACCCGATTCAGCTGGATTTACCTCACTACCAGACTGAAACTCCTAGTCACTCGATCTGCCCAAACACTCTCTGTCTGACAGTTACAATTTGTTTCTCACTTCTATTTTTCAATACAGAATACACAAGATGCGCACAGTGATCCTAAATGATCAAATATTACAAAGTAATCGTGCTTAAGAATAATTTCAGCTCGAGAGCTTCTGAGCTTGTAAGCTTGTGCTGTTTTTGATTGATCAGCGAGAGTCTTGTTGTTTCTATATTGTTGAGTCTTGTATCGTCGTTGTGTCATGGCTTTTCTGTATTGTTGTTGCATCCTTTTATAGTTGTATGTACCAACGACATTATTTCCCTTAATGTGCAACTCTTGACTCTGCTTAATCTCTGAGTAAGCTACAGTCTACTTCTTCAGGATACTTGCCGTTCTGGTTCATGCTTTCGGCGACTGTCCGGTAAGCTCTTCTTTGTCTTCTTACCTTTTATGGCAATCTTCAGTCTTTGGTCCTTTGTAGCATTAATTACGACAGTAAATGCTACAATAAATAGCCGTTAATGATTCGGACTGAAGAGCCATTCTTTATGCATCCTTGACTGCTCTGATCTGATAAAGATTGAGATCGATCTGAAGCTTCGATCTAGTCAGTCTGATATCCATCGATCCGGTCTAATATGTGATATGTCTTATCACCTTGTTCTGTTTTGAGCTATCGATCTGGTCAGTCTGATTACCCTCGATCCGGTCTGATATGCTTTGTCATCTTAAAATCTCATCGATACGGTTCGGAACTAACAAGCAAGATCCATCTTATTAGCCTTGGTTTTGCCTCCTCCTTCGTCATCAAGTAACGAAGAGCTGCATGGTCAGAATAAACAACAATTTTAGCACCAAGCAAATAAGAACAGGAATTTTCTAAAGCAAAAACAACAACTAATAGCTCCTTTTCAGAGTAGAATAGTTTCGTTGGCATCATTTAAGGCCATAGATGCATAGCAGATGTCATGAGAGATCTTTCTCATGTTTTGGCCCAAAACGACGCCTACTGCATAGTCGCTTGTATAACATGATCTCAAATAGCTTACTCCAGTCAGGTGGCTGGATGAATGGGTGTGGATGTCAAGGATGCCTTCAATGTGTCAAATTCAGTCATGCATGCATCATCAAACTCGAATGCCACTTCCTTTTGTAATAATTTGCACAATATTGACGCAATATTGACGAAGTTCTTTATGTATCTCCTATAGAAACTTGCATGGCCAAGAAAGGAACGCGCATCCCGCACACAAATAGTGTAGTGTAGAGATTGAATAATGTCAATTTTAGCTTTATCCCTACATACCTTTGGATGAAACAACGTGACCCAACACTATACCGTGTTCCACCATAAAATGACATTTTTTAGAATTGAGCGCAAGGTTAGTGTCTATACAACGCTTAAGGATAAGTGTAAGGTTAGTTAGACAAGCATTGAATGAGTCACCATAAACAGTAAAGTAATCCATGAATACCTCTAATATATGCAGCGATTCACAAAATATTCTAACCATACACCGTTAAAAAGTGGCCGGTGCGCTGCAAAGTCCAAAGGGCATGCACCTATAAGCGAACGTTCCAAAGGAGCATGTAAACATTGTCTTTTCTTGATCTTCCGGTACGATTGCAATCTGAAAATAACCAAAATATCGATCAAGAAAGCAATAATAAGAGTGCATGCTAACCTTTCAAGCATTTGATCAATGAAGGGTAAGAGGAAATGATCCTTGCGGGTCATGGCATTCAGCTTCCGATAGTCGATGCAAACTCTCCATCCATTTGAATGTGGGTGGTGACCAATTCCTTATCTTTGTTTTTCACCACTGTGATGCCAGTCTTCTTTGGAACTACTTGGATTGGGCTCACCCATTGACTATCAGAAATGGGGTATACCACTCCAACGACATTGAGGATCTCTTCTTTCACTATCTCCATCATTGGTGGGTTGAGTTTTCTTTGCGGTTGGCGTGTAGGCTTACTTTCATCTTCATGTAGGCTTACTTGAATGAGTTCCTTCTCTTGGTCATCTCCCAACTTGCTAGAGATAATTATAGGTAGTGTATCTCATTCTCGAACAAATATATATTTTAGGTGGCTTGGTAATTGCTTTAAGTCAATTGTGGGTGCCTGCGATACGGAAGGTAGTGGCCTAATTTTAGAAATGTGCAATGAGATGTTCTTCGGTAAACTCAAACGCCTTCAGAAAATGGAGGAAGAAGTTCTGAAGGGAACAGAGACCGATGATGTTCGGATTGCTGTGCAGCGCAAAGAGCTATTCACGGCCAATCAAAGATTCAGACTGGCGACTCTGCTCTTAACCGCTAAGAAAGCGAACTTCGATCCAAATGTTCCCACTGCCAGAGATGATGGGGCTATTATTGCTCAATTAGAGATGGATATTCATGCTCTCCAGTTAGCTGTCCGATTTCAACGACAGAAAATCAGCATATCCACTCCAGCAACCAGCCCGGATCATCCCTCTGCCAGCAAGACTCTGGCAGAACCTTTCATTGAGGTTATTCCCTCTGGAACAGCAGACCAGACTGCAGATCGCAAAGCAGATCAGACTGCAGACATAGTAGCAACTCAGACAGCGGAGCAGCTATTGCCTAATGCTCCGTCTGCTACAGAAGATGAGCCACTGAATGTTTTGTTGGACTCTCCAACAACATCTATTCCATTGGGATCATCATTCTCCTACGTTCAAATCAGTCCAACCGCAGAACTTGCAACAGTTGGCGCACCAGAGTTTGTCGATCCGGATCTGGTGGTGTCCACCGTTGTTGCAGCTCTCCAGATTGAGGAGCCCTCCAGACCCAGCACTCCTCCAATCCAATTAGATGAAGATATGGCTTTCATACAAGCATTTTCTTCGGATCTGGTCACCTTGATCCGGTCCGAAAGTCACCAAGCTGCTGTATCTTCACTTGTCCCGATTGCTGAAGAAGATGATCATGCATTGTCATCATCAGATCACTCTCCAAGCCGACTATCTGATGCACCTCCATCTCTGGCAAGGACCCTTCAGCACTTATCTGACAACTGCCTGTCTCTCTCTGAGCGTGTTATAGAGGTTCATCAAGGCCAGAGGGTTACATCCCTGGACTTTGATTCATTTAAAGAGAAGATGACAGCCAGTATCGGTAGCCTTCAGCGAGGCATAAATGATCTGTTTTCTCAGCAATCCACTTATAAGAACAGCCTGAGAAAAGAACAGATCGAGCTAGCCACTGAAGTCAGCACTTAGGTAGCACAAATTGTAGACTTTCTCCAAGAGATTGCTGCTGACAAAAAGGGGGAAAAGAAAAAAAGACTTCAGGCCGCATCAGTCTCAGTCTTCTAGAAAATAGAATTATCAGACTGTCTGTATTTAGGATTTTTGGTGATCAATAAAAATCCCCTTTCAATTAAGTCCTTGTTCATTTATTTTGAACTAAAATAAAAGGCTTAATAATAAAACGCTTAATCGATCCAACTTAATAATGTTCATTTATTTTGAACAAGAAGAAGTAATCGATCCGAAAATATACGCTTCAGTGTTCCTATCAGACTGGTTAAAAAGACTTAGAAGCTAGGTTTTGTCATCATCAAAAAGGGGGAATTTTTTAGTTCCGGACCTTATCGATGAGATTTTAAAGATGACAAAACATATCATACCGGATCGAGAGAAATCAGACTGACCAGAACGATCGCCCAAAACAGATCAAGCTGATAAGATGACAAAGCATATCAGACCGGATCGAGGGTAATCAGACTGACCAGATCGTTAGCTCAAAACAGAACAAGCTGATAAGGCATATCACATATCAGACCGGATCGATGGATATCAGACTGACTAAATCGAAGCTTCAGATCGATCTCAATCTTTATCAGATCAGAGCAGTCAAGGATGCATAAAGAATGGCTCCTCAGTCCGAATCATTAACGGCTATTTATTGTAGCATTTAATGTCGTAATTAATGCTACAAAGGACCAAAGACTGAAGATTGCCATAAAAGGTAAGAAGACAAAGAAGAGCTTACCTGACAGTCGCCGAAAGTATGAACCAGAACGGCAAGTATCCTGAAGAAGAAGACCGTAGCTTACTCAGAGTTTAAGCAAGAGTCAAAGTTGCACATTAAGGGAAATAATGTCGTTGGTACTTACAACTATAAAAGGATGCAACAAAAGGAATATACACGACTCTCGCTGATCAATTGAAAAACACACAAGAAAGCAAAACAGCACAAGCTTACAAGCTCAGAAGCTCTCGAGCTGAAATTATTCTTAAGCACGATTACTTTGTAACATTTGATCATTTAGGATCACTGTGCGCATCTTTTGTATTCTGTGTTGAAAAATAGAAGTGAGAAACAAATTGTAACTGTCAGACAGAGTGTGTCTGAGCAGATCGAGTGACTAGGAGTTTCAGACTGGTAGTGAGGTAAATCCAGCCTGAATCGGGTTTGTACAAAAGGATTGTATAAATCAAAGTCTTCTATTATAAACCTTCCTTAATTGGAAGAAGGGGAGACGTAGAAGGATTACACCACCTTCAAACTTCCAGAAACATATTCTGTGTTCTTATCTTTCTGCACTTGTTCTTTCATTCAAGCCATCGAGCCGCTCTTACAAATATAAACAGACCGTTCCGCACTTATACATTCAGTGAGTCTCCGCGATCGATCGCCAACCCACTCGCGATTGATCACCGAGACGTTGCGATCGATCACCAGCATAGTACATCTTCATAAATTTCTAGCTGCTCATCGCGATCGATAAGCATACCATCAACGACCGAGACCTTGAATGCTTGCCCGCATTTCCAGTTGAAATTTAGTAACATTATGAGCAAGGTCTTGAACAATATTCTCAATTCTATCAGTAGTAGTAGTAGGAAATTGAGAAGTTGTGGTGGCCTCTGGAATGGTGGTCGGTAGGGTGGCGGATTAGATTGCATCTGTGGTTCCGCTGATTCCCATATCTCAGGTTTGGATGATCCTGACATCGTGGATTGTAAGTGTTAGAAAAAGAATCATATCTCCTCTGTGGCTGCCCCGAAAATATGCCCGCAGCATTTGCTTGCTCACTGGGTGTCTCTTGAAGTGAGGGGCATGTGTCGGTTGTATGGCTCATCTCTAAGCAAATCCCACATGGTTTAACATTTTTCCCATTCTCACCTGTCATTTTCGCACAAGAGAGATTAAGCTAATAAGTTGTTGTTCAAGGTTAGATACGTTTACCTCCTTATGTCCTTTGGATGTGTGGTCATGCCGAGTGCTTCCGAATTGTTGCGAGTTAGCAGCCATGTTTGCAACTAAATTCCTTGCATCCTCCAGTGTTTTGTCAATAAAAGCACCTCCACTTGCAGCATATACTAGGTTCCTATCACAAGAAAGAAGACCCTCATAAAAGTATTGAATAAGGAGATGTTCACTTATATAATGTTGTGGGCAGCTTGCACACAACTTCTTGAAGCGTTCCCAATATTCATGAAGTGATTCTCCGTGGTGTTGCTTGATTCCATAAATCTCCTTCCTTATATTTGTAGCTCTAGATGATGGGAAGTATTTCTCCAAAAAGGTCAGTTTTAGCTCGTTCCACGTAGTGATAGATCCCAAGGGTAGGTAGAATAACCAATCCTTGGCAGCATCCTCAAAGAGAAAGGAAAGGCTCGTAGTTTAATTTGCTCCTCCGTTACTCCAGGCGGTTTCATGGTAGTGCAGACTACATTAAACTCCATCAAGTGCTTGTGGGGATCCTCACCTGCAAGGACATGGAAAGAGGGTAAGAGATGTATTAATCCAGATTTTAATTCAAAATTAACATTAGTTGCTAAAGCAGGGAAAGTGATGCAAAGGGGATGCTGATCCAAGGTAGGATTCACTAGCTGTCTTAGACTTTGGTTCTCCACCATTGTTAATTTCTCCTCTTCCTCAAATTAAGAGTCAGTATCATATTGAAATTCCTCCATCGTGCCTCGATTTTCTCTTCTCCTTTGGTGCAGAGTCCCCTTGATCTCATGATCGTATGTGAATTCTTCATAATTAGATGGCTGACCTGCACTCATGAACAAACCAGAGTAATAATAATAATAAAAAATTTAACACAAAATAAACGTTGCTTTAACCGGCAACGGCGCCAAAATTTGGTAGCGCTTATCACGTACACCCAAATTAACCATTCTCAAGTTAATATCAATAAGTATGTAGTAGCGTGAGTAGGGGTCGATCCCACGAGGACGAACTTGTGTTAATTAGTGCAAACGAAATTAAAGGGGGTTTTGAAAATGAATTAACTATGATGAAAAAATCTAATAAAATTATGAATTAACTAATATGCAAGATTAAAATAAGAGTGCTTAGATTATGAGAGAAAAACGATTCTTGGCTTTTGGTCGACTTTACAATTGGGTTTATTATCTTAATCATCAATTCTCACAAAGATTCAATTTGCATATGAATAGTGCCCTTAGAAAATTAATACCTATCTTACCTTAATTGAAGTTAGGTAGCCCACGAGTTCTATTCTAACCATTATCAATCAATTAATCCAAATATATGCGATTAAAATTAAAAGATGATATATTCATAAACTAATAAGACAAACGAAGCTAGACAATATAATACACGCTTCTATCTTTAATATAGTTGAATGTTTTCCCTGAAGAGTTAACAATCTCACATGGGAAAAATTATCAATCTTAGTTGCTTCATCTAACAAGCATTAGATTGCATGCATAATTATTAGGTGATCAATCCAATGATTAGACACAACAATCCTATCAATCAAGTATAGAAAAACAATCAATACTCATTCCAAACTTGATAAAAAAAAAGCACATGATTCGTAAGAAAAATAAATCACAATGTATTGTCTTCCTTAACCAAGAATCACAAAACTAGTTTAGTCACTCACGACTAATGCAAAACAATCAAAAATAAATAAAAACAACATAAAAACACAAACTAGGCAAACTATGTACATCTTCACTTGTCGAGGTTGTCACACTCGCCTTTGCTTTGATATTCTTCGCGTGCCTTTGAACTATGATGAACTAGATGCTAGATATCTATGAAAGCATGTAAAAAAGAGGTCCCAAAAGGTCTGATGGTCGAGGGGTATTTATAGGAGAAGGATTAATGGGCTAGAGTCCTTGTATGATGGAAAGAAACCAAGTCTTTTACTTTTGCTCGAACTCCTTTAGCGATCGATCACGGCTATCTAGCGATCGATCGACAGACCTTACTTTTTTTATTTTTCAGAATTTTGTCACTCGCAATCGACCGGAAAAATGTGGCAATCAATCGCCAATTATTTCTTCCTCAAACCTTGTCTCGCGGCGATCGATCGCGGAAAAGTGCCGACCGATCACCGATACTTAACTTTTGTGCTCGGATTTTCTTGTTTGGCAATCGATCGGGGCTCTTTTGACGATCAATCGCGGCTCTATATTCATTTTTATGCATTTTTCTTGGTCTATTTCGATCTCTTGTGAACTCCAATGCATTTCTTGATCTTTATTTACCGTTATTAGATCGATTTCTTTGATTCCACCTACATTTACACAAAAGTACGATTATGTAGCATATGTATCATTTTATCTACCAAAACATAACAAATCATAGACAATTAAGCACAATATATGTGTCTATTTCTAGTCACATCTGGTTGAACAAACTAAAGTGTTATAATGCGGAAAGCCCAATCATGGCCAAGGATTGTCACAACAAAATAGACAATCGAGGGAAGGAAAAAGATCTTTTCAATATATCCGAAGATGACATATTATCAGACGGTCTATCTGATCTTATGTTTGCCGCTTGATTAGTATTTTTATTTTGACAAGTATTGTATTAATAAAAATTAGTGTTTGAGGGAAAGTTAATATGGAAATGACACTTTTTTCCGGTTGAATGGCTCAATTATTTTTATGTGGTTTTGTTTGAATTTTCTAAGCATTATAAGTTAAAGCTTGAACTTGCATGATATAAAATCTTGAATTCGAGTTTTGTAGGTTTGGACGCTTAAAATGCAAATGGTGAATCTAACTCGAAAGTATTGTCCAATTGTCAAATTTTGTAAGCAAGCGCGCTTAGATCAAAAGCTTGCAAGATATGAAATATTGAACTTTGATTTATAATTTTATAACGCTAAAGAATTTGGAACTTGAAAGAGTTAAACGCCAATGAAATCTTGATAAATTCGATATTACCCAAAATCGTGTGTGTGTGGTGGGGGGGGGGGGGGGGGGGGGTTAAACAATTCTATTGGTCAATCATATTCTAAGTACCACACTTAGGCAATAACGAAAAATCCTTATGAATTAAGGACAAAGTTTTCTACTAATATTGAAAGTGTTGGAGTGTCTGACTGAAGTAAGTCATAATAAATGTCAAAGTAATGATAAGAGAAATTTGACAAAACTGTGTTGTCAAAAACAAGTGTGTTTTCAAAACAAGTGGGAGAAAAGTGATGCACATGAAGCATATGTAAGTATGCTTGCAAGTTGATGATTTACTCATTACGAGAAGCAATATAGAGATCATCCAAACAGTGAAGAAAATGTTGAAGAAATATTTTTGACATGATGAATGTTGATGCAACAATGTCAAAATTCGAATGGAAATTTCTTAGATGAATCTTATGTTTAATTCTAGTTTCAAATTTTTAAGATTTGCGCTTAAAATACAAGTTTGTAAGAAATAAAATCTTGAACTTGGATTTTCTAAGAAAATTGCGCTTAAAATTCGAATTGTGAATTAAAATCGATAAATTATTATAGTTTCAAATTTTGTAAGCTATAACGCTTAGAATTTGAAACTCGAGATATCCTGATATAAATTAGCTATCTGACACAAATGGTTATGTGTTAACCATTGTTATATTGTCGTGTCATAAAAAAGGAAACGAAGGAAATTATCTAAACAAAAAATGTATAGCTCAAGCCACTAGAATTCAGAATTCATAGTGCTGGATAAATCGGAGAAGAAGTCGGAGGGCTTCGACGTGTTTGTTCGATGTTTTTGTTAAGTGAAATTTCTTGTTGGCAAATAGCAAAACCTCTATAATGAAGGACTAAACTCCATGAATGGTAATGTGTTTACTATCGGAAAGGACTCCATTGCGGAAATCTTCTAAGGAAGCGTATATGTATCTCGATCCACAATGAAATCAAGTTCATTGCATTGGATAAAACAGGAGAAGATGCCGAATGGCTTAAAGGTTTCTTAGAAGAAATTTCATTTTGGAAAGAACATGTGCCTGCAAATATAATACATTGTGACAGCCAATATGCTGCACAAAGGGCACAAGGTAGTATGTATAATGGTAAGTCTTAACATTTAAGTCGTCGATATACTATCATACGGCTATGATTTCTATAGGCAAAGTCATAATTGGTTATGTGATAAAACCGCGGATCTGCTTATGAATGGTTAACCAAGAGATCATGTAAAAAGTTTATCGAGGGGAATGAGATTAAAATCCTAAAATTAAAAATCTTGTAGTGAATAACCAACATATACGACTGGAGATCCCAAGATCTAGGCTCAAAAGGGACAACCAGATTACAAGATTGGATAAACACCTTGGAGATAAAATCTCCAACGCATTCCTATGATAAGGGGTGTAGCTTACAAAGGGGTACGAGGATATAAATAAACATGTTGGAGTATAGCGTGATAATCTTATAAGAGATCACCTACGTAAGTGTGAGTATGACCACTTCAAAGTTGGAAAGCACTTATGAAATCAAGTGTTGTCTATGAACGAAACAAACACAACCGTAAAAACCAAAACAAATGTTAGAATTGTTATGGTCTGGGTTCAATAATTCCGTTTTAAACCAACTGTAAAGCCCCAACTGATAAACTCTTAATTAGTCTTTATAATGACGTGGGTTACTGAATTCTTTTGAAAAAATAAAATTCTAAAAAGATCATTTGACAACATATAATTTAAATTCATAGTTGACAGATTAACTTCATATGACCATTGTTCCAAAAAGGAAGGAGTTATTAAACAATTACTGACAAAATATACAATTCCAAAAATATCTAGTAACATGATCATATTCCTTCTAAACAGTCATCCAGATCAAAATGTTGTCTAGTACTACTTGGTAGAAGCAATTCTACTACCCCGTGTCTTGTAAAAAAGTCTAGTCCTTACACCTATTCCTACATGACAACTCCACACAATATGAGCATACCGATAATAATTCAAGTACCGGGGATATGAAATTCACAAGAGATTATCATAATGTTGAAAAGATACTTCCTGATGTTTCTGGAATACTAGAAGATTTCTCGATTGTTCATGTTCTCATAATTCATAACAATGAAAATATGATATAACAATTCATATTAAACACCATTATATTAGCCCGTGACATTTACGATGATTCCACGTCATCCCATGCCGTTCTATGTCAACCCGTGACACTTAATAATCCCACGTGAAGATTTTACATTCAATGATAATTCCACATCAATACCGTGACATTCCATGTCAACCTGAGACATTAATAATAGTTCCACGTCAACCAGTGACGTTCCATGTCAACCATTGACATTAATAACAGTTCCACGTCAACCCGTGAGGTTCCATGTCAACCCGGGACATTAATAACAGTTCCACGTCAACTCGTGACGTTCCAAGTTTGTATCCTATAACACATACAATTTGTACCATGTAAGCTCGTACGTTAACGTACCTTATTGTCCAGAATCAAGGTTAAACTATCCTCCCCTTTGTCCTGATGCTCGTGAAGGCTCTTTAAAAATCCAACAATTCCATACTATTATAATGTTAATTATAAGCACCCTTGCCCAATAATGTGATCATAATTCATATAATAAACAATGAGCAACCAATAATTTCCTTGACCAATTGATCAAATTTAAATTTCAAAATTTTCTCCTCACCGATCGATTGGTAGATGCTCTACGATCGATCGGTACTTGGCTACCAATCGATCGCTAGTTAGCACAATTTTCATCCTATGCTACGCATTTTATTGATCGCTCGCTGGGCTGCTACCGATCGATCGATGATGTTGGAGCTCGAAAATTCCAATTCCATCATACTATAATCTCCATCGCTTTCAATAACTCGTCAACACCACATATACAACTTTATTTAACACAAGTTAACCCCATCTATCACCATAAAATACACCATCTTCCACACTATATCTTGACATTGAAATCTCATACACTTTACATAATCCAAATCAAATACAAATAGAAATGCTACTCAATGCAAGTAAAGCTTACCAAGTACCCCTCAAAGCACTTAGTGTTTGGTAAGGAAGGAGATTTCCCTTGATATTAGAAGAAGTGGTGAAGGGGCGAAGAAGAAGAAATCTAGGGATTTAGTATGTGTGGCGTGTGTAGAGATTTAGTGTGTGTGGTGTGTGTAATGGGGTTGGATGACAATATGGTCATCAATGCACTTTAGCCCTTAGACTTTGATCAACAATAAAACATTTCACCTTGAAATGATTTATCTCTATTTCCAACCCCACCAAAACACACTATCATGCTAAAAATTTTAAATCCCACCACAACATCATAATTTATACATTAACCCAGTCATTTACACCATAATTAATTTAAGGCATCACAATTATCCCCAACATAAAAGATTTCATCCCCGAAAATAAGCACACTTACCTACAAAGCAGTGTTTAGAAATGCATATTGTTAAATAGTTTGGGTAATGTTGTATTATATGTCGTTCCGTCTCCCACGTTGCCTCCTCGACACCCCGCCCATGCCATTGAACTTTGAACATCATTACTTTACTGCCCGATCAAGGATTCTAACTGGCTGTTCTACATAAGACACATCAGAGTCTAACTGCACTTCCCACGGATGTAAAACATGAGACGGATCTGGTTCATACTTTCTCAACTCGACACATGGAATACATTGTGAATACCAGATAAAGATGGTGACAACGCCAAACGATAAGCCAAAGTGCCAAAACGCTGTAAAATTTCAAAAGGACCAACATATCTTTGTGACAGTTTTCCTCGCATACGCAAGATAACATGTCTTCAAACGTCTGAATGGTACTCTCTGTCTGACCATCGGTCTGCGGATGATACACTGTACTCCACCTCACTTTCGTTCCCATAGCTGACTATAAAACTTCCCAAAAATGAGAACTAAATCTCGGATCTCGATCAGAAATGATGGAAATTGGAATTCCATGCAACCTCACCACATCTCGAATATACAGTTGAACCATCTTCAAATATGTGAAAGTCATATTGTAAGGTATGAAGTGAGCTATTTCATCAGTCTGTCAATAATCACCCATATGGCATCAAATCCCGAAGTAGTCCTTGGCAAATGAGTCACAAAATCCATAAATTGGCACTTCTAAACTCTTCAATACACCTCCAGGCCTCTGTCTCTCTACCTTTACCCACTGATAGATCAAACATCTCTTCAAAATTTTTGTCACATCTCGTTTCATTGTTTCCACCAGAATAGGTTATACATGTCTTTATACATTTTCTTACCGCCCAGATGCATACTGAACTTGCTGCAATGACCCCGTTGTAAAATTTCTTGGCATAATCCAAATGTAATAGGAATTACCCAAAGTTCACCAAATCTTTGACTACAATCTTCGAGCTAATGGTACCCACCTGTAGTTTAGAAAATAGTCAGATTATCTCATGTGGTTTGAAACCCTGTGTTTTTGTAAATAAGCAAATTATCCACATGTGGTTTGCGAATAGGCATTTAACCCCCGTGGTTTTGAAAATATGCACTTTACCCCCTTGTGGTTTGCAAAAAAATGGCATCCATGGAGGGGGTATATTGCACCTATTCACAAACCATGAGGGGGTAAAATGCATATTTTCAAAACCACAAGGGGGTAAATTGCTCAATTTCAAAACATAATGGGGTAATCTGCCTATTTTCAAAACCACATGGGAGTAAAATAGCTATTTTCAAACCTTTGGGGGATAATATGCCTATTTGCAAAACCACAAGGGGGTAATTCGCCATTAACCCCACCATCTTCTACCTTCCTGAAGTTAGATGGTTGTCATTGAGAAACGAATGCTACCTATTTCTGTATTTCATCGTCTGTATCTTGTGTCTTTCTGATATTCTCAAATATAGAAAGGTTATACTAGCAATGTTGACACACAAATAAGCGGTGCAGACACATCAAAATCGTATCCCAACTGGTAGTAAGAGGTCATCAAAGCTGACAAATGGATCACATATTCAGCAGTATACCTAACCTTTCGACTCAAAGCATCCGCTGCAATTTGGCTCGAACTGGATGGTACTCAATTTCACAATCATAATCTTTCAATAAATCCATTCATCTTCTATGTCTCTTATTCAGCTCTGCTTGGGTAAACAAAAACTTCAGAAATAATGTCGCCAAATCTTCAATGAAAAGAGGACAGCTGCCAATTCTAAATCATGAACCGGATATTTTGTCTCATGTGGTTTTAGTTGTCTTGAAGCATAGGCTACAACATGTTTATCCTGCATCAATACGCCACCTAAACCTTGTAATGATGCATCTATGTATAAGACAAACCTCTCATTCTCTGTGGGAATCAACAACATTAGAGCAGTCGTCAATCGATGTTTTAGGTCCTGAAAACTATGTTCACAATCTTCAGACAGATAGAACGATACTCCTTTCTGTGTCAACCATGTCATTGGTATATCATTTTCCGAAACCCTTCGACAAAACGCCGATAGTATCCTGCCAAGACTAAAAAGCTTCGAATCTCTGGCACAGAAGTAGGTGCGGACCACTCTAACACCGACTCTACTTTCTTTGGATCAACTGATATTCTATCCTTGGAAATCACATGACCCAGAAATACTACAATGCTTAACAAAAACTCACACTTACTGAGTTAGGTATATAATTGGTTATCTCGAAGATTTGAAGTACAATACGTAAACTCTACCTCAATCCTGGAATAAATTAAGATGTCGTCAATAAATGCAATCACAAACTGATCTAGATACGACTAAAATACCCGATTTATCAAACTCCTGAAGACAGTTGATGCATTCGTCACTCCATATGGCATAAGTAAGAACTCATAATGTCAATTCGAGTTCGAAAGGCTGTCTCTGAACATCCTCCTCCCTAACTCGAATCTGATGATATAGATCTCAAATCTATCTTCGAGTAGATCATAGTTCCCTATAACTTATCAAACAAATCATCAATTCGTTGGAGGGGATGCTTATTCATTATTGTTACCTTATTTAGTTGTCTGTAATCGATAGACAACTGCATTGAACCATCTTAGTTCTTCACAAATATTACCGGAGCACCCCAAGGTGATACACTAGGACAGATGTATCCCTTGTCAAGAAGGTCTTGGAATTGAGCTTCAATTCGTTTAATTCTGCCAGTACCATCCAGTATGGTGCATAAGAAATAGGAGTTGTACCCAACAACAACTCGATTCCAAACACATCAACAAACTCAGCAACTACCGGTATCTCTTATATTCTTACTTCTTCTTTCTTTTCAGTGATGTTAATTGCTTAAATCAATTACCCAGTATGTCCATGTTCCAGTAATCGCGACATTCTGATAGCATACATTAAGGGAATATTCGGACGTGAACCATGCCCATAGAATGCCCACTAATCCCTAGCTCAGACCAGAAACGAAATTGTTGACAACAATTGACAACTGCCTGATAGCTGCTCAATATATCAATACAATCAAAATCAAGCATATCTAGGACAATTAAATCTGCATGTAATTCTTTGTCCTCGAAAGAAATAATACAGTCACTCAATACATTGGTACCTATCATAATTTTCCCCACGGGTATTGAGGCAGTGAGAGGCGTGGGCCAACGAAGACGAACATATATGATACTTGATAATAAAGCTTAACAAACAAACGAATGAATCACACCAGTATCCATAAGAACAAAAGCATGGAAAGTACACAAATAACATTTACCCGCAATCACTTCTTCTCGAGCTGTTTCAGCTTGCTCCCTTCCGTACATACACTTGCCACTAAGGCGGTTCTGATGTCTGTCCTATGTTTGCCCTCCAAAGGATCGAGGTGCAAAATGTTTCCGCTACTGGACAGTACTCTCTGAAGGTCTACCCCGATTATTCCTGAAATCATGTATCCAATTAAGTTTGGCAATTTTGTGCCAAGTGGCACACAATGCCACTCTCAAAAAAAGGCTGACAGTCGTTAGTTCGGTGGGATCCCCCACACCAAAAACATCTTGGATCCACAAAATCACTTGATTGTCCTCTACCTGATTGTCTATGATCTCCAGTGTGACACGTAACAAAACGTCGATTACCTGATCGAAATGGCGATGAGGCTCCTCGTGGTTTGAATGTGTCTCCTCGTGGCCTTGAGTTGTCAGAAGTTGGCCAGTGTGATTGCGCCGAGTCCCCATAAGCACTATTCCTATCTCTGCCAGTTCAGCCTATGTCAAAGCATCATCAAATGAAAGGGATTGTTTGTCAACACTAGATCAAATAGCTTCGGTCTCAATCTGTGATGACCCGGAATTTTGGTCAAACAATTACGTGTTACCGAGATAGTATTGAAAATTTACAAACTATAGATTTGCATTATGGATGGATTGAATTATATTATCCAATATTATGGACTTTTAATCACCTAGTTAAGTTTATAACTTATTAGAGTTTGTGTAGGAGATAATACCTAGGTTATATGATTTTAGCTTGTAAACTTTTAAATAATTTAAAGTTGTAGATAATTAAGAAATCATTGAAAATAATAATGATAATAATAAACAATCTTAAATCTTGCAATGAATGGATAAAAGTTATGGACTATAATTCCTACACTAAGACTACATAAAAAGGCACCAATGAGGCTCCACTTCCACCTACTAGAATTTTGAAAGTGCATAACTAAACCATTAAATTAAATGGTCTTGTCCAAACCTTGTCATAAGTCATTCAATGACATTTAAGTGCCTAACCCAAGTCTTGCCACCATTCAATCCTTTACAACCACAATTCAATCCCATTCATTCTAATATAAAGATATTTAATAGTTTGCTTAAATCATGTCATTAGATGGTCAAAGTTTTGTAATTGTCAATAAATTCTTCTACATTACCAATTATTGACCACATTCATTACTTGACTCAAATCATGTCATTAGGAGACCAAAATTATTGGATGCAATTAAGTCTCCTACATTATATCATATTATACCATACCAAAGAAAAGATTATCCCACCAAGATGCATATTTACATTCATTGCCTTGCCAAATCATGACACTAAATGACCAAAGTTAATGAACCCAATTTAAATTCCTCATACATTAAAATCACCTCACTCAATCCCATTTAATTGCCTCCCAATAGGATTAACAAATTAAGGAAAGTAAATCATTTCGGATCTAAATTATACTCGTATGAACTCTAAATTTCAAAAATTCAACGATCAGTTTACCCCTGATTTTGAACACCGAATTTAAATCAAATCTGTGTAATTAATCGTTTGTTCATGAAAACCAAAACCCCTCAATTATTATTACCTCACAAACAAAGAAAGTGCTTAATTTTCGATCAAAATTTCGACCCTATTCAAGAACCCAAAACGAAATTTAAGCCTTAATTTCTCCCGAATACGAACATAAAAATCAAATTAAATTCAAAGGATTATCATTCTTGGTATGGGTAATAAAAGCCCTATGCCAGATCGCCTCCTATAACGTCGGAGAGTACTCAAATTTGAACCATACTCCACGCCTATGAACCCTAAAAATTCGAGAATTTCCTTAATCGATTTCTCAATCATCCCAACATAAAATCCGAATTAAATCAGGGGTATTAATACTAATATCATCCTCATTAAAAGCCCTCAGAAAAATCTGAGTGTAAAACAAGGGAAGGTCTCCGATTTTGAGCCACAATTCACGCCCTATAAACCCTAAATGACGAAAATTTTGACCAACAATTTCTCCAACAATCCAAACATCAATTTGAAATTATTTTTTGTGCTTATGATCCTTATTTCATTCCTTACAAAAGTCCTCTATCCAATTAAAATAACGAACAAGAATATTTTTCCAATTTTGATCAGCAATCCTCGCCCCTATAACCCTAGGTCACGTAAAACATGGGATCTGATTTTCTTATCAAGATAAACACCAATTTTAAATTAATTTTGGGTTTAAATGTCCTTATTCTGTGCCTAACGAAAACCCTCTATCTAATTGAAATCACAAACATGGGAAGATGCTCAATTTCGGATCTAGAAGAACCCTAAAATTGCAAAAATTTCGGACCTTGAATTCTCCCAACTCCGAATGCATTTTTAAATTAAATCTGGGTTATGAACCCTCATATCATGTATGTTAATAGCCCCTAAACAATTTCAAAAATTTCAAACCTTGAGTGATCGAATTCTTGAAGCCCCAATCCACGCCTTTGAAACCCAAATATCTCAAATTCTTGCACTCGATTTTGAACCACCGAAGCATATTATTCCAATCCAAATCGTGTTATTTATCCTCACATCATTTCAAAGAAAAATCATTTGTCAATTGAAATTCATCAACCGAAACGGAACCAATTGAGGATCTAAATTTTCTCCTCAAAGAACTCTAAACCACGAAATCCGATCCTTCAATTCCTCATCCACCGTAACATTTTTTTACTCTTCTATTCAATACGACGTAGGGTACGATAACTCACGCTCAAACAAGTTCAATCCAAAAGAAGGAGCATGATATAACCGAATTTAAAATATTCCAAGACAAGGAGATGCGAGATAAGACCGAGTTGTTGGAGATAATCAATCACTACTGTTACAAGGCCGAAAGGATGACCTACCACCACCATCGTGCCGAAGAGAGACTTACAAAAGCAATCGTGGACAACAAAACACTTATAAAAGTCCACAATAATAAGTGCCAACAGTTGGAACACTTCAAAATGGAGTTCAATGAGCATCGGGAGAACATGTGGACTCAAATTCAAGCCCTCATGAATGAGAAGAATGAATTGGCACAGGAAGTTGCCTGCAAGCTGTCTGTGACCAATTTCATTATGGAAGAGGAAGATCCTATGGTACTGGAAGATGTTGAAGGAGATTTAGGAGACAGAGAAGCAATAGACTAGTTTTTCTAGTATGCAAAGTCATGAGGATAATAAGGAATATATCTTGGGTTTCCTAGTGATGATTTTCTTTGTTTAGGATTTCGATGTGTACCTCTCAGTTTAATTAATAACATTTTAAATTACTCTCCGAGTGTATCTTTTATTTTGTTATTCCTTGGTTTGATCCTACGCAACAACTTTAAACCCCTCCTACTAATATTTGGATTCAATCCACTTGTTTTTAATATATTACGCCTGATTCCTTGAATTTCTATTCTTTGGCTAACTTCAAGAATTTTAATGCTCAAATCACTCAATAGATTCGAGTTCATATTTTATAAAATTCATCGACGGAAATTGTTTTTAAATTTTTCATCCAATTCCAAGAACTTCATTCCAAGAAAAAACTCGGAACTCTATTTGCTCACTTTTCTAAAGTTAAGATACATCATTTTTCGTTTTCGAAATCATTTAGTATGCTTTAAAGATTCACACGAATATGGAAAGTATGTGGGTGGTTTGAAATCTAAAAGGTTGTAGTGTTATTTAAACGTGAAAAGTTAAGAGTTATGTCTATGTGAAAGTACAAACTTGGCGGAGCAAAGTGCTACGTGTGTAGGAGCCACCACTTGAATCGGAGGAGCAAAGTGACACGTTATGTGGGAGCCACCTCTTGAACCGATGGGGCAAAGTGCTACACATACTGGGAGCCACCTCTTGAATCCAATGAGCAAAGTGCTATGCTCACGGGAGCCACCTCTTGAATCCAATAAGTTGTCATTCGATTAGGTGTAATATATGTTTATGTGAAAGTAAGGACTTGATGGAGCAAAGTGCTACGTGTGTAGGAGCCACCACTTGAATCGGAGGAGCAAAGTGCTACGTTATGTGGGAGCCACCTCTTGAACCGTCGGGGCAAAGTGATACACATAATGGGGGCCACCTCTTGAATACAATGAGCAAAGTGCTATGCGCATAGGAGCCACCTCTTGAATCCAATAAGTCGTTGTGAGATTATCTGTAAATGTACAAGTAAGGACTTGACGGAGCAAAGTGCTAAATGTGTAGGAGCCACCACTTGAATCGGAGAAGCAAAGTGCCATGTTATGTGGGAGCCACCTCTTGAACCGACGAGGCAAAGTGCTACACATAACGGGGGCCACTTCTTGAATCCAATGAGCAAAGTGCTATGCATACGGGAGCCACCTATTGAATCTAATAAGTTGCCACGTGATTATGCATAAGATGTGTTTATGTAAAAGTAAGAACTTGGCGGAGCAAAGTGCTACATGTATAGGAGTCACCGCTTGAATCGGAGGAGCAAAGTGCCACGGTATGTGGGAGCCACCTCTCGAACCAACGGGGCAAAGTGCTACAGATAACGGGGGCCACCTCTTGAATCCAATAAAGTGCTATGCGTATGGGAGCCACCTCTTGAATCCAATAAGTCGTTGTGAGATTTTGTGTAAATGTACAAGTAAAGGCTATGCGAGGCAAAGTGCTACGTGTGTAGGAGCCACCACTTGAATCGGAGGAGCAAAGTGACACGTTACGTGGGAGCCACCTCTTGAACCGACGGGGTAAAGTGCTACACATAAAGGGGGTCACCTCTTGATTCCAATGAGCAAAGTGCTATGCGCATGGGAGCCACCTCTTGAACCCAAATAAGCCACTATATGATATGTGCTAAGTGTTTTATGTGATGTGTTTCCGAAGTCAACCCAAGTTTCGAGGACGAAACTTTCAATAAAGAGGGGGGTGTGAAGACCCGGAATTTTGGTCAAACAAATTACATGTTACCGAGATAGTTTTGAAAATTTACAAACAATAGATTTGCATTATGGATGGATTGAATTATATTATTCAATATTGTGGACTTTTAATCACCTAGTTAAGTTTATAACTTATTAGAGTTTGTGTAGGAGATAATACCTAGGTTATATGATTTTAGCTTGTAAACTTTTAAATAATTTAAAGTTGTAGATAATTAAGAAATCATTGAAAATAATCATGATAATAATAACAGTTTTAAATCTTGCAATGAATGGATAAAAGTTATGGACTATAATTCCTACACTAAGACTACATAAAAAGGCACCAATGAGGCTCCACTTTCACCTACTAGAATTTTGAAAGTGCATAATTAAACCATTCAATGGTCTTGTCCAAACCTTGTCATAAGTCATTCAATGACATTTAAGTGCCTAACCCAAGTCTTGCCACCATTCAATCCCTTACAACCACAATTCAATCACATTCATTCTAATATAAAGATATTTAATAGTTTGCTTAAATAATGTCATTAGATGGTCAAATTGTTGTAATTGTCAATAAATTCTTCTACATTACCAATTATTGAGCACATGCATTACTTGACTCAAATATTTTCATTAGGAGACCAAAATTATTGGATGCAATTAAGTCTCCTACATTATATCATATTATACCATACCAAAGAAAAGATTATCCCACCAAGATGCATATTTACATTCATTGCCTTGCCAAATCATGACACTAAATGACCAAAATTAAGGAACCCAATTTAAATTCCTCCTACATTAAAATCACCTCACTCAATCCCATTTAATTGCCTCCCAATCACATTAGCAACATCCACACATCATACACTAAAGTCTTGCCAATTGGGAGCCAAAATAGTGGATCTAAATTGGACACTCATCCCCACATTAGAACACAATTACACCATACCAAGAAGGGATTACTCTACAAATTGCATTTCTTTGAAAATATTATCACATGCACACATTCATTTTCGAACACTTCAAGGCAAGAGAGGAATAGTTTGCACCATGTTTCTCAACCAGGATCTCATTTCAACGTTCTTCGATTATTCAACAGTAAGTGGGTTTTTGCTACAATTACCATTTCATTTTTCAAAACTATATATATGTTTAAACTTTCGATTGAACATCAAATATGAAGAATATGTTTTATGTCTAACAAGTATCTGACATGATAATTGATAGGGTTGATTATAACGGGTATTTGGGCTTTGATTTGTATATATTTTCGTGTAGATTCCGTGAATATGTTATGCTTTTTGGTTTTATTTGATTGTTTCAGGAATCTAGGTGGAAAATGGAAGAATTGAACTAGAATGAAGAAAATGGATCAAATCAAGCCAAGAACTGAAGAAACTGAATTCTGGCATTCTCGATCAATCAGACTTTGAAGGCGATCGATCGAGGGAGGCAGAAGTTTTGGCCAACACAAAATTGAAGAGCTCGATCGATCGGAAACACCTTCTCGATCGATCGACATTGGCAGAGACTTGACAAGAAAATGTGAAGAAAGCTCGATCGATCGGAAGCTTCACCTCGATGGATCGAGCGAGGCAGAGAAATTCATACCCGGAAGCTGAAGGCGCTCGATCGATCGAGACTTATGCACCGATCGATCGAGACACAGAATTTTCTGAAAATAAAAGACTTGATTTGGTTTGATTTTTGGAAACTCTTCCATATTCACCATCCTCTATAAATTAGGAAAGAAGGCACAAAAATTAAGGTGATTATTCACAGTATTATCAGACCTAAATTGATATTATTCAACCGCCTTTCATCTCCGAAGAACAAGGTTGAAAAAATCCTTTGAAGTGCAAGGAAGGAAGCGAGAGAAGAAAGATCGTTCAACGCGCGGATTAGCTCCTACGTTTATCGTATTTCTAAACTAGTTAATTTGATTTTCATAATTATTTGATGTTTTTGAGGTTGAGAGACGATTAAACATCTTATTAATTTGATTTGAATTTAATTAAGTTTATCTTATCAAGTTTAAGGAATATTGTGTTTGAATCATTGATTTTGTTGTGCTTGAGTGAATTAATCCTTTTGTTCATGAATTATAACCTTAATGCTATCAAAGCCTAGCTAACTTTGATTGAACTAGTGAATTATAATTGAGATCGAGAGATAAAGTTATAATACGCTAAAACAATTCGTGTTGTATGTTTAAGATTTAGATCGAGAGATTAAATCACATACGTGGTCACTTTAAATTGAAAGATTTAGATCAACGGTTTTCATAGAGATTTATTCGGTATTAAATTGGTTTAAGTGAACGAGAGTTACTTGTGTCAATTTATTACTAGTTTCAATATAGCTCGAGAGAGTGTATTGATTATATTCGGAAATCCGTCACCTTAAGAATTGATTGATAAGTAATTGTTTTAACAAACAAATCATTGACGATACACAATTGAACGAACATCTTGATAGATTTCTTGAGCGGAATTCCTTCGCATCTTCAAAGGAGTTGTTATATTTTTTAGTTTTATTAAGTCTTTAGTTTAATTAGTTAATTAATCATCTTTATTTCTTAGGCTAAATATAATTTTGCTAATTTTATTTGGTACTTATACGTTAGTCCCTGTGGGTTCGACAACCTTTCTTTTAATCACTATACTAAAATTTGACACCGTGCACTTGCGGTAGAATCGCTACGCTGAGAAATATTGTTTAAAATAAAAGCGATCAAGTTTTTTGCGCCGTTGCCGGGGACTAATTTGTATAATATCATACGAGATTAGTTAATTGTAATTTAGCCATTTTTTTTATTCTAGTTTTATTTGTTTGTCACTCTTGATCATTGGGTTTACTACATTTGTGTTTTTCCTTTGGATTGATGTTTACAGGTAGTCGTTTATTTGGTGCATGCTAAGGAGTAGCAACCCCGCACTTGAGCCGTTTGACCCAGAAATCGAGCGTACGTGTCTAAAGAAAAGAAGGAAGCTCGAGCAATGACTGATAACAATCAAGAAGGGGTGCGAACAATGAAGCACTGAATCCAAGATCGATGATTGATTATGCTCAACCAGCATTTCATGGATCATTGTCAAGCATTACGAGGCCAACCATTCAAGCCAACAATTTTGAAATAAAGCCGGCGATAATACATATGATCCAACATTCAGTGATGTTTGGAGGAGTAGCCATTGATGATCCGAACGCTCACATCTCCAACTTCTTGGAGATTTGTGACACTTTCAAACATAATGGCGTTTCTGACGACGCCATTAGGTTAAAGTTATTTCCTTTCTCATTAAAAGATATAGCTAAAGCTTGGTTGAACTCTTTACCTGCAGGATCTATCACCACTTGGGAGGGGATGACGCAAGCGGTTTTGTCCAAATACTTTCCCCCTTCCAAAACGGCAAAGATGAGGAACGATATCACCACGTTCAGGCAATATGACCCTGAAACATTATATGAGGCGTGGGATCGTTTCAAGGATTTGCTTAGGAGATGCCCACACCATGGTCTTCCTATTTTGCTCCAGGTACAAACTTTTTATAACGGTTTATTTTCATCTAACCGTTCTATGATAGATGCATCCTCAGGAGGATCCATTATGCGCAAAACATCGGAAGCAGCGTATGAACTCTTAGAAGAGATGGCTTCTAACAACTATCAATGGCAATCGGAGAGGAATGTGCCAAAGAAACCAGGTGGCGTTCACCAAATTGATGAAATCCTGCTCTTTCGGCACAGTTGGAAGCGCTGAACAAAAAGATAGATAGCATGAGCATGACAGCAATGCAAGCTCAAGTTATCACTTGCGAATTATGTGGAAGCAATCATCCAAGCACTGAGTGCCAGGCAGGTAATCCATTCATATACAGTCTAATGAGTTAGTGAATTATGTAGGAAACAGGTAGCCCAACAACCCATACTCCAATACTTACAACCCGGGGTGGAGAAATCATCCAAATTTGCAATGGTCCAACCAAAACAACATGTTGAACCCACAACAACAACCGGAAAATTCACCTAAGCCGAGTATGGAGGAGCTCTTGACCAAGTTAATCTCATCAACGGAAACAAAGATGCAAAATCAGGATGCGTCTATAAAATACTTGGAGGTTCAAGTGGGGCAATTGGCAGCTATAATTCATGGACAAGCTCAGGGGACACTACCTTACTGATACGGTGAAAAAACCCGAAGGAGCAAGAAAAAATGGACCACTGAGACGGAGGTGACAGACCAGCTTGTGACTATAAATTAAGAACTTTCTTCTCTATATCTCTTGTTTGTTTTTCAAAGTTTTTTATTTAGTTCATCTTTTCATTCTTTTATTTTCTTTCTTACTACCAGTACCACCTCCGGAGCATGATGAGGACGACGATCACTGACGATCGTCTTTGAGGTATGTACTTTGCTTTTGCACTTATTGTTTAACATACATTGAGGGTAATGCATGTACTAAGTTTGGGGGGGGGGGGGGGGGGGTGTTTACTGGTTTCTGCTGTTGTCTTGTGTTACTTCCTTGCATGACTAATAGCATGAGATTAGGTCGTTTTGGGCACAAAAATTTTTTTTTCTCGAAAATGAGTTCATCATTTAGAAATAATGAATTAGACCTGCAATGGTATTACGCGATGATATTAATCCCCATCTCAACTAAAGTTTTGAAGATCTTTGACTTGTTTGTGAATATCTTAGGTTAAGTTAATATTTCAAAATTGAGGAACATATTGAGCACTTTTGAGTGAGTTATATGTTGGAACAATTTTGTTAACTATGATTTGTCTTGAGGATCTTGAAACACTTTAGAACCTAGTTGAGAGCACTTTGAAGCGAAATTTATAGTTAGGAACTAGACTTGGAAATGATTTAGGCGATCTTTGGATCGTTTTGAGTTTTTCGAGCTTACCATGTTTATATCAATCTCTAGTTACCTAATTTGAGCCTAACTGATAAAAAAACGGAGTATGTTTAACATACTATTAGCCCCCATTCAACATTCTTTGGCAACCTCATTATACCCACCTACTTGAGCCTAAATGGAAGATTTTTATCTTGACCCTAAGGGAGTATAATGATTCTCATTAGATGCACTTGAATTGCTAAACTTTGATGAGCTTATTGTTAAAAAATGTTGAAAATGAGAAAAGAAAAAGATAGACAAAAAGCCTTGAGAAAAAATTGAATAAATAAGACCCAAAGTGGCCAAGGCTAGAAAAAAGAAGAAAAGCTCAAAGTGTGCTTAAAAAAATTTGAATTTTCTATGATTATACTCTCTTCTTTGTATTTTCCTATCTTTTCTTTGAATCCAAACACCTAGGCCAAACATTACAAGCATTACAAGACCTATTAATCCAAGTTTAGGGAATAACTACATTAGTGTAGAACTGCTTAAAAAGTAGGCTTATAAAGTGTTTAAAAGTAAATCTTGACTTTGAGTTTAATGGCATTGTTGATCCTAAAAGTATATATGAAACTCAAGATTGACATGAACACACACGCACGTTCCGATTTTGCGATTTATTGCTTGGCTTAGGAGAAAAAACTTCTTGTTAATTTTTGGATTGACTTAAGGTTGAAGTGTTAGTGGGATTTCTGAGCTTTTACAATTGAGTTGCTAAGTTAATTCATTCAAAGTATTGATGATGAACTTTGCATTTTGATCTTAATGTTTGCTCGAGGACGATCAAATCTAAGTTTGGGGGAGTTGATAGGGTTGCTTATTACGCGTATTTGGGCTTTGATTTGTATATATTTTCGTGTAGATTCCGTGAAGATGTTATGTTTTTTGGTGTTTATTTGATTGTTTCAGGAATCTAGGTGAAAAATGGAAGAATTGAACTAGAATGAAGAAAATGGATCAAATCAAGCCAAGAACTGAAGAAACTGAATTCTGGCATTCTCGATCAATCGGACTTTGAAGGCGATCGATCGAGGGAGGCAGAAGTTTTGGCCAACACAAAATTGAAGAGCTCGATCGATCGGAAACACCGTCTCGATCGATCGACATTGGCAGAGACTTGACAAGAAAATGTGAAGAAAGCTCGATCGATCGGAAGCTTCACCTCGATCGATCGAGCGATGCAGAGAAATTCATAACCGGAAGCTGAAGGCGCTCGATCGATCGATACTTATGCACCGATCGATCAAGACGCAGAATTTTCTGAAAATAAAAGACTTGATTTGGTTTGATTTTTGGAAACTCTTCCATATTCCCCCTCCTCTATAAATTAGGAAAGAAGGCACAAAAATTAAGGTGATTATTCAGAGTATTATTAGACCTAAATCGATATTATTCAGCTGCCTTTCATCTCCGAAGAACAAGGTTGAAAAAATCCTTTGAAGTGCAAGGAAGGAAGCGAGAGAAGAAAGATCGTTCAACGCATGAATTCGCTCCTACGTTTATCGTATTTTTCTAAACTCTAGTTAATTTGATTTTCATAATTATTTGATGTTTTTGAGGTTGAGAGACGATTAAACATATTATTAATTTGATTTGAATTTAATTAAGTTTATTTTATCAAGTTTAAGGAATATTGTGTTTGAATCATTGATTTTGTTGTGCTTGAGTGAATTAATCCTTTTGTTCATGAATTATAACCTTAATGCTATCAAAACCTAGCTAACTTTGATTAAACTAATGAATTATAATTGAGATCGAGAGATAAAGTTATAATACGCTAAAACAATTCGTGTTGTATGTTTAAGATTTAAATCGAGAGATTAAATCACATACGTGGTCACTTTAAATTGAAAGATTTAAAGATCAACGGTTTTCATAGAGATTTATTCGGTATTAAATTGGTTTAAGTGAACGATAGTTACTTGTGTCAATTTATTACTAGTTTCAATATAGCTCGAGAGAGTGTATTGATTATATTCGGAAATCCCTCACCTTAAGAATTGATTGATAAGTAATTGTTTTAACAAACAAATCATTGACGATACACAATTGAACGAACATCTTGATAGATTTGTTGAGCGGAATTCCTTCGCATCTTCAAATGGAGCTATTATATTTTTTGAGTTTTATTAAGTCTTTAGTTTAATTAGTTAATTAATCATCTTTATTTCGTAGGTTAAATATAATTTTGCTAATTTTATTTGGTACTTATACGTTAGTCCATGTGGGTTCGACATCCTTTCTTTTAATCCATATACTAAAACTTGACACCGTGCACTTGCGGCAGAATCGCTACACTGAGAAATATTGTTTAAATAAAAGCGATCAATAATGAATGAAAGGACTTTGTGGAGTCACCTTTTGAATCAAATTAGTCGTTATGTGAATATGTGGAAGATATATGTTATGAGTAAGAAATGTGTTTATGTGCCAAGATCTATGTGATTTGATAAATAAATATTTAAAGGATTTTTGTTATGACTATATATATTTTTACCATGTTCAGTCGGCCCCTACTTGCTGGGTGTTTTTCCCAAACACTCACCCCTTACCTCCCCTCCCAGACAAAGGCGAAAAGAAGAGATCAAGGAATAAGAACAAGAACAATTTTGGAGATAATGGTTCCCGAAGAACCTTCAAGAAAATTTATTAGTTTTATTTACGCTTCCGCATCTTTGATTTGTATTTTGTAATATCAATTGTAATGACAATTTATTGATTTTGGAATAAATGGACTGGTTTTATCATATATCTATACACGAGGCTTGTTGTATTCGAATTTCATATTTGGATTCAACGCCGGTGTCACGCACTCAGGTCTCGAGGCGTGACACAATCCATTCAAGAAATGTCTCATCTTGGCACGAGCATCGGTAGCAATGTGCCTCACATATCTCAATAAAGATGAATATTGCAGTGCATAATCTGATACTGACATCTTCCCTTTTTCACATTTGCAAATTCATCATCCTTTAATTGTCTAGCGACAGCTGAAAAGTATCTATTCAATAATCGTGTTCGGAAAAGATCCAAATCTATAATACGCCCCTGAGCTCTTTGCCTTCCACCACATAGATGCCTTTTTGGCAAGCTGGAATTCTGTTAATTGTAACCAAGCATATTTGTCACATGGTGCTGCTACAAAGATTTGGTCAATCCTTTCCAGCAACTCCTCGGCATGTTCTCCTAACTCAGTTCCCTCAAACCGTGGCGGATGAAAACCTAGAAACGAAGTCAAACTCAACTCCTCTGGTAATATTGAAGTTCAACTGGTCCTTGTCTCAAGGACTGCTGCGGTAACGAGCTTGCGTGTCCAACACTACATTGATACTTACTGCATCTCCAACATCCTTCTGTCGATGACCTGATTCCCTATCTGCATGCTGCAATGTAATGGTTAATTATAGCATTTAATAATTCCAGATAAAAATTCAATCACCTCATTCGCACGGCAACATACGCAAATTGGATCATTTGATCAAATCAACACATTATGATATACTCAACAATGTGATCACATAAGCAAGATACCCTTGGCAACTTTCTTAACTCATAATAGACCCTTGCTTAGCCCAGAAAACTAATCACTGCTCTGATACCACTAATGTAAAGCCCCAATTAATAAACTCTTAATTAGCCTTTATAATGACATGGGTTACTTAAATTCTTTTGAAAAAAAATCCAAAAAGATCATCTGGCAATATATAATTTAGATTCATAGTTAACAGATTAACTTCATATGATCATTGTTCCAAAAAGGAAGGAGTTATTAAACAATTACTGACAAAATATACAATTCCAAAAGATCTAGTAACAAGATCCATATTCCTTCTAAACATAGTCACCTAGATCAAAATGTTGTCTAGTAATCCTTGGTCATAGCAATTCTACTTTCCCGCGTCTTCCAAAAAGTCTAATCCTGACACCCTTACCTACATGACAATTCTCAATATGAGCACATCGATAATAATTCAAGTACCGAGGATAATAATTCACAAGAGATTATCATAATGTTGAAAAGATACTTCCTGATGTTTCTGGAATACTAGAAGATTTCTCAATTGTTCCTATTATCATAATTTATAACAATGAAATTATAATACAGTATGATATAACAATTTAAAATAAACACCCTTATGTCAGCCCTCCTGACATTTTACGATGGTTCAATGTCAACCCGTGACACTTAATAATCCAACGTCAACCCGGACGTTTTATCTCAGCCCGTGACATTCAATGATAATTTCACATCAACCAGTGGCGTTTCATGTCAACCCGTGATATTAATAATAGTTCCACGTCAACCCGTGACATTCCATGTCAACCCGTGACATTAATAACAGTTCCATGTCAACCCGTGACGTTCCATGTCAACCCGTGACATTAATAAAAGTTCCACGTTAACCCGTGATGTTCCAAGTTTGTATCCTATACAAATACTACTTGTACCTTTAATGTAAGCTCGTACGTTACCATGAACCTTAGTGTCTAGAATCAATGTTAAGCTGTCCTCCCTTTTGTCCTGATGCTCGTGAAAGCTCTATATAAATCCAAAAATTTCATATTATTATAATGTTATAACTTAAAGCCCTTCTTTTTCAATTATAAGCACACATGCTCAATATTGTGATCATAATTCATATAATAAACAATGAGCAACCAATAATTTCCTTGCCCAATTGATCAAAATTTAAATTTCAAAATTTTCTCCTCACCGATCGATCGCTACATGCTCTACCGATCGATCAGTAAATCCTTGCAATTACACATTCAATACGTACTCTACCGATCGATGGGTTCCTTGGCTACCGATCGATTGCTAGACCTCTAGCGATCGATCATTAGTTAGCACCGATTGATCGGTAGACTCCTGAATTTTCATCCTCCGCTACACTTCTTACCGATCCACATATACAACTTTATTTAACACAAGTTAACCCCAACTATCATCATAAAACAAATCATCTTCCACACTCTATCTTGACATTGAAATCTTCTCACTTTACATAAACCTAATCAAATACAAATAGAAATACTACTCAATGCAAGTAAAGCTTACCAAGTACTCCTTAAATCATTTAGTGCTTGGTAAGGAAGAAGATTTCCCTTGATATTAGAAGAAATGGTGAAGGGGAGAAGAAGAAGCATTTAGAGATTTAGTGTGTGTGGTGTGTGTAGAGATTTGGTGTGTGTGGTGTGTGTAATGGGGTTGGATGACAATATGGTTATCATAATGCACTTTAGCCCTTAGACTTTGATCAGCAATAAAACATTTCACCTTGAAATGATTTATCTCTATTTCCAACCCCACCAACACACCGTATCATGCTAAAAATTTAAATCTCACCACAAGATCACATAATTTATACAATAACCCGATCATTTACGCCATAATTAATTTAATTCATCACACCAACGACTAAATAGTTCAAGACTCTAAGTTTACTATTAAGACATGTAAATCTGATTGAATACTACTACGAAAAGTTCAGTGCCTCAAGCTACTTCTCCAATAACAATTCGTTAAAGGCGCACATTTACATTCATGCATTGTTTTTAATTAATGTGGGGGATTGTTGAAAAAATATGTTTAATGAATTTAAATTAAGCATGGAAAAGTGAAAAGAATACGAATGAGCAGCGCTCAAACGCTGCCCGAAGCAGCGCCCGAGCACTGCCCAGTAGTTGAGCAATAGGTCAGGCGCCAGAGGGCCTACTGGTAGGCGCCTTAGCGCCTCGGGTTTTGTCCAAATCTTCTTGAGCGGTTTTTCTCGAAGGGTAGTGTACCCTTTCGCGTATTGTTGCGGTTTTTCATGAATTTTTTTTCCAAAAGGCGTCATTTGATGATGTCTTATTTTTAATATTAAAGGAATAACCCATGATTGAATTAAACACAATTAAACATACTTTTGCAAGATCAAAATCAAGTTTTGAGAACAAAATTTCTACATAATATCTTGTTCATCCCATTTCGTATTTAAATCCTTTAAACCTTTGTGGTTTAAGGATTCGTGATTTGAAATGTTTCTATCACGAATCATAGACATTGTATCTTGGGACACGACCGCCGCTTAATCGTGAATTATTTGTTAATTTGCTTGCTATACCCAAAGATACACACCCTTATAAGTTTTCCTACAATATATATATATATATATATATATATATATATATATATATATATATATTAGATTTTGAAATATTCACAATCCCAACAAATCAACTAAAAGCTTGCTTGTCTAACTCTTGTGAGCTAACAAATGTGCCATGAAATCCGTACGGCACTCTTGTTGGTAACTTAACCGATGCTATCTCTTTCATGTTTGAAGCTTTCAAAATGACCAATTCCGACGACTCTTTCTCCTCGTCCCTCACGAAATTCATGAGAAACCCTTCGTGTTCCTCCTCTTCCTCGTCCTCTTTGGTTGGCACGAAACATGGCTCGCCCCCGAATCTTTTGCACCCGTACATGTACTTCATTACATGTCCCGTGGTCAGGTCGACCTTAGCCATACCGCTAGATTTCGGCCATGGATCCATTATAGCCAAATATAGATATCGGGTTTTCTTACCTAATCGTCTTTTATTCACTTGTCCACCTTCTAAGTTTATCCCCGATACAATGACCCTTCTAGTAGACTTGCCCGTTTTCAAATTTAAATGAATTTCGGATAGTTCGGTTAGTATTGGGTTGTTACTAGCCGTAAACAACGCGTCCACCGGTGTCATGCATGAGTTGATTACTACGATAATTTTATCGTTGCTTTCGTCAAATTCCTCCCATGAATTCGATATATGGAAGCAAAAGCAATTTGGGACATCAATCCATTGAATCTCGGATTCATTTTTAGCGTTTTTTGGTAAAACACCGAATCGAGTTGTTTTCTTCGGGTCGTGGACCACAGGCGATGCACCTCGAAACATCATGGATAAGTTGAACACCACTTGATGATCCGGTATGATCACATGACTCTCTGTTATAGCAAAGTCATGTATCATTGCTGGCTGTGGGATGGAAATTGCAATCTCGCGTGACTTATTTCCACATGAGTCGAATTTGATGAATTTAAGGTAAGGTTTGGAAAGTACATTATAACTCAAAGTGAAGAAATCCCCCGTGATAGGGTCCACCTTAGGATGAGCAATCATGGAATCCTTGAATTGTCCGTTAAAATCGTATCTTTTGATTGTTTCAAGATCACCATCATCCATAACACGGACCTCGTAGGGGAGGTCGTCCTCGGACATTGCTAGGAGCCGGCCGTTGAAGTAGATTAAGCTAACATTGGCTACACCAACTCCAAGAGCCACATTGACAAAGCCGGCCAACGCCCGCAAGCCAAAAAGGATGAGACGAGCCAAGCCTAAGTGTCCATGCAACTCGCCGATTGGCTTAGGAAAAACCCGTCTTCCCAACTCGACCTCTCGCACCAACCGGTTTGTTCTAACAAACCTGCAAGCATAGCTGGCTCGGTTTTTTCCCACCAAAGAGACTACATGAACCATGCCATCACCATCGAAAAGGTGGTGGCCACTGGTTGGAGGGAACAATGGGTTTCCACCATTCCTAACATAGACTCCTCTTAGGGTTGTGGGAATGGTGCCGACAACTTCAAGATCATGCCGAACCGGGCATTCTTGTACCGGTGCGAAATTCCCTTCAAGTTGAACATCCGGATCAACCATCCGGTTCAACCGGTATTTCTTTTCCATTTTCGTAACAACCGATCTCTCCACCATGTTAAGCGTAGAGTCGACAAGTTTTTGAAGTAGGGTCAACTTGACAGGTTCTAAAGAATTCGGGGGAAAGATAGACGGTCTCTTACAAGACGGAGATGGCGGTGGCATCGGTGAAGGAAGTGTTGGTTTTTTCTTTGGGAGTGTATCTGTTGATGAACTTATTAGGGCTTGGCACATGAATGAAGAGGGCACATATATCATTTCTTTAGTGAATTTAGGGTTTGGTAAAGGAGACTTTTATGAGTTTTTGAGGGAATTGAAATGAAGTGAAGGTGGTGGGAGAGTGAGATTTGCATATTAATTTGATGGTGAATCTTAGTTTATAATGTTATAATGACTGGCCAATAGGGACTCACAATTTATAGGGGTGAAGAAAGGGCATTTATAGGTGATACGTGTATCGAGAAAGTATTTATGTTAAATGAAATTTTCTGCTCATAATTGACTCTTAATATTTATTTTTGACAAGTAAATTTTGTATATAATTGAAATTGTAATCCCGTTTGCATTAGTGTAGCATGGGACTATCCATGGTTTTGATTTGTTGATGTATATGTGGTATTTTTCTTGAATCGCTTAAGATCGCATTTTGATTTATTGATTTGATTTGGAGGAAAATATTTGAAAACTATTCATTTAAAATTTATAGATTTGAAATGTCATATAGTATAATATAGTATATTGTTTCAAATCCTTCCAAAACACACAGATAAATATATTAAAAAAGAATGAGAAATTTGAAATACCCAATTTAATTTCATATTCAAATATAAATGATGGATTTGAGTGGGGATTTGAAATTCACACATTCGAATCCTTCAATCCAAACAAAACCTAAATGAATTTATTTAAACTTTAAGCGATTTCAATTGTATTTAGTTTTTTTTCTAAAAAAACCAGTATATTTTTTGTGGCTCGCCAGCCAATTTCCTATGAAATCAAGGTATATATAAGCAATGTTGTTACCAACATGTTAGGTAAGATGCTTTGAATATTTATTACATTAAATGTGCCTTTTACAAGACAATTTTCACCTTTCTTTACTTTGTATAAGGCAGGAGAGATGAAGATTTAAGACTGTTATATCACATAAACATATATTTCATATAAAATATAACTAATGGATTATGAATTACATGAATATTAGACTAAATTTATTTGGAATACACATGGTCCGGGGGCGAATTTAGAAATAATGTTTTGGGACAAAAATAATGACATTAAAATAGATGTCAAAAAATTTCTAAAAGAGTCGAAATATAAATGACAGGGCCCTACGTTTAATATATGGCTATGATGCACGGACACTGATACGACGACACTGACACGACACGACGTGACGCAGCGACACGGATTTTCAAAAAATCAGGATACGGCACAGCTGGGATATGCCTATATATTTCACTCATATTGACACCAAATACATATTACATATTACTTTAATTAATAATTAATTTAACAAGCACGTCCAAATAAAATATAACACCAAAAATATTCTTACCAAATTCAAAAATAATATATCTAAATGTATGTCACTGAAATCATCATAATATCACACATACTAACAATAAATGTATATTACTGCAATTAAATAGAGTTTAAATAATACGTCTAACTTTAAAACTTTTTAAATTGCACAATTATCACCCAAAAGTCTCCTTTCTGTGTCGGACACGGCTCGGACAAGCCCATCAACCATGTCGGACATGGGTGTCCGATTTTGAGGGGAGTGTCCGACACCGGTGCCATATTTAATTTTTTTAATAAAATAAAGGACATCGCGTGGCGTGTCCGACACGTGTCCGAGGAGTATCAGAGAAATGTTCGACACTGCACCGAGTAATTTTTAGGAATATGTGAATCATAGATATATGGTAAATGTGGGTTTTTACCCCCACACAAAAGTTTGAAAATGATATAAAATGTATAATTTTTTTTATTTTGTAGGAAAAAATATATTTTTTAAAACTTCTACAATAGTTTATCATTATATTTATTATACTAATTGTTAGGATCGGTCCGGAGTGTTTAGAGGGGGGGTGAATGAACACTCCTATTAAAATTTAATCCCTTGTGATTTCTTTCGGATTAGTGAAAGAAATCTATTTCTTAATCAACTCTTTTGCAGAACAGACCACTGAATATTTTAGTGCGGAACGGTCTGTTCTTAGATTAGTAAGAACGGCTCGATGACTTGAACAATAGAGCGAGTGCAGAAAGATAAAAGACAGAATATGTTTCTGGAAGTTCGAAGGTGGTGTAATCCTTCTACGTCTCCCCTTCTTCCAATTAAGGAAGGATTCCACTAGAAGACTTTGATTTATACAATCCTGTTGTACAAACCCGATTCAGCTGGATTTACCTCACTACCAGACTGAAACTCCTTGTCTCTCGATCTGTTCAGACACACTCTGTCTGACAGTTACAATTGTTTCTCACTCTATATTTCAATACATAATACACAAGATAGACTTTAGTCTATGCACACAATGATCCTAAATGATCAAATATTACAATATACTTGTGCTTATGAAGATTTTCAGCTCGAGAATGTCTGAGCTTGTAAGCTTGTGCTGTTTTGCTTTCTTGTGCGTTTTTCGATTGATCAGACTCTCGTGCTTGAGCTCTTCTGTTGCATCCTTATATAGTTGCATGTACCAACGACATTATTTCCCTTAATGTGCAACTCTTGACTCTGCTTAAACTCTGAGTAAGCTATAGTCTTCTTCTTTAAGGTACTTGCCATTCTGGTTCATGCTTTCGGCGACTGTCAAGTAAGCTCTTCTTTGTCTTCTTACCTTTTATGGTAATCTCCAGTCTTTGTCAGCATTAATTGCGACATTAAATGCTTCAATAAATAGCAGTTAATGATTCGGACTGAAGAACCAATCTTTATTCATCCTTGATTGCTCTGATCTGATAAAGGTTGAGATCGATCTGAAGCTTCGATCTGGTCAGTCTGATTTCCATCAATCCGCTATGATTAACGATATACCATATCAGCTCGATCTGTTTTGAGCGATCGATCTGGTCAGTCTGATTTCTCTCGATCCGGTCTGATATGTTTTGTCATCTTTAAAATCCGGAACTAACAAATTCCCCCTTTTTGATGATGACAAAACCTAGCTTCTAAATCATTTTATCCAGTCTTTTAAGAACTCTGAAGCGTATACTTTCGGATCGAGTACTTCTTCTTGTTCAAAATAGATGAACATTATTAAGTTAGAGTTCGGATTGATTAAGCCGTTTTTAGTTCAAAATAAATGAACAAGGACTTAACAAAGAAAAATTTTTATTGATCACAAAAATCTTATATACAGACAGTCTGATTTAAGCAAAGAAACTGCTACTTTCTTGAAGACTGAGACTGATGTGGCTTGAAGTCTTTTCTCTTTTTCCCTTTTTTGTCAGCAACAATCTCTTGAAGAAAATCGACAACTTGTGCTAGCTGAGCGCTGATAGCGTCAAGACGAGTGTCTTGAGCACGAAGGGAATTGGCGACTGATGCTCTAACTTCAGTGGCCAGCTCGATCTGCTCTTTTCTCAGGCTGTTTTTATAAGTAGCTTGTTGAGAGAACAGATCGTTCAGTCCTCGTTGAATGCTGCTAATACTGGCTGTCATCTTCTCTTTAAATGAATCAAAGTCCAAAGACGTAGTCCTTTGACTTTGATGAACCTCTATGACTCGTTGAGAGAGAGATAGACAGTTATCAGAGAGGTGCTGAAGGGTCCTTGCCAGGGATGGAGCTGCATCAGATAACTGGCTTGGAGAGTGATCTGATGACGATAAGGCGTGATCAGCTTCTGCAGCAATGGGTATAATTGAAGACATAGCAGCTTGGCGTCTTTCGGACCGGTTCAAGGTGACCAAGTCCGAAGAAAATTCTTCTATGAATGCCATATCTTCAGCATATTGTTCTGGAGGAGTGCTAGGTCTCGAAGGCTCCTCAACCTGTAAAGCTGCAACAACGGTTGAGACCACCAGATCCGGATCGACGAAAGCTGGCTAGACAACTTGTGTAAGTGCTGCGGTTGGACTGAGTTGAACATGGGAGACTGATGATCCCAGAGGAATAGACGTTGTTGGAGAGTCCAACAAAACATTCAGGGCATCATCTTCTACGTCAGACGGAGCATTAGTCATTGGCTGCTCCGCTATCTGTTCTGCTGGTCGATCTGCTGTTCGATCCGCTGTCCGATCTGCTATCTGATCCACTACTCCAGAAGGAATAGCCTCTATGAAAGGTTCTACCAGAGTCTTGCTCCCAGATGGATGATCCGGGTTGGGTACTGGAGTGGATATGCTGAGCTTCTGTCGTTGAAATCGGACAGCTAAGTGAAGAGCATGAATATCCATTTCCAGTTGGGCAAATAACAGCATCATCATCTTTGGCAGTTGGAGTGTTCAGATCGAAATTTGCTTTCTTAGCGGCCAAGAGCAAATTCGCCAGTCTGAATCTCTGGTTGGCCTGGCAGAGATCTTTGCGAAGCACCGCGACTCTCACATCATCCGTCTCTGTCCCCTTAAGGACTTCTTCTTCAATTTTCTGCAGTCTTCTCAGCTTGCCGAAGAACATATCAATGTAGGTTGATCGTTCTGTACTCGACATATTCATCAAAGACCACAATGAGCGCCTTGACCTTTTCTTCAACATCCTCCATAGCGATGTCGATGGCTGTTTGCGTGGCAGATTTGGGTTTGGAGGAGAGGGGTTCAGTGAGAATGGCTTTGCCCTTGCCGGTGGAAGATGGAGATTTGACCCCTGATTGGGTGTAGTCTCCCAATGATAACAATCCATTTGACCACGGGAATGGCAGAGGGGACTCGGATTGTTACTTTGGGTGCAGTGGTTGAAGCTGTTGAAGGTTGGATTGTAGGTTGGGGTGCAGGGGTGGCTTTTGTGGGAGGCAATATGGGTAGGGTTTTGAGAGGTAGGGTTTTGATTGGCTTGGTGATCTGGGTTCTTGGCTTTTTGGGAGGGGGCTTGGCTGGAGATGAAGGAGCAGACTGAGTTTCCTCGAAGTCAGTCTGAATGGTCAATTTGCGCTTGACTCGAGGTCTTCGATCAGCAGTCTGTTCTGTTCCTTTCTCAATCTTGACAGCCACCAGATCGGTAGAAGTGGGTGGAGCACTTTTAGACTTTAGGAGAGCCAGTCCCTTGGAGTTGAGAATTTTAAATGGACTGAGAGCGGACGGCTTCCCCAGCTCGATGTCCAGTGTCTCCAGTAGTTTGCTTAAAGGCACAGCAAAATAGACAGCCTGTTTGGAGGCGATGACTGTCTCAAGCAGTACTCCAAATAATATTGCAGACCAGTTCATCTTCTGGCCTGAGTGAATAGCAGCCATGGCCCGGAACTTCTCAGCAGTAACAGCATCATAGCTTCCGGCTTTGCCCAATAATGGCTTGCCAACAATCTCGCATAACACCTGGAAATGAAATAACATTTCCTTCTTCTTGAATGAAGGCTGCAGGCGGTGGCCAAAGATGGATACCTTCCCTTGAGAGCCGTGAGAGAAGCTTGAGGAATCTGGCCAAACTCAGTCAGGCGGTTAAAATTACGATCAGTCCGGGCTGTTTTAAACAATTATTTTATTTAAAGATTTGTTGACAAGACAGATCATGGGATAACATCAGATTTGACATAGATCGGTCTGAAAGTTCGGACCGGTCTATGTCTTTCTGAACATTGTATTATCGATCTGTGACAGCATACAATCTTTAAAAGAAAAAAGAATACAACTTCTAAAACATCACGTTAAATCTATTAAACCAAGAATTTGACGAAAATAATTAAACTTAGCCTCAGGGAGTGGTTTGGTGAAGATATCTGCTGCTTGTTGTTCTGTTGAAATATGCTCAATCCGAATTTCCTTTTTGCCAACATGATCTCGAATAAAATGATGTCTGATATCAATATGCTTTGTTCGAGAGTGCAAAACTGGATTATACATTATAGCGATTGCACTTGTGTTGTCACAAAATATCGGAGATTCAACAGCTTGAATACCATAGTCTTTGAGCTGGTGTTGAATCCAGAGCATTTGAGCGCAACAGCTTCCAGCGACAAGATATTCTGCTTCAGCTGTAGATGTGTCAATAGATGTTTGCTTCTTGCTAAACCAAGAGATCAATCTTTCACCTAAAAATTGACATGTTCCACTGGTGCTTTTACGATCAATCTTACAGCCAGCATAGTCTGCGTCTGAATATCCGATTAAGCTGAAATTTGAATCCTTGGAATACCAAAGACCAACGTTCTGAGATCCTTTCAAGTATTTCAGAATACGCTTAGCAGCAATAAAGTGTGATTGCTTTGGTTCTGACTGAAATCTAGCGCACATACAGACTGAGAACATAATATCAGGCCGGCTCGCTGTAAGATACAAGAGCGATCCGATCAGTCCGCGATACATATACATAGATACTTCAACTGCTGTTCCCCCTTCGTATTTATCTAACTTGATTGTAGGACTCATTGGAGTTGATGCAGTTGAACACGTTTCCATTCCGAATCTCTTCAGAAGCTCTTTGGTATACTTGGTTTGATTTATGAAAATGTCATTGTTGAGGTGTTTGACTTGGAGACCCAGAAAGAATGAAAGTTCTCCCATCATACTCATCTCAAACTGTCCTTACATTAACTTAGAGAATTTCTCACATAATTTGGGGTTAGTTGACCCAAAAATGATATCGTCAACATAAATTTGAACTAACAAAGTATGTTTCCCCTTAATAAATTTAAACAGAGTTTTATCCACTGAGCCGATCTGAAAATCATGGTTCAGCAGAAATTGAGACAAAGTGTCATACCAGTCTCTTGGAGCTTCTTTCAGTCCATATACTGCTTTATTCAGTAGATATACATGGTCTGGAAATGAGTGGTTCTGAAAGCCAGGAGGTTGCTCAATGTAGACTTCCTCTTGAAGCTTACCATTAAGAAATGCACTATTCACGTCCATTTGATATACCTTGAAGTCTTTAAAAGCAGTATAAGCAAGAAATATTCGGATCGCTTCAAGTTTGGCGACTGGTGCAAAAGATTCATTGAAGTTGATTCCTTCTTCTTGTCGGAATCCTTACGCCACCAGTCTGGCTTTGTTTCTAACCACAACTCCATCTGCGTCTAGCTTGTTTCTGAAGACCCATCTGGTTCCAATAACAGGCAGATCGCTTGGTCTGGGGGTTAGACTCCAAACTGATTTTGTTCAAATTGATTAAGCTCTTCTTGCATGGCCTTAATCCAGTTGAAATCAGTCAAAGCTTCATCAATCTTTTTAGGTTCAAGATTTGATATGAAAGCAGCATGAGTGAATTCATCCATCATCTGTCCTCTGGTTCTAATCGGTGCAGAAGGACTTCCAATTACTAGATCAGGTGGATGCCTCTTTGTCCATCAATAACTTGATTCTAGATTGTCTGGACCAGACGGATGAGTAGAAGCGGCATTATCAGCATCTGATTTAATATTCGAGTGAGGATCATCCGGATCGGCTCGATCTGAAGGAGCTTCATTGCCTTGATCCGGTCTGTCTGGTACTTCAGGTTCCGGTGGATTGTCTCTTGACCTGTTAGCTACAATCTCATCATCACTGTTAGCTTCGAGATGGATATTTTCCATCTGATTTTGAATTGATTCCTTGTTACCCTCAATACATAAAGATTCATCAAAAACTACATGAACTGATTCTTCTACAGTTAAAGTGCGATTATTGAAAACTCTAAAAGCTTTGCTATTTGATGAATATCATAAGAATATCCCATTATCTGATTTAGCTTCAAATGCTGTAAGATGATTCTTACCATTGTTGTGAACGAAGCATTTGCAACCAAATACATGAAAATGAGAGATAGACGGTCTGTTACCAGTCCATATCTCATATGCGGTGAGATTCAACTTCTTGTTAATCATAGACCGATTTTGAGTGTAGCATGCAGTATTTACAGCTTCTGCCCAGAACTTTTGCGAGATTCCAGAATCAGCAAGCATTGTTCTTGCTGCCTCTTTAAGCGTTCTGTTTCTTCGTTCTCCAACTCCATTTTGGTGAGAAGTTCGGGCGGCTGAAAATTGGTGCTTAATTCCTTGATCTTCTATAAAGGATTCAAGATTCTGATTTGAAAACTCAGTGCCTTTGTCACTACGCTTGATGATTTCTCATTCTGAGTGCGTTTCAGCAGCTTGATCAATTTCGGACCGGTCTGGTCTTTACTGCTCAAAAATATAGTTTAAGTAAAACGTGAGTAATCATCAATAACAACAAGAGTATACCGCATTCCCCCTAAACTTGTTATTGGTATAGGACCAAACAAGTCCATATGTAATAATTCTAAGCAACGTGAGGAGGATTTGGCATTCTTGTTTTTGAAGGATGATCTGATCTGTTTGCCCATTTGGCAAGCTGCACAAATCTTATCCTTGGCAAAATCGATCTTGGGCAGACCGACAACTAAATCATGTTTACACAGGCTAGATATAGTCTTAAAGTTTAGATGATTCAAGCGTTTATGCCATAGCCAGTGTTTATTATCATTATTAGCGATGAAGCATGTAGGATTATCAGGTTGAGCAAAATTCCAGTTAATCTTATATGTATTTCCATTTCTGATTCCTACAAGCATGGTCATACCGTCTGACGATTGAACAGTGCAAGTGTGTTTGTGAAATTTTACAGCATAACCATTATCACATAGTTGACTTATACTAATCAAATTACAGCAAAGATTTTCAACTAACATCACATCATTCATAAAAATATTACCATGGACAATCTTACCCTTGCCCACGGTTTTACCTTTGAGTTATCCCCGAATATGATTTTGGGTCCAGTACATTCTGTGACTTCAGACAGTAGCTCGGTGTTTCCAATCATGTGACGAGAACACCAATTGTCTAAGTACCACTCTGATACAAGATTCTTCGGTACCTGTCATCTAACAAAATCATTGTTGGTACCCAATCCTACTTGGGTCCAGAACTGATTAGCCCTTTGGAAACCCACACCTGTATCAGCTTTAATGTCTTGTGTGTGTCTGGTGTACTGTGAGCTGATCTGTTTCGATGTTGTGTGTGATAATGTGTGCGATATGGAAACCTTTGATTCTCATAAGGTAGTTTATATCTTCGTTGAACTGGTTTTGAATTATAGTAGTTGGATGGTCTTCCTTGCCTTAGATTTTGCACTTTTTAATTTGGTCTGAAAGACGCAAAGCTTGCTGGTGCCTTTTCTTTGGCTTGGTTAACATATCCAATCCCTTTTCTCAAACCTTGATTCACGAAAGAGACTCCCGTTTGAATTGTAGGTGCTTCAGTCTCATATACTGTGCTGGATTTAACAAATGTCATTTGTTTGATTTTGTTCTTTACCAGCAATAGTTCAGATTCATCTTTGGTGCATTCTTTGATATCAAAGCCTATGCCGGTGACATCACCGACATTTCTTTGTACCTCTTGCAATTCTTCCAATGATGTTCTTGATTTTGTCCATGTTTTGAAAATATTAGAAACCTTAGCATTTTGTGTGCTAATTCTCTTGTTTTCTTCATGGAGCTGATCGTAAGAGATTTTCAGCTTATTCAACTCGATCTGTAGATTATTGCACTCACCTTGCTCAGAGCAGCTTGGTTTGTTGTGCTCATCCATTTGATCATTGGCTTTAGCTTTACTTTTCTCAAATGATTCAGCTAAGAGTCTATAATCATTAGCCATGTCTTGCAGTGCGGACATGAGCTCTTCACGTGTAAATTCATTTGAGTCAAGTTCGAATACCTCGTCTGTTTGACTCATATCTTCGTCTGTCATTAGACATTGAATATCTTCTTCGCTTTCGCTGGAAGAATATTCGGAGCTTTCTGAATCTGAATCAGTCTGAGCCCACTTGTTGTTTCCTTCTTCTGCTAAGTTAAATGTAACTCATCTTTATTCTAATCTAATATAAATTGATATTAAAAATATCAAAATCAAATATCAAAATATGTTAAGATTGAATATTATGAGAAAAAGTAAATGTTTTGAATTCATATTCAAATCCACATATTTTTAAATTCAAATAAATAAAATTTTCAAAATCAACTCATATTAAGTTCAACAAACAATTTAATTAATCTAAGTGTATGTTTGGAGTCATATAAATTTTTAAACGATTTTATCAAAAATAAATCTTTTAAAAAATATTTGATTAGTTAAATCTTTTATAAACATAAAATATCGGTAAAATTACTAATATAAGAGGCAATGGTGTAATTAATTATGAAACGGGTTAAAAGTGCATTGTATATAGTTGGAGAAGGTTAATTGATGTAGTTAATAACATAACGTATTGCAAATGCAACATATATAATTGGTGAGGATAATATTAATATAATTACACTGTAAAACTCTATCTTTCAAATTGCAAGGTTGACTAAAGTACTCCGTAGAATCAAGCCTGTCAAGTCTATGGTGCCCGAATAAATTATTTTCACAGTTTATGGCGATTTTGGGTGTTTGATTTTCATGTTTAACGTTATATAAAGAATGGTCTTCATATCCCAATCCCGGGATTTTATTTGAAAATTTCTAGTTACATTTATCTGAGCCAACCTCTCCCAATGCTTACATCAGTTATAGTCATATAACATCAAACCCAACAATGTTACATTTCTATATTTTGGATAAATTACAAAAATGATCTAGCTACTTTTAGATTAAACAAATATAATCTCACATTATTTTAACAAATATATTTTCTCGAAATTTTTTTTTCACAAAAATGGTTCAAAATACCACTTTTCTGTTAAAAAACAAATGTGTGTGCATGTTCGTTTAAGTGCAAAGCTCCCCATGTCTTCATATGTCTCCATATGTATATCATTTGTCCGTTCCGTTTGTTTTTAACGTAAAAGTTGTTTTGAGAGCATTTTTGTTGAAAAAATATTTATGTGGACTATATTTGTGTAGTATTAAAAGTTTGAGAGTGTCATGCCAAATGGCACTATCTAGTGAGATCATGCTTATAATTTACCTGTATAATTTTAAACCATGAATACAACACCACTTCAGCAAGAAAACCGAAGATAAAATACATAAACCAAATGGAACATTTGAAAATAGATGGAATTTATAATCGATTCTTCAACAAAAACCCAGAATCATACACTTAAAAAGACTCAGCATCATACACTCATTGGTGATACATCTAGATATTTGTCAAGCCAGAAATTACATCAACTTTAGTCATTTTTTCAAATACTAATGTCACTAATCGAATCGCTGCAAGGCTAAAGATTGGCACTGTGTACCTCATTCTGGGTCTGGGGAGCCACCAGGAACCAGCTGCATTAGGCAAAATGATCATTAACTTTGACTCGAAAAAACATTCATAGGCAATCCAAATTGAACTGAGTTAAAGCCGAGCAATTGAGACAATTGCCACTAGATTTGTTACATGCCCTGCACTTACTATGGCACTGTTGTTTCCATTCAGCAAGATCTGATCAAGTCTTGTTGTGATGCCCGGGAACTAATTGTGTTAATCCCGGAGTAGTAATTATCCTTAATGGATTTTAGTTGTTGCAATTATAAATTAATTGCAGTTTTGGGACTCCCGGGGATTTTAATCCGGTATTTGGAGTCTTTGGATTTAAGGGATGAGATTGTATTCTCATCATGGTGATAACCTTGGAATTTAGTTTTTGGTGGGATTTGGGATCCAGAGTACTTTGTACTGAGGCTGGTAATGGAAATTGAGTTGGAGAGATAATTATTGAAAACAGATTATTTTTAATGAATCATGATGTATTTACGGAGGTATTGGTATTTTGGAGTCTTGGTGCTATATATACCAAATGGACTCGATATTCCGTCATTGCACTGAATCTCTCATCTCTCTCTCCTCTCTCGCGCTCAACACCTTTCCCCCAACCCTTCCCCTCTTTTCTCTTGGAAGCAAATCGATGGAGGCTCGTCTTGGGAGCCCGATTTCTTGAAGAAAAGCTGGTAATCTTCTTCCCCTCACCTTTAGCTTCGATTTGATTATGGTAGTGTGCTTGTTGGTTATGTTTTGAGTTGGGGTTTGAGAATTGGGGGTTTTGGTTAAAAATCTAAAAAGTTGTTTTTTTAGTGTTTTTATTGAGTTTAATTGGTGTATTGGAGGTGTTGAGGAAGTTAGGGATGTTGGTTTTGAGTTTGGGTGTCAAAAACACCATTGAAGCTCGAGTTTTTCGGAAAATTGCAGGTCGCGATCGATCGTTGATGGTATGCTTATCGATCGCGACGAGCAGCTAGAAATTTATGAAGATTTACAGTGGTGGTGATCGATCGCAAGGTCGATCGATCGCGAGTGGGTTGGCGATCGATCGCGGAGACTCACGATCGATCGCGAGAAGGCACTGGTTGGCCACTGGCGGGGCGATCAATCGCGATGAAATCAACGATCTACCGCGGCTCGAAGGATGGAGTTTTTTCGAAGATTTGGGAAAATGTCAGGATTTTGGAATCGAAGTTTAATTAGCCGATTTTCTGGGCGATGTCTACATTCCAATAGAAATGCTATGTTAGGATCGGTCCGGAGTGTTTAGAGGGGGGGTGAATGAACACTCCTTGTAAAATTTAATCCATTGTGATTTCTTTCGGATTAGTGAAAGAAATCTGTTTCTTAATCAACTCTTTTATAGAACAGACCACTGAATGTATAAGTGCGGAACGGTCTGTTTTTATATTTGTAAGAACGGCTCGATGGCTTGAATGAAAGAACGAGTGCAGAAAGATAAGACACATGATATGTTTCTGGAAGTTCGAAGGTGGTGTAATACTTCTACGTCTCCCCTTCTTCCAATTAAGGAAGGTTTCTACTAGAAGACTTTGATTTATACAATCCTGTTGTACAAACCCGATTCAGCTGGATTTACCTCACTACCAGACTGAAACTCCTAGTCACTAGATCTGTTCAGACACTCTCTGTCTGACAGTTACAATTTGTTTCTCACTTCTATTTTTCAATACAGAATACAAGATGCGCACAGTGATCTTAAATGATCAAATATTACAGTGTAATCGTGCTTAAGAATAATTTCAGCTCGAGAGATTCTGAGCTTGAAAGCTTGTGCTGTTTTCTTTTGATTGATCAGCAAGAGTCTTGTATTCGTAGTATCTGTATTGTTGTTGCATCCTTTTATAGTTGCATGTACCAACGACATTATTTCCCTTAATGTACAACTCTTGACTCTGCTTAATCTCTGAGTAAGCTACAGTCTTCTTCTTCAGGATACTTGCCGTTCTGGTTCATGCTTTCGGCGACTGTCAGGTAAGCTCTTCTTTGTCTTCTTACCTTTTATGGTAATCTTCAGTCTTTGGTCCTTTGTAGCATTAATTGCGACATTAAATGCTACAATAAATAGCCGTTAATGATTCGGACTGAAGAGCCACTCTTCATGCATCCTTGACTGCTCTGATCTGATAAAGATTGATATCGATCTGAAGCTTCGATCTAGTCAGTCTGATATCTATCGATCCGGTCTGATATGTGATATGCCTTATCAGCTTGTTCTGTTTTGAGCTATCGATCTGGTCAGTCTGATTACCCTCGATCCGGTCTGATATGCTTTGTCATCTTATCAGCTTGATCTGTTTTGGGCGATCGATCTGGTCAGTCTGATTTCTCTCGATCCGGTCTGATATGTTTTGTCATCTTTAAAATCTCATCGATAAAGTTCGGAACTAACAAATTCCCCCTTTTTGATGATGACAAAACCTAGCTTCTAAGTCTTTTTAACCAGTCTGATAAGATCTCTGAAGCGTATACTTTCGGATCGATTACTTCTTCTTGTTCAAAATAAATGAACATTATTAAGTTGGATCGATTAAGCCTTTTATAATTAAGCCTTTTATTTTAGTTCAAAATAAATGAACAAGGACTTAACAAAGAAAGATTTCTTTATTGATCACCAACAATCTTGCATACAGACAGTCTGAATATTTAAGCAATCTATTTTCTTGAAGACTGAGACTGATGCGGCTTGAAGTCTTTTTTCTTTTCCCCCTTTTTGTCAGCAGCAATCTCTTGGAGAAAATCTACAACTTGTGCTAGCTGAGCGCTGATAGCGTCAAGACGAACGTCTTGAGCGTGGAGGGAATTGGCGACGGATGCTCTAACTTCAGTGGCCAGCTCGATCTGCTCTTTTCTCAGGCTATTTTTATAGGAAGCTTGCTGAGAGAACAGATCATTCAGTCCTCGCTGAAGGCTGCCAATACTAGCTGTCATCTTCTCTTTGAATGAATCAAAGTCCAAAGCTGTAAGCATCTGACCTTGATGAACTTCTATAACACGTTGAGAGAGTGACAGGCAGTTGTCAGAGAAGTGCTGAAGGGTCCTTGCCAGGGATGGAGGTGCATCAGATAGTCGGCTTGGAGAGTGATCTGATAATGACAATGCATGATCATCTTCTTCAGCAATCGGTATAATTGAAGATACAGCAGCTTGGTGACTTTCGGACCGGATCAAGGTGACCAGATTCCGAAGAAAATGCTTGTATGAAAGCCATATCTTCATCTAATTGGACTGGAGGAATGCTGGGTCTGGAGGGCTCCTCAATTTGTATAGCTGCAACAACTGTGACACCACCAGATCCGGATCGACGAACTCTGGTGCGCCAACTGTTGCAAGTGCTTCGGTTGGACTGATTTGAACGTGGGAGACTGATGATCCCAAAGGAAGAGATGTTGTTGGAGAGTCCAACAAGACATTCAATGGTTCATCTTCTGTAGCAGACGGAGCATTAGGCAATGGCTGCTCCGCTGTCTGATCGGCTGCAGTTCTGCAGTCTGATCTGCTGCACGATCTGATGTCTGATCTGCTGCTCCAGAGGGAATAACCTCAATGAAAGGTTCTGCCAGAGTCTTGCTTGCAGAGGGATGATCTGGGCTGGTTACTGGAGTGGATATGCTGATTTTCTGTCGTTGAAATCGGACAGCTAAATGGAGAGCATGAATATCCATCTCTAATTGAGCAATAACAGCCCCATCATCTCTGGCAGTTGGAGCATTCGGATCGAAGTTCGCTTTCTTAGCAGCTAAGAGCAGAGTCGCCAGTCTGAATCTTTGATTGGCCTTAAATAGCTCTTTGCGCTGCACAGCAATCCGAACATCATCGGTCTCTGTCCCCTTCAGAACTTCTTCTTCCATCTTCTGAAGGCGTCTGAGTTTGCCGAAGAACATCTCAATGTGGTTGATCGTTCTGTACTCGACGTACTCATCAAAAACCACAATGAGCTCCTTCACTTTCTCTTCAACGTCCTCCATAGCAATGTCAATTGCTGTCTGCGCTGCAGATATGGGCTTAGAGGAGAGTGGTTCAGAGAGAATGGCTTTGCCCTTGCCGTTGAAGGAAGGGGACTTGATTCCTGATTGGGTATAGTCTCCCAACTCAGTGATAACAATCCCTTTGACCACGGGAATGGCAGAGGGGACTCAGATGGTTACTTTGGGTGCAGTGGTTGAAGTGGTTGAAATTTGGGTTGTAGGTTGGGGTGTAGGGGTGGCTTTTGTTGGAGGCAATATGGGTAGTGTTTTGATTGGTTTGGTAATCTGGGTTCTTGGCTTCTTGGGAAGGGGCTTGGCTGGAGGCGAGGGAGCAGACTGAGTTTCTTCAGAGTCAGTCTGGATAGTTAACTTTCGCTTGACCCGAGGTTTGCGAGCAACAGCCTGTTCTTCTCCCTTCTCAATCTTGACTGCCACCAGATCGTTAGGGGTAGGTGGAGCACTCTTGGACTTCAGCAGTGCGAGCCCTTTGGAGTTGAGAATTTTGAAGGGACTCAGAGCAGACTGCTTCCCCAGCTCAATGTCCAAAGTTTCCAGTAGCTTGCTGAGAGGAACAGCAAAGCAGACGGCCTGTTTGGAGGCAATCACTGTTTCCATCAGGACTCCAAATAGAATCACGGACTAGTTCATCTTCTGTCCGGAAACAATAGCAGCCATAGCCCTGAACTTCTCGGCAGTGACGGCGTCAAAACTTCCAGCTTTGCCCAATAATGGCTTGCCCACAATTTCGCACAGCACCTGGAAATGAAAGAGCATTTCATTCTTTTTGAATGAGGGCTGCAGGCGGTGGCCAAATATAGAAATCTTCCCCTGAAGAGCTGTGAGAGAAGCTTGAGGAATCTGCCCAAACTCAGTCAGTCCGGAGTTGGGAAGACCAAAGGTCTTGGCCAGCGTCATCGGCGAGATTTCAAATGTTTTGCCCTTTACAGAGGTGGAGATAGATCTCTTCTGGGATACAGCATTGGCAAACATTTCACATTCGTAAACCACCGTGCCACACTCCAGAAAATTCCGTAATCCAGACGATTCCAAAGCTCGGAAAATGGAGACCATCTCTGCATCTTCAGCCCTGTAAATATCATTGAACTCAACGGAGAGAGAGTTGTGAGTTATGGTAGCCATTGGAGTAAAATGGAAGAATATACGAAGAGCTGAGAGGTTATGAGAGAGTTAGAAAGCAGACAGCGGTAAATGGTAAAAAGTGAATGAAAATGAAATGTTCAGCCCGCTAAATAAGAGAGAGAAGACACGTGTCTTTATCTCGAAGACTGATAATTAAATAATTCAAAATAAACGGTCAGGATAAAAGAAAGATAAGGCGGTTAAAATCGGCAATCAGTCCGGGCTGTTTTTGTTTTAAATAAATACAAAATAAAGGATTTATTGTCCAGACAGATCATAGGATAACATCAGATTGTCATAGATCGGTCTGAAAGTTCGGTCTGTGTTTTTCTGAACATTGTATTATCGATCTGTGCCACAAAGATCTTTAAGCGCAAAAAGAAGAAAACATCTAAACTATCAAGATAAGTCAATTAAACCAAGAATTTGACGGAAATAATTAAACTTAGCCTCAGGGAGCGGTTTGGTGAATATGTCTGCTGCTTGCTGCTCTGTTGAGATGTGCTCGATCCGAATCTCCTTTTTGCCAACATGATCTCGAATAAAATGATGTCTTATATCAATATGCTTTGTTCGAGAGTGCAGAACTGGATTATATGTTATAGCGATTGCACTTGTGTTGTCGCAAAATATCGGAGAGTCAACAGCTTGGATGCCATAGTCTTTGAGCTCGTGTTGAATCCAGAGCATTTGAGCGCAACAGCTTCCAGCGGCAAGATATTCTGCTTCAGCTGTAGATGTGGCAATTGCTGTTTGCTTCTTACTGAACCAAGAGATCAATCTTTCACCTAGAAATTGACATGTTCCATTGGTGCTTTTACGATCAATCTTACAGCCAGCGTAGTCTGCGTCTGAATATCCGATCAAGCTGAAGTTAGAATCTTTGGAGTACCAAAGACCAACGTTCTGAGATCCTTTCAAGTATTTCAGAATACGCTTAGCAGCAATAAAATGTGATTGCTTTGGTTCTGACTGAAATCTGGCGCGCATACAGACTGAGAACATAATATCAGGCCGGCTCGCTGTAAGATATAAGAGCGATCCGATTAGTCCTCTATACATAGTCACTTCGACTGTCGTTCCCCCTTCGTCTTTGTCTAACTTGATTGTAGGACTCATTGGAGTGGATGCAGTTGAACATGTTTCCATTCCGAATCTCTTAAGCAGCTCTTTGGTATACTTGGTTTGGTTAATGAAAATACCATGGCTGAGCTGTTTGACTTGGAGACCCAAAAAGAATGAGAGTTCTCCCATCATGTTCATCTCAAACTGTCCCTGCATCAACTTGGAAAATTTCTCGCATAATTTGGGGTTAGTTGACCCAAAGATTATATCATCAACATAAATATGAACTAACAGGGTATGTTCCCCCTTAATAAATTTAAAGAGAGTTTTATCTACTGAGCCGATCTGAAAATCATGGTTCAGCAGAAAGAGATAGAGTGTCATACCAGGCTCTTGGTGTTTGTTTCAGACCATATACTGCTTTATTCAGTAGGTATACATGATTAGGGAATTAGTGGTTCTGAAATCCAGGAGGTTGCTCAATGTAAACTTCCTCCTGAAGCTTACCATTAAGAAAGGCGTTCTTGACGTCCATCTGATATACCTTGAAGTCTTTAAAGGCGGCATATGCAAGAAATATTCTGATTGCTTCAAGTCTGGCGACTGGTGCAAAAGATTCATCGAAGTCAATTCCTTCTTCTTGTCGGAATCCTTGTGCCACCAGTCTGGCCTTGTTTCTAACCACAGTTCCATCTGCGTCCAGCTTGTTTCTGAAAACCCATCTGGTTCCAATAACAGGCAGATCGCTTGGTCTGGGGGTTAGACTCCAAACTTGATTTTGTTCGAATTGATTAAGCTCTTCTTGCATGGCCTTAATCCAGTTGAAATCAGCCAGAGCTTCATCGATCTTCTTAGGTTCCAGAGTTGAGATGAAGGCAGGGTGAGTGAACTCATCCATCATCTGTCCTCTGGTTCTAATCGGTGCAGAGGGACTTCCAATCACTAGATTAGGTGGATGCCTCTTAGTCCATCGATAGCGTGACTCTGGATTATCTGGTCCAGTCGGATGAGTAGTGGTAGTGGTATGATCAGCATCTGCTTTGATATGAGAGTTTGGATCATCCGGATCGGCTTGATCTGAAGAAGCTTCATTGCCTTGATCCGATCTGGCTGGTACTTCAGATTCTGGTGGATTGTCTCTTGACCTGTTAGCTACAATCTCATCATCACTGTTAGCTTCGAGATGGATGTTTTCCATCTGATTTTGTATTGATTCTTTGTTACCCTCAACACACAAAGATTCATCAAAAACTACATGAACTGATTCTTCTACAGTTAAGGTTCGATTATTAAAAACTCGATAAGCTTTGCTAGTTGATGAATATCCTAAGAATATTCCATTATCTGACTTAGCTTCAAATGCTGTAAGATGATTCTTACCATTGTTGTGAACGAAGCATTTACAGCCAAATACATGAAGGTGAGAAATAGACGGTCTGTTACCAGTCCATATTCCATATGGAGTGAGATTCAGCTTCTTGTTAATCATAGACCGATTTTGAGTGTAGCATGCAGTATTTACAGCTTCTGCCCAGAACTTTTGTGAAATTCCAGAATCAGCAAGCATTGTTCTTGCTGCTTCTTTGAGCGTTCTGTTTCTTGGTTCTGCAACTCCATTCTGTTGAGGAGTTCGAGCGGCTGAAAACTCATGCTTAATTCCATGATCTTCTAGAAATGATTCAAGATTCTGATTTGAAAACTCAGTGCCATTGTCACTTCGAATCCTGTCTATGCTGGATGATTTCTCATTCTGAGTGCGTTTCAGCATCTTGATCAACTTCGGACCGGTCTGATCTTTACTGCTCAAAAATATAGTCCATGTAAAGCGTGAGTAATCATCAATAACAACAAGAGTATACCGCATTCCCCCTAAACTTGTTATTGGTATAGGACCAAACAAGTCCATATGCAATAGTTCTAAACAACGGGGGGAGGATTTGGCATTCTTGTTTTTGAAGGATGATCTGATCTGTTTGCCCATTTGGCAAGCTTCGCAGATCTTATCCTTAGCAAAATCGATCTTGGGCAGACCGATAACTAAATCATGTTTACACAGGCTAGAAATAGTCTTAAAATTGATATGATTCAAGCGTTTATGCCATAGCCAGTGTTTATTATCATTGTTAGCGATGAAGCAAGTATGATTATCAGGTTGAGCATGATTCCAGTTAATCTTATATGTATTTCCATTTCTGATTCCTACAACCATGGTTATACCATCTGACGATTTAACAGTGCAAGTGTGTTTGTGAAATTCTACAGCATAACCATTATCACAAAGTTGACTTATACTAATCAGATTATAGCACAGATTTTCAACTAACAACACATCATTGATAATAATGTTACCATGGACAATCTTACCCTTGCCCACGGTCTTACCCTTTGAGTTATCCCCGAAAATGATCTTGGGTCCAGTACATTCTGTAACTTCATACAGCAGCTCGATGTTCCAGTCATGTGACGAGAACACCCGCTGTCCAAGTACCAGTCTGATGCAAGTTTCTTCGGTACCTGTCATCAAACATATTTATTGTTGGTACCCAATCCTATTTGGGTCCAGAACGGATTAGCCCTTTGGGAACCCACACCTGTATCAGCTTTAATGGCTTGTGTGTGTGTGGTGTGCTGTGAGCTGGTCTGTTTCGATGTTGTGTATGATAATGTGTGCGATATGGAAACCTTTGATTCTCATGGGGTAGTCTATATCTTCGTTGAACTGGTTTTGAATTATAGTAATTGTATTGTCTTCCTTGCCTTCGATCTTGCACCCTTAGATTTGGTCTGAAAGACGCAAAGCTTGCTGGTGCCTTTTCTTTGGCTTGGTTGACATATCCAATTCCTTTTCTCAAACCTTGATTCACGAAAGAGACTCCCGTTTGAATCGTAGGTGCTTCAGTCTCATATACTGTGCTGGATTTAACAAATGTCATTTGTTTGATTTTGTTCTTTACCAGCAACAGTTCAGATTCATCTTTGGTGGATTCTTTGGTGTCAAAGCCTATGCCGGTGAAATCACCAACGTTTCTTTGTACCTCTTGTAATTCTTCCAAAGATGTTCTGGATTTTGTCCATGTTTTGAATATATGAGAAAACTTAGCATTTTGTTTGCTAATTCTCTTATTTTCTTCATGGAGCTGATCATAGGAGATTTTCAGCTTATTCAGTTCGATCTGGAGATTGTTGCACTCACCCTGCTCAGAGCAGCTTGGTTTGTTGTGCTCATCCATTTGATCATTGACTTTAGCTTTATTTTTCTCAAATGATTCAGGTAAGATCCTATAATCATTAGCCATGTCTTGCAGTGCGGACATGAGCTCTTCGCGTGTAAATTCATTTGAGTCAAACTCAAATACCTTGTCTGTCTGACTCATCTCTTCGTCTGCCATTAGACATTGAATATCTTCTTCGCTTTTGCTGGAAGAATATTCGGAGCTTTCTGAATCGGAGTCAGTCTGAGCCCACTTGATGTTTCTTTGTTCAGCTACTAGGACATTTTGGGACTTTCCATGATTTTTGCGGTCTTTGTAGTGCTTCTTTTTCCTGTCATCGCGATGCTTCTCCTTCCGTTCTTCTTTCTTCGGTCTGGTGCAATCTGCAATGAAATGTCCGGTCTTACCACAATTGTAGCAAGCCTGATCATTAACAGCATCGTCCTTTTCTTGATTTATAATGAGAGGGTTTAAAATTCCTCTTATTTTTAGACATGAATTTACCAAATTTCTTGATAAATAATGACATAGCATCATTACTTATCTGTTCGATAGATCGATCTGATGTGGAGGCGATCTGGTCTGGAATAGCTGCCAGTGCTTTGTTTGGTTGAGAGATGAATGGCTCTGCTTCACCTCTGCTTATCAGTTCGAACTCATATGCTTTAAGATCTGCGAACAGATCATGAAGTTCAACCTTGTTCAGATCTTTGGACTCCCTCATTGCAATGGTCTTAACATTCCATTCTTTTGGCAGGGCTCTCATAACTTTCAGAGCGATCTCTCTGTTTGAGTATTCCTTGCCCAGACCATTCAGTTCATTAATGATACCAGTGACTCTTTCATCAAACTCATTTAGAGTTTCTCAACTCTTCATCTTTATGCTCTCAAATCTTTGAAGAGCAACAGTCAGCTTGTTTTCTTTGGTCTGGTCGTTGCCTTCACATAGCTGTGCTATCTTCTCCCAAATTTCTTTGGCAGTAGAGCACATTTTGATTTTGCTGAACATGTTCTTGTCCAATGTCTTGAACAAGATGTCTTTGGCAACGTTGTCGAGATTTGCTTTCTTTCTTTCCTCATTTGTCCAGAGGGATCTGTCCTTCTCTACCATTTGTGGTTCTCCACCAGTAATGACGACTGTTGTATTGACTTTCAGAATCTTCATTGGTCCATCAGTAATGACGAACCACATATCGTCATCCTAAGCTGCCAGATGAGCTTGCATTCTGATTCTCCAGTCATCATAGTCTTCTTTTGAGAACATAGGAATTTTGTTGAATGATGCCATCAGCTCAAGTGTCTTTGTGCTGATTAAGATGACCTGCTCTGATACCACTTGTTAGGATCGGTCCGGAGTGTTTAGAGGGGGGGTGAATGAACACTCCTTGTAAAATTTAATCCCTTGTGATTTCTTTCGGATTAGTGAAAGAAATATGTTTCTTAATCAACTCTTTTATAGAACAGACCACTGAATGTATAAGTGCGGAACAGTCTGTTTTTATATTTGTAAGAACGGCTCGATGGCTTGAATGAAAGAACGAGTGCAGAAAGATAAGACACATGATATGTTTCTGGAAGTTCGAAGGTGGTGTAATACTTCTACGTCTCCCCTTCTTCCAATTAAGGAAGGTTTCTACTAGAAGACTTTGATTTATACAATCCTGTTGTACAAAACCCAATTCAGCTGGATTTACCTCACTACCAGACTGAAACTCCTAGTCACTAGATCTGTTCAGACACTCTCTGTCTGACAGTTACAATTTGTTTCTCACTTCTATTTTTCAATACAGAATACAAGATGCGCACAGTGATCTTAAATGATCAAATATTACAATGTAATCGTGCTTAAGAATAATGTCAGCTCGAGAGATTCTGAGCTTGAAAGCTTGTGCTGTTTTCTTTTGATTGATCAGCGAGAGTCTTGTATTCGTAGTATCTGTATTGTTGTGCATCCTTTTATAGTTGCATGTACCAACGACATTATTTCTCTTAATGTGCAACTCTTGACTCTGCTTAATCTCTGAGTAAGCTACAGTCTTCTTCTTCAGGGTACTTGCCGTTCTGGTTCATGCTTTCGGCGACTGTCAGGTAAGCTCTTCTTTGTCTTCTTACATTTTATGGTAATCTTCAGTCTTTGGTCCTTTGTAGCATTCATTGCGACATTAAATGCTACAATAAATAGCCGTTAATGATTCGGACTGAAGAGCCACTCTTTATGCATCCTTGACTGCTCTGATCTGATAAAGATTGAGATCGATCTGAAGCTTCGATCTAGTCAGTATGATATCTATCGATCCGGTCTGATATGTGATATGCCTTATCAGCTTGTTCTGTTTTGAGCTATCGATCTGGTCAGTCTGATTACCCTCGATCCGGTCTGATATGCTTTGTCATCTTATCAGCTTGATCTGTTTTGGGCGATCGATCTGGTCAGTCTGATTTCTCTCGATCTGGTCAGTCTGATTTCTCTCGATCCGGTCTGATATGTTTTGTCATCTTTAAAATCTCATCGATAAAGTTCGGAACTAACATGCTATACTTTTAAAATGGATTGGTTGGAGTCAAAGTTTAATAAAACGGGATTCTCGGTTGAGTTTTTGGCTATCATTTAAACTTATAAAATGGATTATTTTTGGGTATTATGCATGCTTAGCCGGAGTCTTTTAAAATGGTTAATCGTCATGGATTGACGATGGGCTTAGAGGTTGTGAACGTGCTTGGCCATAATGAATAACACAGACGGAATATAAAACCATTGATGCAAGCACGAAATGACATGAACAATTGTCAAAATCGGTTAGTGTCATCAATTTCAAGCTCTATAAAACTTCCAACATTAATCATTTTCGCCGCGTCAACATACAACTTCAATTCCTGGAACAACTCATAATAATTTCCAAAAGCAACGGACCTAGCCTTCTTCACACTTCTCCATGCTTTGTTGTACGAGAGCTCCAAGCCATAATCTCTCTTCGCTAACTCTATTACAGACATAGCAGAACAAGTTGAGTTGGCACCGACTCGATCACCAATAATTTCAGATATTAAATTTGAACTCATCCTTTTTATTTGTCTCTTCCTACTCTTAGACCACAATGTGAATGTTGTTTTATTTCTTTATGTGCAAAAACTCATTTACACATGAAATGTTGGCATTCACAAACTAACGACAACTATCAACATGCTTCCAAGCACACTCGGTAAATATTATATCCGTATTGTTTTTTACATATTTGAAATCAAATCCAATATCCATAGAATATTTATTCATTTCACCCTGAAACTCTTCTACGTCACATGTAAACTCTAGACACATCATACTAATAATTGATGACTAGTCATAACATGACATCAACTTCTACTTACCTTTAACATTACATCGTCAATGGTTCATATACTAAGGATGAGCTACAACCTTGTTCTGTTGCACCGCATCCCACTACTAGAAAAACTGGATTTAACGACACAAAAAGCGTCACGAAATGTGGCTATAGTGACGCTTTTTGCTGTAGTGAAGCTTGATAAAGTGTGATGTAGGTGGGCGTTTCAATAGATTATATATGTTAGAGTGACGCTTTAAAGCGACGTAAATACCATATTTTGCGATGCTAATAAGCGTAACGAAATTTAGTATTTGTGTCGCTTTAAAGTTTCACTATAACCTATTGAAACGCTCACCTATGCGATATTTTATCAAGAGTCACTATAGCCAAAAGCGTCATTATAGCTGCATTTCGTGATGCTTTTTCACATTGTTAAATCCAGTTTTTATAGTAATGAGAATTACCCCAATATTGCATCACAATAACTTAAAAGCCACATTTTTTTTAATTTGTCTATGTTTATAACAACATTTTTTTCAGAGTAATGACCCGCAAGTCTAGGACCACGATCCTCCCACGATTTGCACACGATCTACTCATCACATGATTTGTGCGTGCCTCTCCGTAATTTTTGTCTGGAACTATTACACGTCTGTGAACATCTCTGGGTATTCACATATGTCTGATCATCTACTTTAACTGGGTTCTGGATTAGGTTCGTGATTCACTCAACTAATGGCCAACTGGGCTGAGGTGGCACTTTGCCACCTCAACAATGATGTGTTCAAATTGTGAGATTTACTATCCCAAGGATGAGCTGAGAACAAAAAGGTTGCGCCAACGTGATCCTCAATGCGACCACTTCGATTATCAAGTCAATGCTCGATAAATCAACATAATAGGAATCAAGGGCATTTACTAATTCTCCACAAAATATCCACTTATGATTCTTGTATAATAAAAATATATAGTTATAGAAAGTTTTTTAGAAGATTGAATTGTCCTATCCTTGCTATTGGGCATATGTTATAACATCATTTTCCATAGTAACGACCCACAAGTCCTGTACCACGATTCGTGCATGATCTGGGCCTGAGCTGCTCATAATCCACCAACAATTTGCTCCTGCCTCTCAGTAATTATAGGCCGGCACTAATACATGTCCATGATCATATATGGGCATTAACATACGCCTGATAGTTTTCTTTGACTTGGTTTTGGATTAAGTATGTGATTAGCGCAACTAATGGCCAAGTGGGATGCTGTCGCACTTTGCCACCTCCGCGATAATGTGTTCAATTAGTCCGTGAATATCGGGATGAACTGGATTTACCCGAGGTGGCCCGATTCTACTATAACATTAGGAACATTTGATGAAAGAATTTGATATGAATGAAGAATTTGAACTTGATTTCAAATGATATTCAGTTTATTTGAAATCCATTGTTATTAATAATAAATTTGATCGCACAACTAAAATATATTTGAAGTCCATAATCTCAAATAACTCAATCAAAATAGACAGTTATAAATTTATATATATTATAACATAATAATATATACTTCAACTAACATGCCTAAATATATCAACATATTCCCCCTTTATCTAATCTTAAATTCAGGCTCAAATAAAGTTTTCACCAAACATTTTTTCCCAAAAAATTAATTAACCTATCATTTAAAATAATGATATGAACCAACACTTACTTCAACCATATACACAAAAGCAAATTACTACCGCTCTATTCGAAATGTATCCGTTAAAACTGCCCGGCCCTGATGGTATGTCTGCAATCTTTTTTCAAAATTTTTGGCATATCTTCAAAAACAAAATTGTTGTTAGCATTCTAGATTTTCTAAACAAAGGTATTTTCCTTGATAAACTCAATTACACTCAAATTATACTCATATTCCTAAATGTCCCCATCCTGAACTCATCAATTATTTCTGACCTATCAGCCTGTGCAATTTCATTTACAAAATCTCAGCCAAAGCTATTGCCAACCGACTCAAACCAATGATGAGTAATGTTATAGCTGAATCTCAGTCTGCATTTGTTCATGGCCGATTAATTACTGATAATGTCCTTGTAGCTTTCAAAATTAATCATTATTTAAAAAGGAAATCTCGGGAAAAAGGGGTAAATTGCAATTAAGCTGGATATGAGTAAATCATGTGATAAAGTTGAATGGGAATTCTTACAAAGGTCGTGATTCGTCTTGGTTTTGACACTAAATTTGTTAAGATTATTATGGTCTGTATTTGTACTGTTTCATACTCGTTAAACATGGATGGTGAGCAGTTTGGCCATTTCCACCCTAGTAGGGGCATCCGTTCGAGTGACCCCTTGTCACCTTTTTTGTTCTTATTCATCGTAGAAGCTCTTAGCTCATTGATCAAGTGTACTGAGAATCGGGATATCATTAAAGGGGTGGCTGCAAATAGGGCTGCATCAGTTATTTCACATTTACTTTTTGCAGACGACACAATGATATTCTGTCAAGCAGATAATACAACAGCTAACTCCATTCGACAAATTTTACACATGTATGGTTTGGCTTCTGGCCAAGAAATCAACTTTAAAAAATCTGATGTGGTGTTTAGCAAAAATATGACGACAGAGTTGAGGGAGTGCATCTGTGGCATTTTGGGTATTCGAGAGGTGAAAAAACAAGATAAATATTTAGGGTTGCCATCGGTGGTTGGAAAGTTCAAAGCTGAAGTGTTCGGAGGAATCCGAGAGGGTACGTAATCGAATTCAAGGAATAGCCAAAATATGCTTCCAAAGCAGGCAAGGAGGTCCTCATTAAATCTGCCTTCCAACATGATGAGTTGTTTCATTCTCCCTGATTATCTCATTAACAATATTGAATCGATGATACCCAATTACTGGTGGGAGAAAGCAGTACTATGAAAATTTGTCTTAATTGGGATAAGTTGTGTGAGAGCAAAGCATATGGAGGATTGGTTTTTCGAGATTTGCTAGCATTTAATTTAGCAATGGTGGCAAAGTGACCGGTTATTTCGGTGGGAAATTAGCAAGTGTACTAGGTCAAGTTATAGTATGATCGGATTGAGTCCAAGTCGTACCCACAGAGATCAACGTTAATTACTAGAATATGAATTATTTTCTTAATCTAGGCTAATTATAATATAAAGATGATGGATTGATATGTTAAACTAAATTATCTAAAAATAGCAAGGATCAAAATGACAATAAGGATTGCTTGGAAGAAATTCAAATTTGGAAAAATGACCAAGGCACACAACGGTACCGAGCCAAGTTATTTCCCCATGTCAAAATTAAAATCTAATTAACTAATTATTCAATTCACGACGAAATTCCCTATCTTATTTATTAAACGATTCCTCGAGTTAATAAAATAATTAAATCTATCAGTCCAATTATTCCTAACTGAATTTAATTAGATCTAATTGCATAAGTGCTATGGAATTTCAGTTTTTAAACCTAAAGTCGCATACAGAAATCGAATTCTATCTCTAGTCGATTTTACTATATGTTGATTGATAGAGTGAAGCAAATATTAATCCATGAACAACAACTTGTCTCGGCCCTATCGTGGCCTTAGTCTAAATAAAACTACTCCATAAAACTAAAACAAAAGCAAAAACTAATGTTTGAATTCATGAAAGCAAAATAATAAATCAAGGAATAGAGAATCTCATTGATTGGTGCATGTTCCTCCAGTTCCCGAGCAGTTCCTCCACGAATTATGATGTATGTGGGATGTATGTTGGAGAGAATGTGTGGTATTCTGAAGTCTGGTGAAAAGTATGTCAAGATGTTTATAGTATGTTGAAGTGTGAGAGATTAGCCCCTTTTTATAATATAAAAAAGATGCTTCAAGATATGCTCCAATCTTCTCTTTCCTTATCATGTAGTATTTTGTTTCCTTTTGAACTCTTCAAAACCAATCTTGAGAGATAGCATGTTATCTTCAATTGTTTACTTGCTCCCCAAGATTTTCTAGTATTTCCTCCTTCCAAAGTCTTCAAAAATCCTCCATGGTTCTCGAAATTTGGTTGAATAAATTTCTCGGGATTCCTACGTGCCTTTGAATTTGTCGACCAATATGCTTCCAAAATCAAGATTTTTCCACAATTTGGTCAAACCTACACATCATATAAAATAAGACTTTTAAGTACAAAATTAGGAATTAAAATGTCAGATAAGCACAAATACGAAAAAATAAATCCCTAAATTATCTATAGGATTCGTGCTTATCAACAACCCCCCCCCCCCCCCCCCCCCTCCCTCCCAGACGTAGGCTTTGTTCGTCCTAGAACAAATCAGAGAATAAAATAATCAAAAAATTAACTACTCAAGGTGATATACTCAACATTCCTTAACCTTCCAAACATCATCACACTCGATTAATAGAATCACACTTCGAGGATCATGAGACTCGCTTCGTTGCAACATCAAAATTCAAACACTTACTAGTAAAGATCAAAAGAATGAGACGTGTGTAGTGTGTAGGTCAAAACTCATACTACTCAAAACTGTTTTGGATCGAGGATCACTCGTATTTTCAAAAAAAAAATCTTGAAAAACTCCATATGCTTTCCTTCCATACACCTCTCCACTAAATGTTGGACAATTGTGACTCGGTCCATAGGTCTTTATATGCTTATAACGTTATGCTACAACTCACGGCTTCAATAGAAGATAAGGATTCAAAGATGAGAGAAAATAAACATATTTATCTCGTATTGCGTTCCTCCATCTCTAATCCTTCACTATATGTTTGATCCTTCATCATCCCTTTGCATATTTTGATCCTCCCATTATCTATAATTTTCGTTCCTTCACAACAATCTCGCTTTTATTCAAAAAAAAAAATCAGATAATACTCCATCTTTTTTTTTTTGAAGGATTTTTCACAAACTCTGTCTTCATCACTATACTTGTCAACATATTGGAGTTTTTGAAATTGTACAAGCACTAAAGGAGTTTACTTATCTCAAAGTTTAGGTAGGAAGTAGTATATGAGTTAAAAATTCAGGTAGTTGATGCGGGATTTGAAAAGATGACGCCTCGATTTTTATTTAGCTCAAAGGGGACACTAGAGATAAGAATGATGTATTGGGTAGGCTCGAAAGGCTCAAATGGCTCAATGATTCCCTAAATCCTTCCTAAGTCACAATCATCCGTATTTTCACCTCGATGGATAATCAAACAAGTTCTAGATTGTCTCATTTTTTTACGAGTTCACCACTTTACCAATAAAGTTCTCTAAGTTATGACCTAAGTGCATGAATGGTGTCTCAAAAATTTGATACAGAACTAGTTCATGCCTAAATCCTTTAGCGACAATTACGGTTCCTCTCAATCAATTCTAGGCATGATTCAATCTTTCAAGTGATCAAAATTCCAGCAAGCCAATTATATATCATGTAATCAGAAGTGCATTGTCACAATGAATACAAAAAAAATGTCAACTTTTGCATGCTCGAGGATTAAACATTTAAGTGCATGTTGAGTGTTGTGAAGTGAAACAACCCCCCCCCCCCCCCCCACCCCACTCCCACCCCCACACCCCCCACCACACACACTCTTAAAGAGCGACATTGTCCTTAGTATCATGCTACTTGATTATGAAAAATGAAAAAAAGAATGAATTGCATAAACACTTCCCTGACAATATCATAAGTGAATGCTTGATTAATCATTGGAGGAGCACGGTTGGCTGCTGAAACTTCTTTTGTCTCATTGGAGGATCGCAATTCCTTCACTTCATCATTGAAGGAACGCCCAAATCGCTGACCTACACAACCACAAGCACTGAGATTAAACTAAAAACTTGAATAACAAAGACTAAAAAAACGAACTAAAAATGAAATCAAATAAAATGCTGGATTGCCTCCCAATAAGCGCTAAAGTTATTGTCTATAGCTTGACAACTCCCTTGGTTTCAGTTTGGATTTTGCAAAGGAGTTCTCGGCTCCTCTTGCTCCACGATTCCCCCATGAAAGATTTTCACCCGATGTCAATTCACCTTAAAAGGATTATTGGTGTCTCCTAGAAATATTATCAACACGTTGGCATTCATACAGTTCAAAATGAATGTGTGTGCATCCTTAAACAATGTAGGCCGAAAGAAACCTGATTGAAGAACATTGGCATCAGTTTTACTTGCTCCAAAGTGTCCTCCAGTTGGGCCATCATGACAATGAGAGAGTATAGAGTTTACCTCTTCAGCTGGAATGCACCTACGAATTATGTGATCTGCACATTTTCTAAACAAGAATGGATCTTCCCAAAGATAATATTTCAAGTTCGAATAGAACTTTCTTTTCTGTTGATATGTAAAATGGGGAGGGATGAACTTACATGATAAATAATTAACAACATCTGTGTATCAGTGTAGATTCTAGATGGTAAGTAATTGGTCGTCATGGAATTAATCTCTAATACAATGCTCACATTCAACGGGATTCTCCAGTATAGATAGATGGTCTGCCACTTGGTTTTCGGTTCCCTTGCGATCTATGATCTCCATATCAAACTCTTGTAGTAGAAGGATCCATCTTATCAATCTTGGTTTGGCATCCTTTGCTCAATAAATATTTCAAGGTTGAATGGTCCGTGTGGACTACCACCTTGCTCCCTACCAAATATGATCGAAACTTGTCCATAGCAAAAACCACAGCCAACAACTCCTTCTCAGTAGTAGAGTAATTCAGTTGGGCTCCAGAAAGTGTCATACTTGCATAGTAGATCACAAGCAAGACTTTATCTCGCTTTTGTCCCAAAACAGCCCCTAAGGCGGTGTCAATTGCGTCGCACATGAGTTCAAATGGCAAATTCCAATCTGGTGCAACGATGATAGGGTAGTGATTAACTTTTGCTTTAGTAACTGAAAGGCTTGGAAACAATCCTCGGAAAAAACAAAATAAGTATCCTTCATTAGCATATTTGTTAAAGGCTTGCTAATACTTGAAAAATCTTTGATAAAACGTCTGTAAAAACATGCATGCCCAATAAAGCTATGAATCCCCTTGACATTAATAGGGGGAGGAAGTTTTTCAATGACCTCTACCTTACCTCTATCCACTTCGATCCCTTTCAGAAATTTTGTGGCGTACGACAATTCCTTCTCTTACCATGAAATGACATTTCTCCCAATTAAGACAAGATTGGTTTCCTCACATCTTTTAAGCACTTTTGACAAATTAGTCAAGCAACAATCAAAGGAGGAACCAAAAACAGAAATCCATAAAAACTTCAATAAACTTTTCAACCATATCATGAAAGATTGTCATCATACAACGTTGAAAAGTAGCAAGAGCATTACATAAGACAAATGTCATCCGTTTATAAGCAAAAGTCCCATTGGGGCAAGTGAAAGTCGTTTTATCTTGATCCTCAGGGTCTATGGGTATTTGCATATATCCTGAGTAACCATCTAGAAAGCAATAAAAAGAGTGCCCTGCTAATCGTTCTAACATTTGGTCAATAAAAGGGAGAGGGAACTGATCATTACATGTGGCATCATTCAATTTACGGTAATCTATACACACACAAACAGTCACAGTCCTAGTGGGGATTAGTTCCTTATTCTCGTTTTAAACAACAGTGATTCCCCCTTTTTCTTAGGTACTACTTGAACAGGATTCACCCACTTGCTATCGTAAATAGGAAAGATCATACCTGCATCGAGGAGTTTGATTACCTCCTTTTTGACAACCTCTTGCATCGCTGGGTTGAGTCTCATTTGGGGATGGATAGTTGGGGAATGCTCTTTCTCCATTAAATTGTGTGCATGCACATTGATGGGGAGATCCCCTTGATGTCGGATATGTTCCATCCAATGGCATGCATGTGATCCCTTAGCACTCTCAAAAGCTTATCATCTTCTTCACCTGTCAAAGAAGAAGACACAATTACTGGTGGTTTGTCATTATCTCTTAAAAATAAGTATTTCAAATGAGAATGAAGAGGTTTAAGTTTGAGGATTGGGGGTTCTTCTATGGATAGCTTGAGTGGCTTTGGAATATGTTCAAGCTCCCAATCTTTGAGTTTGCCAATTTTGACATGGGCTTTGATGCTTCCAAGTAGCACATACATTCCTTAACCTCTTCTCTAATTGACTCCAAAGCATTCGAGTTCACCAAGCAAGTTTCCAAAGGATCTTGCAAGATGATCATGCATGCTACACTCAATAATCTCATAAATAGCATCTATTCGATAACAATTAGAAGGATCAACGGGATATTTCATGGTGCGAAAGCATTAAAAGTTACCTGATCGATGTTCATCCTTAATACTAACTCACCTTTTTGCACATCGATAAGAGCTCTTCCGATTGCCATGAGAGGACGACCTAAGATAAGGCGAATCTCACTATCCTCCTCCATGTCTAGCACAACAAAATCAACTGGAATGATAAACTTATCAACTCTAACCAAAACATCCTATATAATCTCCTTAGGATATTTAATAACCAATCGGCAAGTTGGAGGGAAATAGTGGTGTGTTTGACTTCTCCAATCCCCAATTTCTCAAATCATGAATAAGGCATAAGATTAATGCTTGCACCAAGATTGCACAATGCTTTGCTAAAAGATGAATTACCTATAATGCAAGGGATTGAGAAATTAACTGGATCTTTAAGCATAGGAGGCGATTTATTTTACAATATAGCGGAGCACTCCTCGGAAGCTTAGCAGTTTCAAAGTCAACAGGTTTTCTCTTAATAGATAAAATTTCTTTGAGGAACTTAGCATAAGAATGCATTTTAGCCAAAGCCTCTGCAAAAGGAATATTAGCAATTTCTTAAAAACATTAAGGAATTTTGAAAATTGATGATCCAATTGCAGTTGCTTTGCTCTTTGGGGAAATGGGAGTGAGTCAATATCAATATCATCATTAGAATCAAACTCCTTACCTCTCCTACCTTTGGCGATGGGATGAGTGTCATTATCATTGGCATCCTTAGCATCCTCCAGCTTCGCCTTCTCATCTCCTTCTTTCTTGTCCAAGTTTCTGATGGATTTGGCTCCTTGTGTACATGTTCATCCATCTTATTCATAGTACTCACTACATTATCACCTTTGGGATTTTCTCAGTATCACTTGGTAATCCTCCATGGGCTGATGATAAATGATTGGCTAGTTGGCCTATTTGAGCCTCCAGCTTGTGCATTATCGCCTTTTGATTCTGTATCCTTGCTTCAGTCCCTGACATGTACTTCATCATCATATCGTCTAGACTCGACCTCTGTTCCCCAGGCTTGAATCCTGGAGGTGCTGAAGGAACCATTGGCCCTTGTTGAGGTCTAGCTTGCTGTGGTACGGGAGGTTGAGTCATTTTTCTGTTGCATGGGAAATTGTGGAGAGTTCAGTATATTTTCAGTATTCTAATAAGATAAATTGGGATGATCCCTCCATCTAGTAATCCCCACAAAATTCACTGCTTCCTCATCAAAGATTGGTTGCTCCTCGATAACTATCCCTTGACTAAATTGGTTATTGTTAGTTGATCCTCCAACTGTTCCTTGATTCGCCCTAACCTGATTACAAGCTTGATTATCGTGTATGCGAGTTATTTGGCCAATCAACCTTTCAAGTTTAGCATTGATGGAAGTTAAGGCGTACATCTCAATAATTCCAGCCTTCTTTTCCTTCTTCGAGGATCAACCCATCAATCCGCCATATTGCCAATGATTTTCATTGCTGTTACTGGAGTTTTCCTATAGATTGTACCGCCAGATGCGGCATCCAACAAAGAGCGTATAGAAGGTTCCACACCATTATAGAAAGTTTGAAGTTGTTGCCAACCCGGAATATTATGTTGGGGACGCATCATCAACATCTTCTTGAATCTTACTCAAGAATCATACATTGATTCCTCATCATTCTGCTTGAAGGAAGTTATGTTGTTACGCAGTTGAGCCATCTTTGTTGGTGGGAAATACTTGCTTATGAATAGTTGAACCAATCCATCCCATGTTGTAATAGCACCAACTGATAATTCCTCAAGCCATTCAAGCGCTGCATCCTTCAAGGAGAAAGGGAATAATCTCAGTCTAATTGCATCAGCGGTCACCCCATTGAATTTCATCGTGTCACATATAGAGAGAAACCGCTCCAGATGTGCATTTGGATCCTCGGATGGTGATCCTCGAAATCTCACTTGAAATTGAATCATTTGAATGAGGGCTGGTTTCAATTCAAAGTTATTTGCTTCCACAGTAGGGCGAGTGATGCTCGATCCATATCCTCCAACAGTTGGTCTAGAAAGATCAAGTATTGTGCGAATCTCATCTTCATTAGCCATTGCTTCGTATCTCAATCCTTCCTACTTCAGGCTTCTCCTCAGTTTCGAGTTCCTCCTCAGATTCAGAACCCAAGGATTGATCTCCTTGTTCCCTTTGTCTACATCGGAATGCATTCTCAATTTCTGGATCAAAAGATAGTAGTCCTTGATCACCTCTAGCATGGCTCATGCACAACTAGAAGGAACCTGAAAATAAACAAAATTAAACAGAAAATAAATAAAGCCTAATCTCAAAAAAAATAATAAATTCTAATATTAAACAAATTGATACCCGACAACGGCGTCAAAAACTTGATCGGTTATTTCGGTTGGAAAACTAGCAAGTGTACTACTAGGTAAAGTTATAATATAAGCGGATTGAGTCCAAGTCGTACCCACAGAGATCAACGTTAATTATTAGAATATGAATAGACTAGTTATAAAAAAAGATGAGGGATTGATATATTGAACTAAATTATCTAAAAATAGCAAGGATCAAACTAATGACAAAGAGGATCGATTGGAAGAAATTCAAATTTGTAAAAATGACCAAGGCGCAGAAAGGTACCGAGCCAAATTATGTCCACTTGTCAAAATTAAAATCCAATTAACTAATTATTCAATTCACGACAAAATTCCATATCTTATTTATTAAACAAGTCATCGAGTTAATAAATCTAATTAAATGTAACAGTTCAATTATTCATAATTGAATTTAATTAGATCTAATTTCATAAGTGCTATGGAATTTCAGTTTTTAAATCTAAAGTCGCATATAGAAATCGAATTCCATCTCTAGTCGATTTTACTATATGTTGATTGATAAAGTGAAGCAAATATTAATCTATCACCTTCCGATTTTAGATTAACCAACAATTATGCAAATTAATTGGTCAGACTAAAAGAGCACATGATAAACGACATCAATCAATAAATTTAAATAAATAAACTTGAATTAAAATCAAACAGTGAAAAACAACTTGTATATGCCCTATCGTGGCTTTAGTCTAAATAAAACTACTCCATAAAACCAAAACAAAAGCAAAAACTAATGTTTGAATTCATGAAAACAAAATAATAAATCAGGGAATAGAAAATCTCAATGATTGGCGCGTGTTTTTGACGTGTTCCTCCAACTCCCGTGCAGTTCCTCCACGAATTATGGTGTACATGTGATGTATGTTGGAGAGAATATGTGGTATTTTGAAGTTTGGTGAAAAAAGTATGTCAAGATGCCTACGGTACGTTAAGTCTGAGAGATTCGCCCCTTTTTATAGTATAAAAAAGGATCCTTCAAGATATGCTTCAATCTTCTCGTGTAGTATTTTGTTTCCTTTTGAACTCTTCAAAATCAATCTTGAGAGATAGCATGTTATCTTCAATTGTTTCATTGATCCCTAAGATTTTCTAGTATTTCTTTCCTTCCAAAGTCTTCAAAAATCCTCCACGGTTCTCGAAATTCGGTGAATAAATTTCTCGGGATTCATACGTGGCGTTGAGTTTGTTGACCAATATCCTTCCAAAATAAAGCTTTTTCCACAACTTGGTCAAACCTACACATCATATAAAATAAGACCTTTTAAACACAAAATTAGGAATAAAAACGTCATATAAGCACGAATATGACAAAATAAATCCCTAAATTATATATAGGATTCGTGCTTATCACAAAGCAAGCATGGAGAATTCATACGAATGCTGATAGTCTTCTGAGCAGGATCTTAAAATCGAAATACTTTCCTGATAATGGCTTTTTAGAAGCAAATACTTCTCCATCAGCATCACTCACTTGAGAAAGCTTATTGATAGCAAAAAACTTATTAGCTGCAGGATTACGATGGAGAGTTGGCAATGGATCACAAATCCGTATTTGGGGAGACAAATGGCTACCGAGACCGCATCTGTTCAGAATTTATACACCATGCAAAACTTTCGTCAAATGCCGCAGTTCGTGAACTCATTCATAAGCACTCTCAAGAATGGAATAAGGAGTTGATTAATTGCATCTTTTTTGAAGAAGATGCACAATCTATAATGGTATACCCTTAGGACGTCTTGACTATCTGGATAAAATTATGTGGCATTACACAAAGAACGGAGTATACTCGGTGAACAGGGCATATCACTTGGCTAGAGGACTGAGACACAAAGATGATAGTGCCGATGGTTCAACGTCTACAATTATGGACAAGGTGTGTTGGAGTTTTATTTGGCAAGCAAAGATACCTAATAAAGTAAAACTTTTTGTTTGGAGAGCTTGCAGGGGTGCAATACCTACTCTCGATGCATTGGCTCGACGGCATATAGTGAAAGATCAGTTCTGTGATATTTGCCTTACCAAAGGTGAATCATTGCTACAAATTCTTAGGGATTGCCATTTTGTCGTCTATGTTGGGCTTGCACACATATTCAACAAAATATTCTTTTGGTTGAATGCATCGAATCAGGGATTGGATTTGTCATCTACGTAACAAATTATCCACGGACAAGCTTGAATTTGTATTGTTTATCTGCTGGACACTATGGAATGCACGGAATAGAAGAATCAGAGGATATTTTACGATGCACGTGAATGTGTGGAATTTGCAAGAGATTATATAATGCAATTCAGGACAACCGCATACATTATCTCCCCAAACCCATCACCTATAATCCCAACAAGGTGGCAACCACCCATTTCTGGTACTGTCAAAATTAACTGTGACGCTGCTATTTTCAATCTAGGAACTTTGTGTTGGTATGGGATTTTTGTCCCACATCGAAGAAAAAGGGAAATGGGCCAAGTCCATTTGGGTATAAAATAAGGTTTTGGGCCTTTGATTTAATTGCACCAGTCAATAGCTTGTCTAGAAACTTTTGGCTTTAGATACATTTCTCTCTTGTTTTAGAATCTAGTAAAATTCTTAGTATGCTCTGTGGTTGCAGCTGTAGCTGAGCTTCCACATCAGAAAAGATTTACTAGATGTCTTTCTTGTAAGGAGGGGAGGGGTGTGAGTTATAAAGTGTGGCTAGTGGGAAAAGCTTTGTGTGTGTATTTGGGGTGAGAAGAGAAATTATGTGGTTGTAATAATTTTCATATAGTGTATTTTCTTTTCTGGTCCTGGTGGTTTTTCTCCTGATTTGGGAGTTTTCCACGTTAAATCCTTGTGTTGTTATTAGTTCTCATTTTGCTTGCTTTCCATATAAAAGGTGTATCCTGGGGGGTGAATTTGGAGGGTCAAATTCCCAACAAGTGGTATCAGAGCCTGGGTCCTTTTGCGGCTGTGGAGCTTTCGTGTGGTAGGCGAATACGTAGTGACTAAGGAGGTTCTGTCTAGGAAAATTGGTATTTAAGTGGGACCAGTGTGACCCCACCAATTTACCTGGGAACCTTGAAGTTCTGTCTAGGAAAGATCGAGATCCTCTCTTTCCTGGGAGCTTACTTAGTGTGTACTATTCAGGTCTACGGTAAATTCATCAAAGTATCAGAAGATGTCGGGAAGCAGAGTTTCAAATGCAGTCAAATTTGATGTGGAGAAATTTGATGGGAAAATCAACTTTGGCTTGTGGCAAGTGCAAGTCAGGGATGTGTTGATTCAGTATGGTTTACACAAGGCGTTGAAGGACAGAGTATTCCCTGAAAGCAGCAGTGATACTAGTTCGACTGGTGGAACGAGTAGTGCAACAGGTAAAGCTGGAATGAGCATGAAGATTGGGAGGATCTGGATTTGAGAGCAGCAAGTGCTATTCGTCTGTGCCTGGCCAAAAATGTTCTTGCAAATGTGCATGGAATGTCTACGGCGAAGGAACTCTGGGAAAAACTGGAGGAGTTGTATCAGACAAAGGGCGTCTCAAATCGGGTGTATCTGAAAGAGCAGTTTCATACATTGCGAATGAATGAAGGTACTACTATTTCAGATCATTTAAGCGTTCTCAATGGCATTGTTTCAGAGCTGAAATCCATTGGAGTTAGAATTGATGATGACGATCAGACCTTGAGACTCATCTGGTCTCTTCCACGTTCGTATGAGCACATGAAGCCGATATTGATTCATGGAAAGGAGAAAATTATCTTTCTCAGAGGTTACTGGTAAGCTTCTTTCTGAAGAGAGGAGACTTGGCGGGAGTAACGGTTCACATGAAAGTTTTGCAATGGTGGCTCATAATTGGAAGAAGAAGAATTCCGTGAAGAAATCCTGTTGGGGGTGTGGACAACCTGGTCATATAAAGAAAAATTGTCCAAGAGCTGGAGCGGGTTCGGCAAATTGCTCTGTATCAGCAAGTGGAGATGCTGATAATGAAGCTAACATTGTCTCCTCTTTTGATGTCCTCTGAAAAAGGACATGTACATCCTTATGGCATGTCGCTGTCCCCAAGTTGCCATGATAAAGGATGTAAAATGTTAGCGGGTCCATAGTTTTGCACACGGACATTGGTTTGGCATTGATGCAGGGTGTGTGGTGGAAATTCATGTCGATGGCTGATTAACTTCCAGGAGAGCCAAAAAGTGGGAGTTGCACCATAATTTTTCAGCAATGTTATTTTTTCGACATGGGCCGAATTGAAATATTTGGAATGGTTTATTCTGAGTGGGGTATGCTTTTATGGTGGAGCATGGTAATTCTCTGCATTGAGAATTATGACTGTCTTTGCAGTGTTGGTAGCGGAAGCTATGAAGATTTTCATCAAGGTGGAGTGTTGTGGGACAACAAGTCACAAGGTGGAGATTGTTGGTATGGGATTTTTGTCCCACATCGAAGAAAAAGGGAAATGGGCCAAGTCCATTTGGGTATAAAATAAGGTTTTGGGCCTTTGATTTAATTGCACCAGTCAATAGCTTGTCTAGCAACTTTTGGCTTTAGATACATTTCTCTCTTGTTTTAGAATCTAGTAAAATTCTTAGAACGATGCATCAAACATACAAAGCCCTTTAATTTATTTATTTAAATGTCACCTTATCTTATATTAAATTATTTCCTCGTCATTGTTATTATTGCTGCCATACATTTGATCCTATATTTAGCCATGACCCTAGTATCGTGGTTCATTGTCATGGTCTTATCCAAAAAACATCGTGTTTGGTCAATATTTAGAGAGAGAGAAATAGATAAAAACAATAGCCCTTTTTCCCCTTAATTTTTATTCGTATTTAAAATAAATAAACAAAAAGTATACTTTCCTTGAAAAGAATTTGAGCTTTAACTTACATGAACTACGTCTTTCTCAATTTGTTTTATCTATAGTTCATCGATACGGTTGTGAAGGACGTCGGCTGTTTCAATTTCACTGATATTTTACGAAAAGAGCGTTATTATTATAGCAGGATGTTTTAAAGTAAAAATAAAAAAATTGTTAGATGATTATTACATTTCCTACCGAGTCAAATTTGTAACTTGATATTTACTTGCTTAGTAGGCAAAAATTGATCTACACTCGAAAATTTTGGACAAACTTATATTGAAAAAAAAATTAGAAAAAATTGAAAATAAATTAAAATAAGTTCTGTGACGGCCACGAAATCACGTTTACCCATCCATTTTAACCTGGAACTTTACCGTGGTGGCTGTTGTTCCTATTATGGAACTGGTCGTTCCATGATCGATATTACGAAACATGGTTTGATTCAAACTCAAACTAAAAAAACAAAATCTTAAACCAGACTCCAAACACTATAATTTAATTTTGGAACAATTTAAGGCATTTCCCATTTCTATAATTCCATAATCCAACTCGATTTTAAAATTTCTCCTCAATTTATGGCGTAAGGAAGACTTATTTTCCGCCCAAACTAACTGATATAACATAATATACCAAAAAGGTGAAGAATTACAAAATAGGACAAGTCTACACAAGTACGCCCGCATTGCATTCCCAACCTATTCGCAGTTTCCAGCTTGGATAATCTAATAAAACTCTCTTTAAATTTTTTATGCCTCCAACAAATCCTTAGGATAAAAATTCTCTAAAAATTCCATTTATCATTTTTCATACAAGAAAATACAATTTGTAGAAAACTAATACGCCATGATGGCTTTAAGCTATTATATAAATAAAAGATTATTATTATTATTTTCGACGGAAAATTCAATTTTTATTTTTATTATTCAATCATTATTAACAAATGTCTGATTCTATATATAGTTATACAAATTTAATATTGTTGTGAAGCGTAATAATTGTGGTAGCAGAACAATTGAAATACGACGCTTGAGAGTATTTAAAAATAAAATAAAATGACGCTTGAGCTATTCAATTTAAAAGATTTGAAATGCATCTTATCATCAGCTACAACTTTAGTTAAAATGATAAATACTTGATCATAAAATTGATATCAAAATCAATGCCACGTGTCGATCAATAAATTAAAAGGTAGTATAATTATTAGGAGAGAGATTGTTGGAAGCAATAATTGCCATGCTAGAAGAGTGATCGAACCATAGCGCTTGCTCTGATAAACGATTTAAAAATTTTGAGTTTTCCGTTACCACCAATTATAACTTTTGTTAAAACAGCAAACGCTTGATCTTACCAATATATTTATCTTGGGATTTGAAATTAAATTATTAAAATAATTTTTAATTAAAAATTTTTACTGGATGTTATCGAATTACTGCTTTTTTTCGAGAGACTTTTATTTTTGTCATACATATATGAGAGATTTTTTAAAAATAAAACAATTCATAATCATGGTAATTGTTATTAGTAAAGTTAATCAAGGAATATTTGAGAGAAATTAGCAAAATTGATAATACTGATTTTTTTTCAAGTATGGAAAATAATAAAATACGCTTTTACAGTGAAAAATAATCAATTTTGTAATTTTGATATTAAAGCATTTCTAATTTTTTTAGAATCCCTATTTGATCTCACGATGAATGAATATGGATATAAATTAATTAATTAATTCAACCCGATGGTCGATCCATAGGCCAACCCAAACAATCCACCAACACAAATGGGTTGCATGTCTGTCTCTAGAAAGGCTGGAAAATTCTTGGTTCAATCCACATATTTGGCGGGTCGGTAGGAACAATTCGACGAACAACTCCCATTTTAACAGCTCTACCAGAGTAGGTGAGGGGAGCCTCCTATATGGTAAAAAAAAAAAGCTATATCGTAAGCCTACATATGCTGGCAGATTAGTAGTGAAAAATGAATATTCATAAGTAGGTATTAAAAAAAAACTATCTAATTAAAATATTAAAGGGTGACGCATTCATGAAAACTTACACTTAATGATGTTTTAAGCAGAATTTAACGTAAATGGGACAAAATGCAAGGATTTGGCTAAAACTAGATTTCCTCATTAAACAAGTTTGATGCCCAATAAAACTTTGATATTGGCTTTAATGGTGCATTTGGATTGACGAACTTGACGGTCTCACTTCTGCACACCGATCTTACAAGTATTAACACACATATAAACATATTCAAACATATTTATGTATCTTAGTCTTTACAAACACCCGGTCCATATATGTATTTTCCAGAATTTGAAGTAATGGATTTCAAATTCATTTCAAATCCATTTAATTTTTTGATTAATTTATATCTGGTGTATTTCAAATTCACATATTTACCGATTTATGTAAATATAATGGTAATTGCAATGGATTTGAAATACATCTAGATAAATGTCATTTCAAATCCATTCTCATATAAATCTTTTCATTCAAATGAAATACATACATCCAAACACAACCTTAAATAATTTGAAATTCTTCTTCTTGAAGAACCAAGGCCTCGTTCGTTTCTCCCTAAAATGCATTGTTGTAAATTTGAGATTTTTATGTTCTTTATTTATTTTAAGTACTTGCAATTTTTTGCATTTTATTGTAAATCTATTATGTTTATGTGTTGCCATGCTAGAAGAGCTATTGAACTGTGACGTTTGTCCAACTATACAGTTTAAAAGATTTGAGTTATATCACTAACATTGACTATAATTTTTGATAAAGTATCAAATGCTCGATCCTACAATTGGTACCATAGTCGATTATTGATTGAGGTGCAATAATTACCCAGCTACTAGAGCTATCGAACTGTGGCACTTGAGCTGCTATACGGTTTAAAAGATTTCAGTTGCACAGTTACCATGTCTATAACTTTTGGTAAAGTGGCAAATATTTAATCTTACATTTATATTATTTATCAGTTGTTTGACTTGAGATAATTAAAAATATCATTTTGACGTTTATTGTATAATAACAACTACTGTGATGACCAGGGGTTATAGATGTTAATCCCGGAGTGTTAATAACCCCTAAAGTTGTTTTACGTGGCGATTTGGAGTTTAATCGCGGTGTTGGGCCTTCTGGGCTCGTTTATTTGGGTAGTTGGGATCGCTGGATCCCGAGGTTGAGATTGTATTCTCATTTGGGTGAACAACCTAAGAGTTGGGTTTTTAGTGTGACTCGGGATCTGGGGTTCTTTGTGTGGGCACCGGTAGGGGGTTTTGGAGTTAGAGATAGAGTTTTTGAAAACAGATGATTTTTAATGAATCATGATGTATTTGTGGGGCTATTAGTATTTCGGGGTATTTTTGCTATAAATACCAGTTGAACCCGAGATTTTAATAAGAAATCATTTCAGCTCCACCTTGCCCGTCTCTCTCTCCCCGCGTTCTGTTTCCCGTCGCCCCCAACCCTCGCGCGTAAAAGCGCTGCGCCCGCCGCCGTCCGGCGCGTCCGACCCGCCGTTGGCTTCGTCTCGTCCAGGCGCAGCTTTCCACACCGGCAATTCGAAGTTTCGTCGCGTTTGGAGTTCGGATTTTGCAGAACAGGGCAGATGCCCAAATTCTAGGGTTCTTCGTTTTTGAGCGATTTTCCTTCCGATCTTCGTTTGGGTAACCTTCCTTACCCCTTTTTCATGTTTCCCATGTAATTCCCTGCCTTTTTGTGTTGATTGGTTCGAATATTTCCCTAATTTCGTAGGGTTTGGGGTTCGAATTTGGGGGTTTTGGCAGGGGGTGGTGATTCTTGTAATGGGTCGTTTATTACATGTTTTAGATGTATTATGGTGCTTAGTTAGGGTTCGAATTGTGAGGTTAAGGGTTCGAAAATTTGAAGGGTGTTCTTGAACAATTTTCGATAATGTCTCATTCGTTTTCCCTCCCTACATGTGCCCTGCCCCGGGTCTTTTAAATGGTTAATTGTCGTATGTTGACAATATTTTTGAGTGTTATGAATGTGCTTGAGCATGGGTTACATGTTCGTAAATAATTGTGAATTATTTATCGTGTTAGCACATCATTCCTCGGGGCATGTAACCCAAGCAAGGTTTGGCTTGGACTACGAGGATTTAAGGTACGTTTAGCGTACGAGCATGTCTTTAATTTATATCTTTGCAAGTGTGATGCATGATATATATATATAGGTGACAACCTATAGGATAAGGGAAATGAAAGTTGATTGTTATTTGTTTAACGTGAGGAAATACATGTTGCCGCTATGAAGCGAGCAAATGATGAAATGTGGCATTTGACTAGATATCCAGGATATCTATATTCCATTCCCTATTATTATGAATAGGAACAGAGACGTAAGTTAACCAAGGAGTTGATTAATTGGTAATAGAAGTTAAGGAAATCTCTACATGATATCTAGAATTACGATAATTCTTTGATAAGAAAATGTAATGAGATATTGTTAATTTGAAACTAGCTAGGGTTAACCAATGTGATGATTAACTGCATATTCAGGATTTGATGATTTATCTGTTTTGAGAACAGGGATATTACAGGGGTACGCTAGGATGAGGATGATACCATCCAGGAAGTGTCACATATGTTCCACAATATTTACATTTTTGTAAATTATGTATTATGTCATTATGATTATGAAATTGTGGAATTGGTATGCTCACCCCGTGTGGGGGCTGTCTCTGTTGGGACAGGTGAACAGGTACATCAATGGTTTTGGAGCTGAGCTCGAGCTGTTGATTGGAGGTACTCCCAGGATCGTGGTACCAGGGCTTGATGGAGCACAGTATCGTCTAGTGTACTATATACACCTGAGGATTATATACACATTCATGATGCTCGCATGTGAGCACGATTACACTTATATATGTGTTGTATATAAAGGCATGAACCTTCCTCTCTTTCATTCTATATGCATGCAATTAAGGGTAGAATTGTTAATGATACGAGAGTCATTGGTGTATTATGTGGGTGTTGAAACCCACTTTAGTTGTCTTACTGTGTGGTGTCTTCCCTGGCTGGGAATTTACTTCGTGTTCTGTATTCTGTTGAGTAATGTGTATTCCCTGGCCGGGAATTATATTATGTGATGTGCTTTTGTTTCGGGATAGCTCAATTTATGGGGAGACTCTGCCCAAATTTTTATAAAAGTCCACAATGTAAAACGTGGTGTAAAGGGGATGGTAATGGGCGAACTTTATGAGTCTATTTGTTGTTAGGATGATGATCTTATAACATTGAGTATTAAAGAAAATTTTGTATTTGCCATTCAATGATAAAGTATCATCTGAGTTTCCCGATCGATTTTATTGAAAGCATGTGCCACACATATTGATTAAAATGCACTAATCAATGGTTAAGAGCTTGGGGTCCTTACATTAGTGGTATCAGAGCAAGTGGTTGCTCATTGGGGCTGTTAAGGGCCTAGGAAGTTATTGATAGCACATATTTATGCATGATGGCATTAATGTTGTACGACATAACTAATTGTTTATGTGCTTTTATGATATGAAAAATGGTATTGCTAACCATTGTGGTTGCAGGAATCGTGTGAAACGCGATATGATGTCATTAATGGTAATGTCTGGCACTCCGTATGTTATGTGCCAAGGAATCTGATTTTAAGAAAATCAGAAAAAGGGGATATTTCCGAGGTAACATGTATTGGTATACGTATTGACATGCAAGTGGTTGCGTATATGTATTGCATGGTTGATGCATAGCGTATATGGCTATTGTTGCTAACCATAATGGTTGCAGGTTACAGGAAATATGGAGTACGAAAAGGAATGATGATTATACATATGTACGGGCATCCCAACGGTAACATGTATTATGTGTTTAGTTATTTAACACAAGGTAAATCAAGGTATGCATAAGATAGTGCATTATGATATGATACATGTTGATACGCATCGTTTTGCATATGTATGTTGTGAAATATAAGAGGTGTATTTCACGAGTCAAGGTTATCCTAGTGAGGATTTTAATGCTTACGCTAAATTCCATAAGAAGCGAGGAAGAATTCCGCTTACGTGGACTCCATAAGAAGCGAGGAAGAATTCCGCTTACGTGGAGAAGTAAGAAGCATTGAAATACACTAATGATAAATGACTCAATTCCATAAGAAGCAAGAATTCCGCTTAAGTGGATTCCATAAGAAGCGAGGAAGAATTCCGCTTACGTGGATTTCCATAAGAAGCAAGAATTCCGCTTACGTGGATTCCATAAGAAGCGAGGAAGAATTCCGCTTACGTGGAAAAGTAAGAAGGAGCCATAATTTCATATGTTGATTATTTATGAGTTGTGGTTGTATTTATGATTTATGCATTTATGTTTGCATTCATATTATGTTGTATACGATGTTATTATGTGGTAAGATGCCACGGGGTAAGATGTCCATATGGTAAAGAGGCCATACGATGTTATTATGTGGTAAGATGCCACGGGGTAAGATGCCCATATGGTAAGAGGTCATACGATGTTATTATGTGGTAAGATGCCACGGGGTAAGATGCCCATATGGTAAGAGGCCATACGATATTATTATGTGGTAAGATGCCATAAGACGTTATGATGCTATGATGTTAATCAATTACATTAAGATCTAATGATTTCGTGCATGAATATTTGAAACAGGGACAATAAAAGTGGGTTAATGTGTTTAACCAGGAAGATTCATGCATTTCTTTAATTATGTACATTTTCTATGATGATTGGCGATGGTTTATACCACCGGACACGGATGATAGCGGTGATGTATTCCGCTGTGTCGAGGATGATGATTCATTTCTTTATGATGACACGGATGATAGCGATGGTTCATTCCGCTGTGTCAATGATGATGACTCATTCTTCTATGAGGATTGGCGATGATTCGTGCCGCCAGATATGTTGATAGCGATGCCTCGTTCCGCTATTATGTGGACGATGATTCATGCTCAGGTGTATAGCGAGGTTTCATGCCACTTATTATATGACGAGGTATCATGTCGTCGATTCTATAGCGATGGATTGTGCCATTATGTACTCAGCACATGATTATGCCGCCTTCGAGCGATGAGTGCTGATTACGCACTATTATCGAGCGACGGAGACAGGTATGCCGCTATCTTGTTAGCGATGAGGTATGGGATATTGCTATTTCATTAGCATAATGGTGGATGGCATACGTTGATGTACATGGACCGTCACGAGTTGACTAGGTTGTTTAGATGTCATTGTTGACATGTATCGTCACTAGTTGACGATGCCTTAGATGCCATGAGTGGGCATGTATCGTCACGGGATGACGATGACGATGGTGTATGAGATGTCTTATTAGACATGCATCATCGTTACGATGAACAATGCGTTGAGTATACGTATTCAGTTGTATGCCTTGGGTGCTAGTGCCGAGCACAAGGTGGTGTCTACGTCACCGGTCGACTTGACCCTTATACCGAGCGGGCTGCTCGAGAAATGGATGGACGCGCTGTACATGTGATTGTACCGCAGCAATTGTTTGAGGTGATCATATTACGAGTGGTGATACCCTTGAGGTATGCTTGTTGGGATGGCTTTTTGGCCATATAATTTGACGACAGGAGTAATCATGGAGGAAATTACTCGCTTTCTGTCGATATGACATGTGGTAGACATGGTCACACCACCCTTGAGGGTGTAGAATGGGTCCTAAAAGATTAGGATCAGGTTACGTTAAGTACATAGGGACACCGGAGTGTCCAGGGTGTATCGGCATTAGAGGAACGTTGGGTACAGACCCACTACTCTATTGATTTTTCTTCCCACGGTATGGTGTGCCGTACGGAAACGTCCGTCTTGTTGGTAGGTTTGACGTAAACCTAAAGAGGCAGAGACTAGTTTGTCTGCCGCGTGTGTGCAGCACCATGATGGGCTTGCTAGAGCCGTTATACTGCTCGTTGGAACCAAGTTTGGCAAATCGTAAGGTGATACGATGTGGATTGTGGTGGACTCTAGTAGTCACCACGTCATTTGAAGTTGAGGTTGTGTATGCCTCACTGAAACGTGTATACGTTTATGTTTAATCTTGGTGAGACTTGTCTGGGACAGCTCATGATGTTGAAGTACCAACAAGAGAGTCATCAAGTCGTTGTTGACTCGATCTGGGGAATCCGTGTATTTGGGATGCAATGGGTGTTATTGTATCCAGTTTTTCCGAACAGTGGTTCGAGACTAGTGGATCTCGAGTTCGATGGCACTTCCCTTGTGAGGAAGGAGGTAGTATTATACCTATTTGGGAATCTTTGAAAGATTCGGTAAGTTGGTGCATGTGGTGTTGATTTTGAGAATCACGCCGTGTTGTCAATCGTCGATTATCATTCTCCACTGGGTAGGGAGTGACTCAGAATTGACAGTTGTGTTTGGGGCTTAGGGGTATGTTGTAGATACCCGAGCCAAGTGCATTGAGTATGCATGTGATGTCTGTGCTTAGGCAGGTATACCGGTGAGTATACGGATGCCAATTATTGATTTCCTTCTTGTCAAGCATAGAGTTATGCTATTTTTTTTTTGGATGGTTAAATCTCTGATGAGAGATATGAAACACCTTGAGATTGGGAATCTCCATGGCACGATAATTATGAGGAATAATCGTGAAGTTAGTTGACTCCCTTTGAGGAGGGATTATCTTGTGTGGGTTAAGGTATTTTCTTGTTGGTGTTTTCCTCCGAGTTATGCGATAGCCTTCCCAAGTTTGGATTGTTAATCCTAGGATTATCAAGGGATGGCAGGAATTCGGATTGGTTGGGTGTCGCTGTCGACACAAGCGTTGAGGATGCAATGGGTTTATTGCATGTCCTTTCAGAATTTTAAACTCTGTAGAGTCTCGATTGTTTATTTATGATCAGGATGTGATTCTTGGAACATCCGGAGGTGAAAATCTTGTGAGATGTCTTGCGTGAATCTGTGGCCGTGAGTTGCCCAAATTGAGTTGCAATGATGCGACTGCTCCTTCGATGGAAAAGGTTTGAAAGTGGAAACCAGGTTTGGTATGTGTACACCGTGGTATACTAGTGTTTCCCTCGTAACGATGTATGTTAGACATCGTGAGTCATGATAGAGATGTCTTTGAATGATATCTACGATGGAATCGGGAGCGATTCGAATCCTTGCAGTTTCAGTTGACTAACTGCTTTTGGATTATTAGAGTTGAGCTGTGCTGACGCTCTTTGACGTTATGATGGATTTGGAAGTCTATTCCACTCCAGAGTTTGACACGAGGTCAACGTTCTCACGGTTGAGGTGTCATTCAGGATGCGTTCTTACTAGTTGTATTAGAACTAAGGATGACTGTCCGATCTACAGTCGTAAGTATTGGTTGTTTTGCAGTCATGAGAGACTGACTTTTGGGATGAACCGCATCGAGGTACGTTTTGCCTCTTGGGTGATATGTTGGTTTTGGTAAGTCGCTCTGTTTCAGAGTTTGATGTGAGGTAGGTGTCCTCGCGTTTTTTTTAAGACGATTCTGATATAGTCAAGAATCGAGGTTATGGCTTCATGTTGTTGTGTAGCCTGGGTATTACGTGATACACCGGTGCTAATTTCGAGGACGAAATTCTTTTAGTGGGGGATATTGTGATGACCAGGGATTATAGATGTTAATCCCGGAGTGTTAATAACCCCTAAAGTTGTTTTACATGGCGATTTGGAGTTTAATCGCGGTGTTGGGCCTTCTGGGCTCGTTTATTTGGGTAGTTGGGATCGTTGGATCCCGAGGTTGAGATTGTATTCTCATTTGAGTGAAAAACCTAAGAGTTGGGTTTTTAGCGTGACTCGGGATCTGGGGTTCTTTGTGTGGGCACCGGTAGGGGGTTTTGGAGTTAGAGAGAGAGTTTTTGAAAACAGATGATTTTTAATGAATCATGATGTATTTGTGGAGCTATTAGTATTTCGGGGTATTTTTGCTATAAATACCAGTTGAACCCGAGATTTTAATAAGAAATCATTTCAGCTCCACCTTGCCGTCTCTCTCTCCCCGCGTTCTGTTTCCCAGTCGCCCCAACCCCCGCGCGTAAAAGCGCTGCGCCCGCCGCCGTCCGGCCGCCATCCGGCGCGTCCGACCCGCCGTTGGCTTCGTCTCATCCAGGCGCAGCTTTCCACACCGGCAATTCGAAGTTTTGTCTCGTTTTGCGTTCGGATTTTGCAGAACAGCGCAGATGCCCAAATTCTAGGGTTCTTCGTTTTTGAGCGATTTTCCTTCCGATCTTCGTTTGGGTAACCTTCCTTACCCCTTTTTCATGCTTCTCATGTAATTCCCTGCCTTTTTGTGTTGATTGGTTCGAATATTTCCCTAATTTCGTAGGGTTTGGGGTTCGAATTTGGGGGTTTTGGCAGGGGGTGGTGATTCTTGTAATGAGTCGTTTATTACATGTTTTAGATGTATTATGGTGCTTAGTTTGGGTTCGAATTGTGAGGTTAAGGGTTCGAAAATTTGAAGGGTGTTCTTGAACAATTTTCGATAATGTCTCATTCGTTTTCCCTCCCTGCATGTGCCCTGCCCCTGGTCTTTTAAATGGTTAATTGTCGTGTGTTGACAATATTTTTGAGGGTTATGGATGTGCTTGAGCATGGGTTACATGTTCGTAAATAATTGTGAATTATTTATCGTGTTAGCACATCATTCCTCGGGGCATGGAACCCAAGCAAGGTTTGGCTTGGACTACGAGGATTTAAGGTACGTTTAGCGTACGAGCATGTCTTTAATTTATATCTTTGCAATTGTGATGCATGATATATATATATATATGTGACAACCTATAGGATAAGGGAAATGAAAGTTGATTGTTATTTGTTTAACGTGAGGAAATACATGTTGCCGCTATGAAGCGAGCAAATGATGAAATGTGGCATTTGACTAGATATCCAAGATATCTATATTCCATTCCCTATTATTATGAATAGGAACAGAGACGTAAGTTAATCAAGGAGTTGATTAATTGGTAATGGAAGTTAAGGAAATCTCTACATGATATCTAGAATTACGATAATTCTTTGATAAAGAAAATGTAATGAGATATTGTTAATTTGAAACTAGCTAGGGTTAACCAATGTGATGATTAACTGCATATTCAGGATTTGATGATTTATCTGTTTTGAGAACAGGGATATTACAGGGGTACGCTAGGATGAGGATGATACTATCCAGGAAGTGTCACATATGTTCCACAATATTTACATTTTTTGTAAATTATGTATTATGTCATTATGATTATGAAATTGTGGAATTGATATGCTCACCCCGTGTGGGGGCTGTCTCTGTTGGGACAGGTGAACAAGTACATCAATGGTTTTGGAGCTGAGCTCGAGCTGTTGATTGGAGGTACTCCCAGGATGGTGGTACCAGTGTTTGATGGAGCACGGTATCGTATAGTGTACTTATATACACCTGAGGATTATATACACATTCATGATGCTCGCATGTGAGCACGATTACACTTGTATATGGGTTGTATATAACGGCATGAGCCTTCCTCTCTTTCATTCTATATGCATGCAATTAAGGGTAGAATTGCTAATGATACGAGAGTCATTGATGTATTATGTGGGTGTTGAAACCCACTTTAGTTGTCTTACTGTGTGGTGTCTTCCCTGGCTGGGAATTTACTTCGTGTTCTGTATTCTGTTGAGTAATGTGTATTCCCTGGCCGGGAATTATATTATGTGATGTGCTTTTGTTTTGGGATAGCTCAATTTATGGGGAGACTCTGCCCAAATTTTTATAAAAGTCCACAATGTAAAAAGTGGTGTAAAGGGGATGGTAATGGGTTATGAGTCTATTTGTTGTTAGGATGATGATCTTATAACATTGAGTATTAAAGAAAATTTTGTATTTGCCATTCAATGATAAAGTATCATCTGAGTTTCCCGATCGATTTTTATTGAAAGCATTTGCCACACATATTGATTAATACACTAATCAAGGGTTAAGGGCTTGGGGTCCTTACAACTACCAACTTTTTAATCTCAATAGATTTGAGTATGTTATATGAACTATAGAAAATCAATTTGGGCCGTGCACATTCGCCAGACTTTTTCAAGAGTTTCTTTTGGTCAGAATATCCGCATTGATCCTTTTGGACTCCAAATTATTATATATTACTTCGATTAACGTCTCTTCGCTCGTCTCATTGTCCTCGTGAAATGACCAAAATCCATGAACTATACTCGACATACATCTACATTTATGGGTCTACGACATACGTGACCAAACCCCGATTAAACCAACTTAATCTTATAATGCTCCATGTTTAACATCGATGCTTTGCCACACTTCATGCTTTTAGAATCTCGATCATATCATGCTGGTAATAACATGATCAGAATCAGAGACAGTGCCGGGACCTAGGCGTTAAAATGACAATTTCAATTACCAGTTTTTAATAATAATGCGTGGCACTCTTGCTCGTGGAGCTACATATTGGCAAACCAGAAAGAAGAGAAAGAGGCCACATGGACATTGACGGATTGGTAAGAGTTGAAATGATGTGGGGAGATTCCTCCGACATTGCAGGTTCGAATCCCGTGTGGGACAAATTGTCCACTGAAATATTGTGGGGGTTTGTCCTTGGTTCGGATTCTGTTGGTCCGCTTCCTCAGAAACCTATCATCCTTGCACATCCCTCGATTTATCTGGTGAAGGTCTTGAGGGGCCGGAGTTGTCACCAAAGGATTAGTCAGACGCAAATCTGAATAGATTGTTAAACTAAAAAAGAACTAAGATTTGGTGTTTGCTTGCTTATTTGAGGGGTAAAAAATGAAAATTCTTCCTAAAAAAATTAGAAGATATATATATATATATATATATATATATATATATATATATATATATATATATATATATATTAAATTAGAGAAGCCTGCATTAAATGTGGCTTCTTTCCATTCACTGAGATAACAACTAAATTAGGGTAGATAATCATTTCTACATAGAAGGCATAAATGTTTCAACTTATTTTAAATTTAATTAAATAAATACATTATTTAGCATAGTATTTTAAAAATATGTAAATGCCAAAACAAATAGATATGTTCGAGACTACTTGGTCTATTGACATAAATTGTTTACATTTACGAAGGGCATGTATTCAAAGTCATCTAAAAACAATTTCGTAATTGTAATAGTAGATAAAAAGAAAAAAAGAAAACCAGATAGGGTTTGTTTGATGATGTTCTTAAGGGCAGTGTCCTTAAGGGCATCATCACCATTCATTTGAAATATTTTTTTTAAAAGAAAAAAAAAATTCAATTTGAATTATGCATGTTGCTCCTTAGGACAGTACCTTTAAAGGTAGCAACAAAGTTTCCACCAGATAGATACGAAGCTAACCATTGGTCCAACCTCGGGTTTAAGGAATACTGTCAACCGACGGATATTAAATGTTTTCGACAGTTAATTAACGTCTGTTAAATCTAACGGATCTCCAGCCTCACTCAGTCTATAAAAGCGTAGCAGCCGTTAACTTAGGCGTAGCTCTTCATCTTCCTCACTCGTTGCTCCCTTCACACAGTAGAACACACAAACATAGAGTAAGGTAGCACAATACGGTGTCGTACCAGCAATGCGGTCTTCGAGGAAATGCGTGTGTTCTCTGCTTCCTTTGATTCTGTTCGGGCTCTTCATTGGAGCAATGGCTAGAGTTCGGAATCACGAAATCCCGATTTTGGGGTGGGTATTTTTAAGAAACTGATTTTTTCTCAAATTCGCCAATTTGGCGTTGGAATTCTGCGAAATTAGCTGATTTTCCTTTTTTTTTTTGTTTAAAGAATTTCATTCAAATTTCGCTGATTTTTCTTTCGATTGAACTGAAATATTACCTACATTTTCTCTAAAATAGTATTTTACGTTTTTGGGTGCAGTGTTGTGGAAGAAGAAAAATTGCAGAACTCCACAACCTCAACAATGGCGGCAAGGTCAGTAAATTTGGCACTTAGTTAATATTATATTCTTTCGAAATCTCTACCGTCGAAGTTTCCCACTTTCCGTACACAATTGAACCTCAGCCGCTGGATCTCGTTCAATTATACTATTAGTTGAATGAATCCTAGCCGTTGTGATGTGATGGATGCCACATAAAATCCCAGCCGTTTATTCCGTTCGTACGGAGTTTGATACATCTTTAGTAGTAAATTATAGTATCCACAATCTTATATATATCATTCTCCATTACCCTTGCTCGATTTTATTTACGAGCAAATTACATTTGTCATTGTGAATCTTTAAAAAAAATTCGAAATTCCGATGTAAAATTCATGATATATTAAAATCTTATATATTTTAATCATAAGCCCATTATATTTGACTTTTCTGGAGATTTATATTTACTATTTTAAAATATGGAAAATTTTTAACTCATTGATTTTACAAAGATTTTGGAGTTATTGGCATTGAACCCTGTACAATTAGAAATAGACAATTTATTCATGTGTTTCAAAATAGACAGTTTATCCCATTTTATTTGTAAAAATAGCAGTTTGACCACTGCAGTTTGTGTATATGTACAAAGCACCCCTCCGTGTATGCTATATTTTGTAAACCTACAAATCACGATAGTAAAATGCCTATTAGAATACTATATGAGGTAAAATATCTATTTACAAATTAGAGGATCTTAGAGTCTTTATTATCCATATGAGAAGTGGTAAATTGCCACATTTTGTAGTCTTTTTACTTCTACGTTGGATAACAATGCAATCTACCCTGCTATTGCACGATAAAACCATGAAGTAGAGAATACTCCCAATAAGAAGTTATTACTAATAACGGTTGGGAGATTGTATCTATCGTGTGTGTATATATGAGCACTTTGCCACTACCTGAGCTGGTTCGCTATGTGATGTGTGTGTCCTTTCCGAGACATCCCATGTTATTAATTGAAAGTTTATAATTTCTAATAATCTTTCTTTTAAAAAAATTCAAATCTATATATGTCAAATAAATTAAAGGGTAAATTTGGTCACATAGAAATACGAATTTCCAATACCAATCCCAAACTTTTAGATTACTCCAATATAGTCCAACATAATTTGTTTTTAATCAATACTAGTCCCAAATTTTTAGGAATAATCAAATATAATCTCACATAAATTGTATTTTATCAAGACTGCCTCAAAGTCTTCTATTCAATTATGGTGACACTTCTGATACAATACAATTTATGTGGAACTATATTTGATTTAATTCTAAAAGTTTGAGACTAACATTGAAAAATTTCTTATTCTATAGGACCATTTTTTTTAAATTCCTCTAAATTAAATACTTGTTTTAGTAATTGAATCCACTTCAACACTAGCTTTTAAATTGTATAACTTTGGAGACTGATATGTTTTAGAGAAGAAAGAAATACAAAGCACATTACTGGATGCATGAGTTTCATATATATGTACTATTATATGATCTATATATATTTTAATATGTCCAGTAATTTATGTAAACCAAACCAAGTTTAGCATAAAATATTGAATGACTCGAGGGATAATTTTTATTTTTTATAATTTAAATGAAGCAATTAATTATTTATATTAATTACAAAAATATACATTTAATACAATTTTGAAACATAAAACGTTACTTAACATTAAAAAGAGGTGGTGTGCGATAAATTTGAAGAATTATTTTAATTAGTTAGCATTTGTTCACCCATATAAATATGCATAAGCAGCTATCCGTAATCCAAATAGATTGAGGTAGACTTGAAGACAAATCATCCAATGTAAATATTACTTACGCGTTTCCCAATTTTTTTAATTAGTTATCATTTGTTCGCCAATATAAATATGCGTATTATTATATACATGCAGTCGGTGAATTTATTAAAAATTGATTTTGCAATATGGAATTTTCAGTTTGGATGGAATTGACAGGGAAGCTTTGAATGAACATGCAACTGATGACCCAGAAGGAGTTGCCAGATATGTTGAAATGTGGGGTACTTTTACATATTTAAAGAATCTTTAATTTTCCAATTTTGTGCGTTTATTAACATGCCAATATAAAGTTAATTTATTATAAAAAAAATTCTAATTTAAATAACCCTTTTCTTATGTTAAATAAATAAATTAAATTTACCATGTATTATTATATTACTGGGATTTGCATGCTCTAACTTTAATTAGTTAACTTGTATAATTAAAAGTTTTATTTTCTTGGGCTCATTTCATGTTACTTGGATTAAATTAAAATATGTTAATGACGTCATACACTATGTCATAATAGTTATAACTATTTTGTTAATTGTATAATAAAAAAATATAAATTTTAAAATGAAAATGAAAATTTTAAATAATGTTAATATTTCCGTCATATTAATGACACTTGAACCATCGTCGAGTTAATGCACATGCCTCACTATTTAGATCCGTGTTTTGCGCTCTTTAGTTTCTTTATTTAATAATAATATAATAATCTATTATAGTCAAGCAGTTCATTAATTGTTTAAAGATGCATAATTTATTAGTTTTTTGCATCAAGCGAAATATGTTTTTTCTCTAGATTATATTCGAAATTGAAAATATTCATCATCAAATGCTTAGTCCTTTGTTTATACGCCAATTTTTATACTTGAGAAAGGGTGGAACCTAGAAAGATGAGAGATTAGTTAAAAAAATTTATAGATAAATTAATTAACGTTGGATTATATACTATGCACTTCAGCTACATTTTATAACAGATAATAAAAACTGTGTTATGATATTACCGGAGCAATTAATGTTAGATGCCAGACAAATTTCATGTTAAATTCACGGAAATTAATGTGATCTAAAAATGATAAAGCCACCTGATTTGACATTATATAAAGATAATCCACTCTTTTAGGTTTTATATGATTCTAGTCATGTGTGATCCAATAAAAAGTTAGACAAGGAATGTGAAAGCTTTAAGTTGCGATTGGTGGGAAAGTGGTATTGATGACATGCTGTCATGCATGGGATGTAGATGTGGGCATGTGACTGCATCATCCATGTATGCCCAATCCAAGACATACCAAGTGCCTCCAGTGTTACTCCGGCCTTCACATACCAATAATTCACCATACATATAATTTATTTTTTTTCATATTAAAAAAGTTTGATAAAAAGGGATTCTGAAAATTAACACATGAAATTTGATAATTGAATGAATGTTAATGCTGTTTAAATCTTTTGGATGTATACATAGGGCCACACATAACAGTACTATGAGGAGGAAACTTGGATATTTCTCATGCGTGACCGGCAACCCCATCGATGACTGCTGGCGTTGTGACAACCATTGGCAGTTGAACCGCAAGCGACTTGCTGACTGTGGCATCGGTTTTGGGCGAAATGCGATAGGCGGTCGTGATGGCGAATTATATGTGGTCACTGACCCCGGTGACGATGACCCCATAAACCCTAGACCAGGCACTCTACGTCATGCTGTAATACAGGATGAGCCTCTGTGGATCATATTCAAGAGGGACATGGTCATTACTTTGAAGCAAGAACTCATCATGAACAGTTTCAAGACGATAGATGGTCGTGGAGTAAACGTGCATATTGCGAATGGGGCGTGCATTACGATCCAGTTTGTTACGAATGTCATCATCCACGGCCTCCATATCCACGACTGTAAGCCGACTGGGAATGCCATGGTGAGGAGCTCACCTTCGCATTATGGGTGGAGGACTATGGCGGATGGCGATGCTATTTCTATCTTTGGTTCCAGTCACATCTGGGTTGATCACAATTCGCTCTCAAACTGTGCTGACGGGCTCGTTGATGCTGTTATGGGATCCACTTCTATTACCATTTCGAACAACTTTTTCACCCACCACAATGAGGTATATATATTACTTGTTGACTAGATATACATTTCCTTCGAATTTTTCGGTATTATACGAGACATTTTAGACGATAGTGATAGGGACTTACTCTGCTGAAATAGGTGATCTTGTTGGGACATAGTGATTCTTATATGAGAGACAAGCAAATGCAGGCAACAATTGCATACAATCATTTTGGGGAAGGCCTTATCCAGAGAATGCCTAGGTAAATATATATTCGAATTCCCTCGTGTTGAGTAGCCTTGTTTTATGACTCATTGGAGTATAATGCTTCCTAATAGCAAGCAAAGTAAAAAAACTTATAAGATTAACGAGAAATTAATGAAAAAAACATCAAGATTCAAGAATCTGACTTCTGCAGGCATATGATACTTTAAATATCTTGGACTTTATAAAAATTTCAGGTGCAGACATGGATACTTCCATGTGGTGAACAATGACTACACTCATTGGGAAATGTATGCCATCGGTGGAAGTGCGGAGCCCACCATCAATAGCCAAGGCAACCGATACCTTGCCCCGGCCAACCCTTTCGCAAAAGAGGTACAGAAACCGTTCAAACATTAAGATTATAGAACCGGGGTTTAGTAAAAATCCTCATTTCCTAAAAAAATTGGGCTCGTTTTCACATCGATGGATCGTTTTATTCAGGTGACGAAAAGGGTCGGTACACCTGATAGTCGATGGAAGGGATGGAACTGGAGATCAGAGGGTGACCTTTTGCTCAATGGAGCCTATTTTAGACCATCAGGAGCTGGAGCTGGAGCTCATGCTAGCTATGCTAGGGCTTCAAGCTTAGGGGCCAAATCTTCCTCTATGGTTGGAACCATTACGTCTGGTGCTGGTGCCCTCGTTTGTCGTGCAGGAAATCAGTGCTAATAGCTATAGCTATTTTTCGTATTTTTGCATGTGAGATTCCATTCTTACTACTTCTAAGAAGTACCATGTATCCCCATACTACATATCTATTGTTTGTGTATCATCCATGAATCCAATTGGCAAGTGTACATTTTCGGGAACGGGCAACAGTTTCCGAGATCTCTCTCTTTTGCATTCAGAGTGTAACCTCTCTTCCACGACCTCGGCCTGTTTTGGTCGGAAGAAAACATATGTTGCTCTGGAAACAGGTGCAGAAGCGTCGTTAAAGATTTAATATTGTTGGGTTTTAGTCATTACTATAGAAATTATATGATTCTGTAATTTCTTTCTTTTACATTCTTCGAGTCATACAAACGATAAATAGTGTGTGAAATGTGAAAAGTTGAGTCGAAACTTTTGTAATAGAATTTGCCTTTTTTTTTTTTACTTTATTTTTGCCTATTAAAGCAATCTTTTGATGTTGTACTTACGAGTGAGTATTCAGTTGGTTCGGTTATCGACCGACGCGAATTTGCTCAAAACGAACAAATTGATATTTTTTTTACTAAACTGAATTTACCGATATTTTGTTTTTTGCGAAAATCGAATAAACCAACCGAATTAACCATTTTAAAAAAAATACACATATTGCGTTTGTGTTCAGTATCATTAATTGTTAAAGTGGTTCGGATTAATTGTAAAAAAATAGAGAAACTGTAGCACCATTTAATAATTGTAAATTATAAATTACCAGTTTACAATAAAATCACATACAAAACAAAAATAAAGACCATCGAACCCAATGTCTAATAAAATCAATAATTTGAAATTTACAATTATTAAAACATTAAAAAAGCAGTAATATTTAAAATTATACCGGTTAAATCTTTTTAAAATAATTGACCGAAACACCGCCTATTTACTCAATTTTTTTAAATTTAAAATCGAATTTCTGAATGGCCCAAGATGATTTCGAATTAATTCGATTAGTTCGATTTATTCGCGTTCAAAAACTAGTAATTCTAGATGCCTGCAAATTATTTTTAGTATATAATTTTTTTTTTTGCGTTGAGTAATTTTTGTACAAAAAGAATAAAGATTGTAAAAATTTATATATTTAAATATAATTTTTAGAAGTGATTTATGTTTCATCTTTCATTTCCTTTTCGTTAGTTTCGAGAAAGATATGAAGACGACCTTCTTATTCATCCATAATGAACTAAATATTAAACGAATGACTTTTGTTATTGGGTTAGCCATACACTTCACATGTTTCTAGCGAGCTATTCTTAGTATAATGATAGCTATCCCCCTTGGATGCACGGGATCGTCTTTTTTTTATAAATATTTAAAATAATTATATAAGTAGGATATTTTTTGTTATTTTTAATATTTACGGTGTTCAATAATAATTTTTTAATATTTTAGATTAGAGATTATATAATGATGTTATGGAGAACAACATATTACCAAGATAGTTAATTTATATAATCACCTATTATGACATCGTGTAGATATAAATATTTTTAAATATATGTTTGTTTGCCCTTAAAGACTATAGATCGTGAGTTAGTGTTGTCACATTAAATATTTGCAAGTGTTTAAGGGGAAAATTTTGAGTCCGCCCACAAGGACATTATTCTTGGGACGAAATTCAAAGCCATATGGTATTTTTTATATTGAAAATGTAACGTGACACTTGATGGTATCATAAGGACCAGGGGCGGACCTAGGGGGTGCGCAGGGGGGCAGCCGCACCCCCCAGTTAAAATAGGTTTAATATATATCCTATGCTAAACTTAGTTAAAAAAGTCATGTAGAAAATTGGTTGGTACATTTCTTTGTCAATCGAGTTGCCTGGTTTCGAAACTCATCTGGCACAATTCTCGCAACTTACCTTTTTTACCCCTCTACAAAGATGTGGGCTATTTAAAAAAAATAATTATTAAATTAATAAAAAGAATTGTTGCTATGTAAAACATGGTGTGTGTGCACTTACTTTAGAAATGTGCACGTTTCTTACTTAATATTTTTTCTTTTTTAAAACAAAATATTCACCTTTTATTTAAAATATTTCGGTAAAAAAAATGTCAATTTATAAAATGTACATTTGAAATATATTTTTGACAATCCAGAAAATAGAGTCCAAATAAATTGTAATATAAAAACATATTAAAATTAATTAAAACATTAACATACATACATAATTATTAATATACAAGTTACATAAATAAATAATTAAAAATATAAAATTATCTGATGTGTGATTTATGTAGTCTCGTCGTTTCTTATTTCATGTAGTCTTACCATTTCTAATTTTATGTAGACTCATTCACATTAATTTGATTTTATATTTATTTTATTTATAGATATGATATATTTGCAGAATATTGAAATATCAAGTATAACTTAAAACTATTAAACATGGTAAATAAGCTAATAAATAATTATTTTATATTTATTTTTATTTACTCAAATTTAGATATCAATAATTGGATTATCATGATTAAAATATTATTTTTTATCCTTTTTTTATCAAAATTTGATTGCTAGAAAATATATGAGGTATGAAGTATTGAATACTTTGGTATTATATTTTATTGCTCTTATTTTTAAATAATTTATTTTATATTATATTTTTTTATTCTACTAAATTAATATATAATCATTTTTTTTATAAAATATAGGTTCAAATATAATTTTGGTTATAATTTTTGCATCAGTCATTTCTTTGATAATTAATTATTTAACTATTTGAAAATGTTATTTTCGCCCCCCAAATTCATTTTTCTGGTTCCGCCCCTGATAAGGACATTGCATTTGACGGAGAATCAAACAAACCGTTTAAGAGATATATTTATTATTTAATGTGTGTTAGCTTAAAACATGCGAAAAATGAATTAAAGAACAAAAGTTGAATGATATTTGAATTGAGGACAGTGACCCCCCGCCTCAGTTGCCAGAGTTACTTTCATAATTAATTATATATGGCAAAAATTGATACAAAAATTGAAGTATTTCCCATTTACTCTACATTTTAACGGTTATATGATTGCTATAACATTGACAGAGTTTTGGAAGGTGTAATCAGAGGTGGAGCCGATTAGATTGATGCTATCATCAAGGGTAATGTTATTGATGGTGCATCAACTATATGATGACAATATTTCTATCAACATTAGATGAAAATATTCTCATACAAGGGTGTTGCATACTCTTAAGGGCACAAAAAACCCAAGGGTGGAGCTCGCATCCCCAAAAAAAAATCTATTGCAATTTTTTTTTTAAAAAAACAAATTTTTTTCCTTATTTTTAAAAAAACCCACCATCCCAACTTTTTTTTTTACTTAAAAGTGTTTTCCAAAAAACAAAAAAAATCAGCCCTTCAAATAATTTTTTTTGGGTCCGCACCCGAGTGACTAAACATTTTCATCTTTCTTGAATGCGAAGGAAAATTCCTTTATCTACTTATAGCATTTAATTACCAACCACCATTATCAATGTCAAAGCTACCCTCTCGCTAGCACATGCAAGTACTATTAAAGGTACAATATGGGAAGAGTACCACTTATATATGTGAATATTTACTTTAGGATATTTTATGAGATAATAGCTAATTTTATTAGTTTTGCATGATATTATTGAATAGTGTACGCCACATTAAATTTTTTTTCTAATTTCTTTACCTTATATATATATATATATATATATATATATATATATATATATATATTCTCAACAAAAAACTTTCAAGAAACTTTATTTTTCCTCTGATACATCATAGAAGCATTTATTTTTGTTTGGAATAAACGGGTAGAGATCTGTCTAACCCCCGATACTACTTTCTTTCACACACAAAATAGAGGTATTTTTTCTACAAAAATATTTTGTTTTCCCACATGAGATATTAGTCATACATGTCTTGAAAATGATTGAAGTACAAGCATAGGTAGTCGCTTGTATGAATATATTGACACCTTACCTAATCATATGCTAGAGGGTTTAATTTATGCAAGATGGCATCTAGATTTGGACGCATCTAAACAATTTAAGTTATAATATAATTTTTTTTAAATACAATACGACCAATCTCGACAATTTCGGAAACAGAACTATGATTTTTGTAAAAAATTCATGTGAAGTTTAATATATTTTTCGAGTGAATTACATATAGATCCCATGTATTGTTAATTATTTTTTTAGCCCTTTTAATTTAAAAATAAGATCTACCTCACATACTCGTTTTTTTACATTTGTTAGAACATTGAATTTCAAGATTCACAGCGGTATTCAAGGGGTGAATTATTATGCCAAAACATAGTGTCCTCATCCGTTTTATTCAAATTAGAGGTCATAAATCATAATAAAACTATTTTAAAGAAGAGATAGTCGATAATTTCTCCTTCTTATTGATATAAACAGACTGTCCCGATGATATACTAAATAATTGGGTTTCAGACAGCTTTAAAAAATTAGAAAAAATGGCTAGTCCTGGAAGAGACATATTTGCATGTGATATGGTTGGGTCCATAGAGCATGTGAGCCATTTTAATTTTTCATTTGGTATTCAATGTAAAAACATTTTTGGGGCCAACCCTTAAATGGATTGCTCAAATGCCCACATGCATAGGCCAACATGTTATGTGTGTATTTGATTTGCAGCTGTCACATTTAATCAACCCGAAGGTCATTAATATGGTCAAACTACGTACTACTTTATTGCTGTTACGTATTTGTCACAAAAACAATATCCACACACACATCTATTAATATCTATGAATTAAGTTAGTGACAATTTATCTTATGTGATATCGTTAATAAACACGTTAACCATGTTATTTTTAAATAGACAAACAATGTAGTTTGTAAATTGTAGATCACTATCTATCTCTATAATTTTCAGAATTTTTTGGATTCTCTTGACAAAAATACCCTTGTAGCAGGGGTGTTTTGCACCTACTCATAAACCACAGTGGACATATTGCATATTTTCGAACTACATAGAAGTAAGTTGCACCTGATCGAAATCATGGGGGGTAAGTTACATTTGATTGAAACCATAGTGTGGTAAATTGTCACGAGGTAAAACTATGTCAAATTGACTTTCTAATTTTAGATGCAGATTACTCTCCTATATTACTATTTAGGTGCACTTTACCTTCTATGTTATTATTTAGATACATTATATCCCTCAAATGTATAACTGACAATTTAATATTTAATTTCAAAAAGCTCAGACTCATAAGAAGGTGCGTGTCACACAAATCATGCACGGAGTGAGTGCTTGGCACAAATCACAAATCACATATGGATAAACTATTTATTTTCAAACCCTAGAGATGGTAAACTGTCTATTTACAAAATCATAAGGATTTCTAGCCAAAAAACTCATATGTTAGTTATGTTACAAAAATTTTAAAAACCCAGAGTTTACGTCGGTGCTAATCGGGTCGGACCCAGGAGCAGGCAATCACTTGTACCCAACAAAAAAAAATAAAATAAAACAAATTGATAAGTAATGTTTTAAAAAATTTAAATTTCGTAGCTCACATTGCTCCTCTTACTCAACTTGTCCCTCTTTCGAATTTTTAGATCCATTATGTTATGGTAAGAGATAATTTGTTATTGTGCCTGGGTTTACTAGCTTCAAGAAAGTTAGAATAGTGAAAACTATATTCTTCTTTGGAGTTGCGTACAAAATATGGATAATTAGTGTGAGAACAAGGCCTGAAGATTTGCATAAATTTGAAGCCAAGGCCCAAACCGACTATGACTTCAGCAACTCCCTACCCCTCCTGGTGAAATTATTATCCAATATTTGAAGGAATAATGGCAGTAACTACAGTCAGTAATGGGGCATAAATGAGAGCTACAACCCGAGACAAAACCAGGAATTTGTATTCGGATGGACTAAAGTAAATACAAATTATATATTTTATTTTGCAAAAAAAAAATTATAATTCTTAAAAATTTAATGCATCAACAAACAAATCTAGTATATCATAATAGATGACATTTCAACCAAATGCACAAAAGAATAAATTTAAAATTTAGACAATATATTATTCAATCAAGTGATTTTCCTACTATATTTTCATTCTACGGATCTATTGGTTATATTATCTATTACATAATTGTACCTTTTCAATTTATTGAAGATATGCATGCACATTTTACAAAATTTCTGAGTGAATTTCTAATAATTTTATAATGAACATTCATAGTTGGATCAAGATCTAAGCTTACATATTGTTTGAAAAATGGGCAAATGTTAAGCCGATACACATTTCACAAACTTTGTTCAACTTAGTCCAAATCGTTTAAAGCCATTTTTATTGTTGTTAAAATGATTAAATTAGACTTCCAAACTTGCTCTTCATGTTCGCTTCATTTTCGACGCAGGTCTTTCGCGGTGTTTCGCTTCATCGTTGTGTTTTGTCCCAACTTTTCAACATGACGGCAGCGGCTAGGGTTTATGTCCTTTCTTCTTCGCTGTGTTCATTTCATCGTTGGTTTTTTGTCCCAACTTTTCAACATGCCGGCAGTGGTTAGGGTTTATGTCCTTTCTTCTAGCGTGACCAGGCTTCGCGTCATTTTGAAAAACAAATTTGGGCCGAAGATCTGTACTAAAAGCATGGTGGTGCAAGATCTTGATTCTAAATGTGAATCTTAAAAATACTGGGAGTTCTAAAGGGGGAGAAATCAAGATCCGTGTAATTGAAAGCAAAGTTATAATTGTTGTTTTTTTCCTTATGTTGGGTCTGTGCCTTTTGTGGATTTGATGATAGAATATTGAATATCTTTCCCTGGAGCTTAATTAATCTTATAAAAGTAGATTTGAAATTGTGGGTTGTTTTACTTTTGAGAAGAAGCCCATGAACATAATTTTTTATGGTGATGTACTTAATTTTAATATGTACACCGTTTGAGTCTAGCGACACACTTATCTCATGTATACCGCTAGACTCCGGTGGTGTACTTTATCAAAACATAACAATATATTTTTTGTTCAATCTAATTAAAAAGGTTGTGCACTTACTTTTAAGAGTTGCGGTATCCACGTTTTCTTCACCATTTTCCATATCAAAATTTTAAGATGGCTTCAAAAGTAAAGAAGATTATTAAAAAAAAGACGCAACAAGCAAGAAGGGATCTTTTTTTTTTCTTCTCTCTGATGATTTGAATTCTTTAACCTTGACACAATGTGGTTTGTGTTTCATGTAATCTTGATTTATTTGAACGAGAGTTTTGTAAATGATTGATTCTAAAATGGGAATCAATGAGTGATTAATTGATGAGGCCAAAGATTTTAATTTTGATGCACATTATATGTTTGTCAGAATGTCACTTATAAAAATATATTTGTTTTCATAGATGGATCGCTTGAGTCTAGCGATGAACGTATGTGACGTGCGCCACTAGACTCAACCGATGCACTTATTAAATTAAGTGCATCAACTTGTTTAAAATTACCACTGTGTTTAAACTTATGTGTACCACATTATTAAATTTAGGTGCATCACCTTAAAATAAAGCAAGTACATCACCATCTTAATATAAAAAAAAATGTGTTTTATGTGAACCACATTGTTAAAGCATGTGCACCACTTTAATATATGCAATTGCATCACCATCTTAATATAAAGAAAACATGTGTTTTTATAAGTGCTCCGCTTGATTCTATCAGTGCACGTATGGTACGTGTCTTGCTAGACTCAAGCGGCGCACTTATGAAACACACGTTTTTTATGTTAAGATGGTGGTGCACATGCTTATGTTAAGGTGATGCACCTAAATTTAATAAAGTGGTGCACGTAATTTTAAACAAGGTGATGAATTTATACTATTGAGCTCATTATCTCAAACAATCGGTGAACGAGTTCAATCCTTTTGGAATTAGAATTGAATTGTTTCAGATCACTCATTGTTTTATCGATGTTAATTGCGGCTTTCACTATATCTTCTCCTTAATTTATTTATTTTTTAAATTCTTTGTATGTAAATTTGCTTCTGTATGAATTTATTTATGCTGAAGTCTGTAGTAGATACTTTAAATGATTATGATGCCAATGTCGTTTGTGGTAGCTTTGGCTTTTAAAATTGATGGATCGTCATTGTCCCAGGAAGAAACGTGAGAATAAGTCAACCTGGTGTGGGAAGCCGCAAATATGTCCCAGGAAGGGGATGAAGGTGGTTTACATGAAAATAAACAATTTCAATCTTATCTGTCGGCAAGCACGCAGAGGAATGCTCCTGGTTCAACAACGGAGGATTTTAATTCCAAATCACTGATACTGGACTTCTGGTGGGACCATGAGGAATGTTCCGGTTGGTACTGGCCGTCGTAAGAACAAGAATGGTGCTTCCCTTACTGATTTTGAAGCATGGAAAGCATGTATGGTGTTTAAGGCAAACAAAAAAGACTTTTAGATTAGGATTTCGGAAATTTGTCTTATTTGAATAAAGTTTTCTGAAAATTGGATTTAATTGTAAATGTGATGTTGGAATACATTTTTAAGTTTTTATAATAACAATATTCTACCATTTGAAGAGTCTACCGAGTACTTGAAAAGTTGATCGTCACTTTTTTAAACAATAAAATACCAATATTGATTGATTAATCAGCAAGTGCACAAATGTCAAGTTTTAGGATATTATAAGAAGTATGGATGTCGTACCCACAATGACTAGTAGTAAGTACCAAACTCAATCAGTTTAATTATATTTAGCCTACGAAAAGTTGTTGAAAATATTGTAACAATAAAAGTAAATCAAGAATTCAAAACACAATTGACTTAACTATACGGTATTGCAATACGATATAGTAAATTAGGCAGTGGATTTCAGACCGAGATCGAGAGATAAAATCAAATACACGTGTGACGGTAATAGATTTACCAAATCGAATGCTAAGTTCTCATAAATCATTTTCGCTATTAATCATTCAATAAGGACACGGGAGTTGTTTATTTTAACATTAATATTAGACTCGTTATAGCTTGACCATAGTATAACAAATGCATTATGAAAACTCGTAACCTTAGAACATATGAATTGTAATCTTAACTAATATGCGATTTATGGGGGATTGCATGGGTGAACCGAAGTCTTGATAATTGTCTCTACTGATTTCTATACTCGTTACTACTTGTTGGGTGAAATATTGTGTCATTTGTTAATTTAGTATAATTTTCATCACTAATTATCGTAGGCTAAATATAGTTAAACTACTTGAGTTTGATACTTATTTTCTAATCCTCGTGGGTTCAACATTCATACTTTTAATCTACTATACTGAAACTTGACAACCGTGACTTGCGGTATAAAATCGCTACACTGGAATTTTCTGTTTAAATAAATAGTGAACATAGCTCGGACATCGAAACATGTCTACAAGAGCTTGCTGGTGCAAAGCTGAAAGGTCTACCGAATTGCCTGCCGGATCGTCTGCCGGATCATCTGCCGGATCATCTACATGATCGTCTACCGGACTACAAGTAGACAATACCAGTAGACACTAAAAGTAGACACTACCAAGTACACACTACAAGTAGACATTACAAGTAGATACTACAAGTAGACATTACAAGTAGACTACCAGTAGACACTACCAGTAGATACAATGGAAATTGAAAATCAAACCACGATGAGTAATGTAATAAGGAAAGTAAGTTTGGGTGACAAACTCATCATCAATTAAGCATTTGTTCCACTAAGTATGGTCGGTTAGATGGATCCTCAAGAAAAAACTAACAAAATTTCTTATGTATGGATCATCCCAATCCATACATAAGATATGTGTCAATTTTTTATGCTGGTTGGTTACTTAACGTAACCCTCATCATTTACCCGTGCTGTTCTCCAAATTATGATCTAACTTACTTTCCTTATTACATTACTCATCGTGGTTTAAATAAATAGCGATCACATATCACTTGATCGTCCTCGAGCAAGAATGAGATAATACTATAAAAGAATTAACTAGCAATTCAAATGTATAGTTCAAAAATCTCACTTACACACAAACAATAGCCAATCCAAAAATCAACAAGACGTGTGTTCTCCTAAGCCGAGCAATACATCAGAAAATCAGAACGTACATGTGTGCTATTGTCAATCCTAAGTTTCATGCATATCTTCAAGATAAAATAATGCTAATAAAATCAAAGTCAAGATTATCATTGAGCACCCCATATGCCTACTTTTCAAGCACTTCTCCACTAATGCAATTACACCTTAGACTTGGATCAAAATGTATTTTTAAACTTACAATGTTAGGCCTTTGATGTCGGTTACAAAGAAAAGATAGGGTAAGCAGAAAAAGAGAATATAATCATATACAGTTCATATTTTAGCACAAATTAGCTTCTCTTCTTTTTATTTTCTAGTATTGGCCACTTTGGGTCTTACTTATATACTTTTATCAAGGCTTTTTCCTTCTCTTTTTCTTATTCATAAATTTTCTCAAAAAACTCATCAAAGTATAACAATTTACGTACATCAAATGAGATTCATTATACTCCCTTAAGGTAAGGATAAAAATTCTATTTTTTAGGCTCATAAAAGGGTAGGTATGATGAGTTTGCCAATAAATATTGAATGTGGGCTAATTGTATGCTAAACATACTCCATTCTTTTCCAATTAGGCTCAAAGTGGGACACTATGGATTGATATATACATGGTATGCTTGAATGGCTGGAACGTTTCAAAGATCGCCTAAATCATTTTCCAAGTTAAGTTTGTAACTATAAAATTTCGCCTTAAAATGTTATCAAATAGGTTCTAGAGTAGCTCGTAAATGTTCAAAACAACACATCAAGTTCACTATTCCAAATGCAATTCACAAGATTATGACTCAATGTGCTCAAAATATTTCGCATCTTTGACATATTAACTCAACACAAGATATTCAGAAACAAGTCTAACAATCATTAGAACTCAAGTCGACTTGCATAGTGAGATTAATATTATCATGGAATGTTAGCCGCTACTATGATTCATTTTTTCTCAATTGAATTCATTTTTCAAAAAAAAAAAAAAAAATCTTTGGTACTCAAGAATCGACCCAATTTCAAGAAAAAGCATGCCGTAGTAATGCACTCCCCCAAACTTAATTTATGCATTGTCCCCAATGTACTAAGCATAAAAAATAAATAGGACAAGCACTTACCTTTGACGACGGCCATTGGTGCGTGTAAAACGTACCGCAAGTGTATGATGTCAACTTTAGTATAAGAATTTAAAGTACGGATGTCGAACCCACAGGGATTGAAAATTAAGTTATATCAAGTACTGTAATTAGAATAGCCCAACTTTATTTAGACAATCAAGATTCAAAGAATTAATTAATTAATCTACTAAATAAAATAATAAGATGAAATTTTAAGTGGAGAAAATAAATGAGAACGGATTCTAGAGGTTCAACTTCACTCAACTACACACTATGTCGTGTTCTTCAGTTTATTAGCCAAGAACCCTATGTTATTCTATTACCTCTCCCGAGTGTTAAATATAATTAATCATTAAACAATCATCTTGATGTATCCACCTAAGATAAATTATTAAACAACTTCAATAGCACAATAATTCTTTACAAGGTTTCAATGGAGTAATACGCATGTCGACTACATAAATTTCCACGACATAAATTCCTACGATCCGATTCAAAAACCCTCTTCCGATAGATTCTAAATAAATATGATGATTCAACTACTGGTCAATTAACCGATACGCAAACAAATCAGAAATCACAAATAAACCTTATGAAAAACAAAAAGTTAATCAATCAATCCAAAAACATAGATTCAAGTCAAGCTATGTCTACTTCTAAAATAATAAATTAGTTCATGAAATTAAAGAAACACATAGACATGTTCTTAATCATCATATACATAAAGGAAAGTAGATGAAACGAATATGATGATGGCCCTCCGTCACCGGTAGTCACCGTCGTCTTCTCCATTGTCAAAATATTTGTCCTCCGTTGTATGCGCTCCGCCTCTATTGATCTCCTCCTCTTCTTTGTTTGGTCGGTTGTGCTCTCTGTTCTCCCTTGGAAAATAGATATAAAATATGATAGATTATGAATAATGAGGTCCAAAAATTCGAGTTATAAGGGTTGGAGGCTAAAGAATTAGGGTATGAATCAAATTGAGCAAGTAGATCTGACGACGATTCAGAACCGCCGGTTCGACGGTTCAAAAAACCTCGACCCTTAACCTTAACCTTCATCGACAATTCCGGTTAAGGTTCATGAACGCCGGTTAAGGTTCAGGTTCTGGCTACGGTTAACCAACAGTTACGGCTAAGGCCTGACCCTTATTTTTTAAAACAATTAAAATATTGTTAACATTTGAAATAAAGTGTAAAGAATATTTGAATGTGTTTTCATCCATGGATTAAACATAAAATAATGTGAGATAAATACAAGCCCAGATAATCAAAATGTATAAAATATATTTGTTTGATTAATATATATAAATTTATAACACTGTATTTAGATTAAAAAGGCTCTTATAACTTAGTGATTGAAACTATTTATTCAAGTTGGAGGTAATGAGTTCAAATCTACACCATAACATATATTTAAATTTTAAAAAGTAAAAAAAAGTTGAAATAAAACCTTGAACTGTCGGTTAACCGATGGTTCACATGTTAGCAAAATTATGACCCTTAACCGGCCAGCCATAGACGGGCAGGTTATGGGTCCGACTCTTGGAACCGTTGACCTTGTTAACCGGCCCATTGACCACGGTCCGGTTACGGGCCGATTGAGGGTCGTTTATGACCCTTGGTCGGGTCTATGTGCAAGGAAAGCTCAAGTGTTCTCTTTTTAGGACTCTGCAGACGCCTAGGGCGCGTAAAATCATGCGACTATGCACGTCCTATTCTGTCCAGGAGTCGGAATTTTATTGCTTTGGGCTCCTATGGCACATAATATCATGCGCCAATGGCGTCTGTCTTCTTCCTGGTGCGCTACTGCTTAGTAATTTGGCCATAACTTTCTCATACGATCTCCGAATTAAACGAATTAGCTGTCCACGCGAAGATAACATAAAGTCTACAATTTTAATGTTGGTAATATTTTCATAATATGGGTTTAACATTAAGAAAATCGAGGAGAAAGAACATGTGTCTTGAATTCAGATTTTTCTCTTTTCTTCAAGTTTCTTTCTTCATGCATCATTTTAGCTCGACTTCTTCATCTTTTTCTCCTCAAATTCGGTCTTTGTCATATTAATATACTTTTCATCATCTTTTTAGTCATAAAATGCTGCATCCCTTGGATTCCTACAAAACAACAAAAACGACAACGAAATGCGTAATTCCGCTCGAATACCAACATAAAAGAGTAAAAGAGAATGAAATATAAGTGTAATTACGCACTTCTCAAATCCCATAAACTTAAACTTTTGCTAGTCCAGAGCAAAATAAAAATAGAAAAAAACTAAGAAATAAAGATAAACAACTATTAACGCAAGTCACGAAATGTTATAATTGTAAATTGGCCTCGAAGATCAATAGTCTAAAAATTTCAATGAAAGTATGCATATCATTCTACTCAAGAGTTCTAAAGTGTGTGTGTGCTACCACTTTCATTTAATCATTAACTCAAAGCAATCTTTACTCACACAAATCAATAGGACTTTACAAGGTATATGTTCAATTGCATTTTTCAAAGAAGAAGTATAACTTTGACAAACAATAAACAATGCATCAAATCATGTCAATGACGTGTGTGTGTGAATATCAAAATCATATTCAGTACAAGTGTTTCTCGAGAGTCCATAGGCTTACCATTTATAACCTTCTCCACTAATATATTAGAAGAACATGGCTCAGTCAGTAGGTCTTAATTGGTTTATAATGTAAGGCCTTGACTCATGGCTACAATAAAAGATAACGAGTTCAAAACGAGATTGCGCACTCCCATCTCAACCTCCGTTATTCTTTTGATTATTTCATCATCTTTCTTTTGATTTTCACCCCTCCATTTCTTTGTCTTTAATCAACACCTCAAAGAATTTATTCACTATCCATTTTTTATATTTTTCATCCTTTTCTATTTTTCTCCCTTTCTAATTTTGTTCTCAATCAAGAGCATGGGAAGTTTTCAACTTCTTAAAACACACCAGGGTTTACTCGTTTAAGGGTGAATTAGTGTATAAGTTATAAACAGTGTGGTTAATGTAAGATTATAAATGATGCCGAATGGGGGTCTATCATGTGCTTTGGCACATATCATTCGATTTTCAGTAAGCAAAAGGATAGCTCGGGATAAACTGATGTCATTTGGTGTCGCAAACGGATCAATAATTGCCTAAATCATTCCTAAGCCACATATGTCCGTATTTCGCCTCAAAGGGTACGAAGACAAGTTCTAGATTACTCTCAATTCACAAATAATTTATATGATTTGACCAAATGAGCTCAAATGGTATCCCAAAACCAAGGTAATATCAAAGAAATTGAATGATATTTTAAAACATATTGCAACAATTCAATTCTCGTTCATTCACATTTAAGCTCAATGAGGGCTACTATGTCATTTTATATCAATAAATTATATCAATAAGTAAAGTCCCAAAATACTATAAAAATTACCTATATCATATTTGTGGTTGTTCCAATCAACTTGATTAATCAAATGGTCATGGTCTCTAGTGCATGAATATGTGAGAAACTCAAGAGCAAAGTGAATGATTTTTTTTTAAATCTTTCACAAATCAAGCTCAATTCTTCATTATCGGCCTTCACAGTTACTTCAAATCACGACTTATGACTCAAAACAAAAAAAAAAAAAAACACAAACACAACACACATAGGAATCCAGGAAGCAAAACATCTTCAATGTTTAAACACCTCCCAAACTTAAAATCGTGCATTGTCCTCAATGTACCATACAATGTATAAAACAAGGGACAATACACCTACCCACGACGACGATCATCAGTAATCGTCGTCCATCTCATGCACATGGGTATGGTGAGACGATGATTATTGGGACCTCCGCATCAGTATAGACCTGTAATAGAGACAAATAATGATAAGCGGCTCTAATAAAGACATGCTATTAAAAATTAAAATACTAAAATTAAACACTGAAATAAACTAAAAAGGATATAAGGCTTGGGTTGCCTCCCAAGAAGCGCTTGATTTCTAGTCTTTAGCTTGACCATTAGAAGCAATCATCAAATAGCGACTTCCGCCCATAGTAAGTATCATATGACACTCCATATGGGTCTTGATTTTGTATGCCCTCAAGTTTGGCAAGATTTGAACAAATGTAAGCTCGTTGCTCCAACAACAATCTCCTTGAATTGATAAGTATAGGAGAAGAATTCTATGTTTGGCTTCACCGCGTAGAGGACATAATATGGTGAAGTTGGTATCGATGGGAAGAACGGATCCACATATGGCATAAAGGACATCACCATCGATGAGTGATCCTCACTAATTTCGAAAATATGCTCATTCTCCAACACTCGGTTCATCTTGACATTGGAATCCCTCAAATAACTTTTCCATAGTAGGCTCAGCCTCTTGAAGAGGGTCACATTCCCTTGAGCCTTCCACATTAGTACCACCACTCCCCAAACGTGGTTGGTTTGAGTGATTATCATCATGGGTCCACACCTTATTTGTCACCCCTAGATTAGTATATCTCATTTCAGGCTCTTTGCAGCTCGCTAAAAATGTCTCTATCTGATGTGCTAGGCAACTTCTGGAGTTGGTGTGATTTTTTATCTTTGGTTCAGATGATGCCACGAATTAGCGCATAAAATCCTGCAACTGAGTTACAACTTTATCATAACTATCATTTCCCTCTCTTTGATGCTCGAATGGTTGGTGTGCAAAATAAGGATACTGATGCTATAGTGGGTATTGATGACTCCAACCATATAGTGAAGGATCACAATGCCACTGGAAGTCGAAATCCGCCATATCGTTATACAGGTGCACCCTGTCATCATCTCTACAATATATAGGACTACAGTTGCCAAAGCTCCATTAAATACCCATTCTTGTGTGTCCGCATCCAATCCACTGTAGAAAGATTGAAGAGAAGCGTAGTTTGAAAAGTCATGGTTGAATCTCTCCCAAGCTGCATAGAACGGTTCACACTGTTGTTGGGCAAAGCTTGTGAAGGCCTGTTGATGAAACATCTCTAAGTACCACACAAGAAAAATATCATAAAAATAAAATTAAAAATCAAAATAAAATTTTAAATTAACATCAAGACTACTTGGTAACTATATCAGTATAAACAAAATTAAATCAATCCCCGACAACGACACCAAAAACTTGGTGCGTGAAAAACGTACCGCAAGTGTACGGTGTCATGTTTTAGTACAAGAATTTAAAGTACGGATGTCGAGCCCACAAGTATTGAAAATTAAGTTATACCACGTACTGTAATTAGAATAGCCCTAACTTTATTTTGACAATCAAGATTCAAAGAATTAATTAATCTACTAAAATAAAATAATAAGATGAATATTTAAGTGGAGAGAACGAATTCTAGAGGTTCGACTTCACTCAACTATATATTATGTCGTGTTCGTTAATTTATTAGCAAAGAACCCTATGTTATTCTATTACCTCTCCCGAGTGTTAGATATAATTATTCATTCAACAATTATCTTGATGTGTCCACCTAAAATAAATTATCCAACAATTTAAATAGCACAACGATTCTTTGCAAGACGTCAATTCACTTAGTGATCAGTTAATTGACACGCAAATAAATCAGGAATCACAAATAAACCTTATGAAAACCAAAATATATTAATCAGTCAATCCAAAAACATAGATTCAAATGTCTACCTCGAAGATAATAAATTAGTTCATGAAATTAAAGAAACACATAGAGATGTTCTTAATCATCATAAACATAAAGGAAAAGTATATCAAATGAATATGAGGATGTCCCTCCATGCACGGTAGTCGTCGTTGTCTTCTCCGTCGTCAAAATCTTTGTCCTTCGTTGTAAGAGCTCCGCGTCTATTGATCTTCTCTTCTTTGTTTGGTCTCAGTTGTGCTATCTTGTTCTCCCTTGGAAAATAGGCATAAGATATGATATATTATGAATATGAGGTCCAAAAATTCGAGTTAAGGGCTGGAGGCTAAAAAATTAGGGTATGAATCAAATTGTGCAAGGAAGCTTGAGTTTCCTCTTTTTAAGACTCAGCAGGCGCCTAGGGCGCATATAATCATGCGCCTATGCGCGTTATATTCTATCGAGAGTCTGAATTTTCTTGCTTTGGGAGCCTATGGCGCATAATATCATGCACCAATGGTGTTTGTCTTCTTCCTGGTTCGCTACAACTTAGTATTTGGCCATAACTTTCTCATACAATCTCCGAATTAAACGAATTAGCCGTCTACGCGAAGATAACATAAAGTTCTACAAACTTTAATGTTGGTAACATTTCCAAAATATTGCTCTAACATTAAGAAAATTGAGGAGAAATAAGTGACATGTGTCTTAAATTCAGGTTTTTCTCTCTCTTCAACTTTTTTCCTTCAACCATCATTTTAGCTAGACTTCTTCATCTTTTACTCCTCAAATTCGGTCTTTGTTATATGAATACACTTTTTCTCATTTTTTAGTCATAAAATGTCTCATCCATTGGATTCCTGCAAAACAATAAAAACGACAATGAAAGGCGTATTCTGCTCGATACCAACATAAAAGTAAAGTAAAAGAGAATGAAACATAAGTGTAATTATGCACTTATCAGCCGTCAGTGATCGTCGTCCTCCTTCATATCAACTAGTGGGGCATATGTTTGGAAAACACGAACAGCGCACATAGAGTAACTTACCAAAAAATCAAAAATAAAAAACAAAATGTAAAATAACTATGGAATTCAAAAACAAAGATAAGGGAAAGAAAAGTTCTTGATTTATAATCAGAAGCTGGACTTTTTACCAATTTTGCTTCAAGTGTCAAAATGGACGGTGGTGCACAAATTTATGTCATCCACGTGGTAGTGTCTCAACCTCTTTCCCTTTTCCGTGAATAAGGCTCCTTTCTCATCTCTCACATTTTATAGTATCGGGTGTAAAACATTGACCACTTTGAATGGTGCATCCACTGTGAGTTCGACTTCCTTGGGAACAATCGTAGTGTGACTTTATTCATATATACCATGTCTCCTTCACAGAAATTACCTCCTTTTGTATGAGCTTTTGATGTGATCATCACCTTCTTCTCCTTCTTCTTGCCATTATTTTTGTCCATTTTGTTCCCTAGCTCGGTCTCCGTCATCTCCTTGCAATTACCACGCATCATATCAGTAGAAAGGGTATCAATCATATTAATTTTGAAACACATTTGCTTATTACGTGTGTCAAAGGTTGAAACATATTAAAAATGATTTGATCATCTCCTACACAGAGGATCAACTTCCCTTCTTGGACATTGATTAATGCCCTTCCAGTCGCTAGGAATGGCCTTCCTAGCGATCAATGACATCTCAGCATCTTCTTTCATGTCCAACATAATAAAATCCACCGGAATGGTGAATTTATCAACCTTGATTGGCATGTCCTCAACAATCCTTTGTGGGTGACTTGTCCGACATTTGAGTGACACCCTAGTAGGTTTTAGCTATCCTAAACCCAACTTCCTATAAACAAACAAAGGCATCAGATTTACACTTTCACCCAAATCACACAAAGATTTATTAGATGAAGTAGAACTAATTTTGCAAGGTATAGTAAAACTTCTAGGATCCTTTAACTTTGGAGGTGAATTGTTTTGAACAATAGCAAAACATTCCTCAGTCAAATAAACAATCTCTTGCTCTCCCAATTTTCGCTTCTTAGATAAAATTTCCTTTAAGAATTTAGCATAGTTTGACATTTACCATAAAGCATCAACGCATTGTATGTCTATATGCAAATTCTTAAGTATATCAAGAAATTTGGCAAAGTTTGAATTCAACTCTTGCCCTATTAACTGCTGCAGGAAACGAGAGAGGAATGTGTACCTTTTTATTATGGTGTGATGAGTGTAGTGGTATTAGTGAACTTACCATTGTCACGTGTTTGCTCCTTCATCTCTTGCTTTACTTCGAACTTTTCCAAGCTCCTTTCCATTCCAAATGGGTTACTGCATTGGCTTGCTCCCTCGGATTATTTTCAGCGTCACTTGGTAGACTTCCTTATGCTCCTCCGGCTAAGATGGTTGTCAATTGTCCCACTTGCATCTCCAAGTTCTTGATCGATACATCTTGATTCTACATCCTTGTCTCAGTCGATGATATGAACTTCGTCAGTAGCTCCTTGCTCGTTATTTTCTTTAAACAATAAATTTTAGTGTAGTGCGATTATGCCGCAAGTGCACGGTTTTGATGTTTTAGTGTAGATAACTAAGACCAGGTTGTCGAACCCACATGGACTAACTGTAAGTACCAAATAAGATGATTTAAACTATATTTAAATTACGATAAATAATTAAATGATTATATTAACTAATTAAATTAACTACTAATAATCCAACAAAACTAATCAAAGTTAACGAGAAAAATCCACTAGAGAAAATTATCGACACTTTGGCTAATCAATGCAATCCCCTACAATTCTCTATTGAATATCCACATATTTATAAGGTGACGAGATTTCCTAATGCATTTGTTATATTCTGGTCAAGCTATAACAAGTCTAATATTAATGTTGCAATAAGCCACTCCCGTATCCTTATTGAGCAATCAATGTCTAATCAGGATTTGTGAAAACTAACAGCCTTCGATTTTGGTAAATCTATTGCTATCACACGTGTGCTAGATTTTAATTGGTCCGCCTCAATCTAAAACCCATGGTACAATTTACTATATCATATCACAATATCGTATGGTCAAGTCAATTACGATGTAAATAATCATTCAAATGTGATCAATCCTTCAAAAGCATGGAGAACAATAAATTATACGCATAGAATAAAGGAATTGAATCAAATAAATAATCATCAAATCATAGGTTCAAAACAAAAGATTGCCTAGCCTCGATAAATAAATTTAGTTCATCATCATAAACAAATATCAAAACTCAGACATGTCTTGCAACAATCCAATCATGATATAATCAAAACAAAACAAAACAAAACTAAAGTTTAAAAGTAAGAATAAACTTCCAGCATCGACTCCGGTTGTTGATTTTGGCTCCTTCTCTTGCTTCCTTCTCGATGGTCTCTTTAATCGCCTTGTTGGAGTTGTTCCAAAATCCTAGGATGAAAGTATTGTGGATGGTGGATGTTGGTGAGATGGAAGATGGATGGAGGCTAATTCCTAGGTTGAAAAGTCTGATAAATTTAGTGCATCAACTTATATTTATAGTGGGGGAGTGAAAATATGAAGCTTCCTTGTAGGACTCAAACACTAAAAGGTATTATTTTTCAAAAAAATTCAACGGGCGATCGATGAAAATTTTCTGCCATCGACGATCGATTGCCGGCCTCATGGCGATCGATCGTGTGAATAGTAACTTTTTTGTTTGTTTTACAAAACTCAAATTATTGTCCTTCTTCGACAAGTTCGCTCGGTTTGGTCCTTTTCATCCTTAATTAGCTCAAATCCTTCACTTTATGCATTTCTATCTTTATTCCTGGAACATACAAAACAACACGAAAACGCATAATATCGTCCAAGAATCATAATAAAATGCATATAAGTTCATAACAATATAAGTGTAAAAATCACACTTTTCAACTCTCCCAAACTTAAACTTGATCGTCCTCGAGCAAGCAATAAGATCAAAATGTAGAGTTCAACATTGATAATTCAAATGAATCAATTCATGGTTACTAAATAGCTTAGACATCTAACTTACAGACAAACAAGAATCAATCAACAAATTTAACAAGTTGATTTTCCCCCAATATCAAGCAACATTTCTCAAACTCGGAATGTGCGTGTGTGCTATTGTCAATCTCAAGTTTCATACACATCTTCAAGATCAAATTACGCTAATCAACTCAAAATCAAGACTATTGTTGAGCAATTCATAGGCCTATTTTCAAACACTATCCACTAATGTAGTCACTCCCTAGACTTGGATCAAAAGATCTTTATAAGCTTGTAATGTTAGACCTTGGTGTCGGTTACAAAGAAAAGATAGGATAGCACAAAGAAGAGAGTATAATCTTGTAACGTTCATATTTCAGCACATATCGAGCTTCTCTTCTAATTTTTTCTAGGATTGGTCATTTTGGGTCTTATTTATGTAATCTTTTCTCAAGGCTCTTTTTCTTTTCTCCTTTGCTTATTCATCAACATTTTTCATTAAGCTCATCAAGATATAACAATTCACGTGCAATAAATGAGTTCATTATACTCCCTTAGGGTGAGGATAAATTTCTCATTTTAGGCTCATAATAGGGTAGATAATGAGATTATCAATAATTATTGAATGAGGATCTAATTCTATGCAATGCATATACCATTATTTTTCAATAAAGCTCAAGATGGGACACTAGGGATTGATATAGATTAGGTATTGAAAGGCTCAAACGGTCCAAAGATCGCATAGATCATCTCCAATCAAGTTCATGACTATAAAATTTTTCCTCAAAGTGTCATTATCAAATAGATTCTAGGGTACTCTAAGATGCTCAAGATAAATAGTCCGGTTCACAAAAATTATCACTATTCAATATGCAATCCACAAGATCATGACTCAATGTGCTCAAAGTATTCTTCATTTTTAACATATTAACTCAAAATGGTATTCACATACAAGTTCAACAATTTTCAAGGATCAAGTTGACATGCAAAATGAGATCAATATCATCATGGAACAGTAGCCACTACTATGATTCATTCTTTTTATCAAATTATGAACTCATTTAAAAAAAAATTAGCTCATAAAAATCGGACGATTCAAATGTCAATTCAGCACACAATGTGCAGATTAAACAAGTAAAACTTGCAAGCCACTCCCCCAAACTTAAATGAAACATTATCCTCAATGTTTAAAAGAATCAAAACGGAAACAGAAAACTCCCTTGATCAATACGCTTGCATGAGGACTGATGGAGATTGGCTTTTGAAAGCTCCACTACTGCAGGGGTTTATCCAACTGAGTACCTAGCAAGAGAAGAATGCAAATAGTGAAATAGTCGACTTGAGAGGTAATAAAACTATAATATAAAATTGAAAATAAAAGCAAAACAAAATAGAAAATGATATTGCTTTGGTTGCCTCCCAAGAAGCGCTGATTTCTAGTCTTCGGCTTGACCATCAGAAGCAACCATCAAAGAGCGGCTGTCACCCAGAGTAAGTATCATATGATATCACAAATGGGTCTTGATTCAGTATGCCCTCAAGCTTGGTAAGATTGTTCCATTGTAAGTTCGTCGGTCCAAAAACATTCTTTATGAATTGGTAGTCATGGGAGAGGAATTCTTGGCTTAGCTTCAACTTGTGGAGGGTGTAGTGCGGTGAAGTTGGCATTGATGAGAAATTCACACATATGGCATATAATATGTCTCCATCGATGGGCTCAAGTCAGAATCTTTGAAAGTCTCTTCCTTCTCCAACATCACACTCAACTCATCTTCACTCACATGGGAACTCCTCGGATAATGTCTCTGAAGTACGCCCAGTTTCTTGAAGAGGCTCAAGTTCCCTCAACTCTTTCTCATTAGTATGATCACTCCCCCAAACTTGGTTGGTGGAGTAGTCATCATGTGACCTTGCCTGATTCATCACCTCTTGATTTGTAGATCTCGTCTCTTCCTCTTGGTAGCTCGTTTAAATTATTTCCGTAAGGATTGCTATTTGTTGCTCCAGGTGACATATAGAGTTGTTTTGGCTCTCCAAACTACTCTCAGTTGGCGCCATGAATCTTATTAAAGTATCTTCTAACTGAGTCATGACTTCTGCAGAACTATCTCTCCTCTCTTCGTGATGTTCAAATGGTTGGGGCGAATCATAAGGGTAATGAGGCTCTGGCGGGTATTGGTGGCTCCAACCTTGCAATGAAGGATCTCAATGCCAATGGTGGTCGAAGTCCACCATATCATTGAACAGGTGCAACACACTGTCCCATCTCTATCAAACAAGGGACTCCCAGTCGCTAAAGCTCCACTAAATAGCCATCATTGTGTCTCTGCATCCCATCCATTGTAGAAAAATTGCAGAAGAGTATAGTTCAAAAAGTTATGATACCGGAAAGTAGTTGTCAAATTGTTGAATCTATCACATGCTGCATAGAATGGCTCTGTAGGTTGTTGGACAAAGCTCGTGAAGACTTGTTGATGTGAAATCACAAGTACCTCGCAAGAAAACAAAGCAAAAACAAAATAAAATAAATATTTTTTTCAAAAGAAAAAAACAAAAGCAATGGTTAAATTACTGTAAAAAAATCTCGTATGATATTACTAAAATTAGTCCCCAGCAACGACTCCAAAAACTTTATCGCTATTTTTTTAATAGTAAATTTCAGTGTAGCACAATTATATTGCAAGTGCACGGTTGTCAAGTTTTAGTACAGATAATTAAGATCAGGTTGTCGAACCAACATGGACTAACTGTAAGTACCAAATAAGACTCTTTAAACTATATTTAACCTATGATAATTAATTAATGATTATAGTAATTAATTAAATTAACTATTAATAATCCAACCAAAGTAATCAAAGTTAACGAGAAAAATCCACTAGAGAAGATTATCGAGACTTTGGCTCACCAGTGCAATCCCCTACAATTCTCGATTGAATATCCAAATATTTCTAAGGTGACGAGTTTTCCTAATGCATTCGTTATACTCTGGTCAATCTATAACAAGTCTAATATTAATGTTGCAATAAGCCACTCCCATGTCCTTATTGAACAATCAATACGAATGAGGATTTGTGAAAACCACTATCCTTCGATTTTGATAAATCTATTGATATCACATGTGTGCTAGATTTTTTTTTGGTCCATCTCAATCTTAGACCCATGGTATAATTTACTATATCATATCGCAAATTCATGTGGTCAAATCAATTACGATGTAAATAATCATTCAAATATGATCAATCCTTCAAAAGCATGGAGAATAATAAATTATGCGCATAGAATAAAGGAATTGAATCAAATAAATAATCATCAATCATAGGTTCAAAACAAAGGATTGCCTAGCCTCGATAAATAAATTTAATTCATCATCATAAACAAATACAATTTCTCAAACATGTCTTGCAACAATCCAAGCATGATATAATCAAAACAAAACAAAACTTAAGTTTAAAAATAAGAATAAACTCCCAGCGTTGACTCCGGTTGTGGATCCTCGCTCCTTCTCTTCCTTTCTTCTCGATCGTCTCTTTAATCACCTTGTCAGAGTTGTTCCAAAATCCTATGATGAAAGTATTGTGAATGATGGATGCTGGTGAGATGCGAGATGGGTGGAGGCTAATTCCTAGGTTGAAAGTCTGATAAATTTTGTGTATCAACTTATATTTATAGTGGGGGAGTGAAAATATAAAGGTTCCTTGTAGGACTCAAACTCTAAAATGTATTGTTTTCAGAATTCTTCAACAGGCGATTGATCACCAAAATTTTCTGCCATCGGCAATCGATCGCAAGGCCTCATGGCGATCGATCGTGTGAACTTTAACTTTTTTTTTTTACAAAACTCAAGCTCTTGTCCTTCTTCGACAAGTTCGCTCGGTTTGGTCATTTTCATCGTTAATTAACTCATTATGCATTTCTATCTTTATTCCTGGACCATACAAAAACAACATGAAAACACAAAATATCATCCAAGAATCATAATAAAATACATATAAATTCATAGCAATATAAATGTAACAATCACACTTATCACTCCTCCATGCTCGGCTTTGGTGGATAGCACGGTGGTGGTTGTGGGCTCAATACATTCTTTTGGTTGAACCAAGAGAAGTTGGATGATTCCTCCACAGTTGGAGTATGAGTTATTTTGTGGTGGCCGATTACCTACAAAATTAGCACTCTCCTTATCTTGATAAAATGGGTTATCTTCTTGGCATTCAATGATGTCCTCTTTGACATAGCTCGCATGTGATAGCTTGCACTCGCATAGCTGTCATGCTATCCAATTTCTTGCTCAATGCTTCCAACTAAGCCAATATTGTTATCACATCATCAACTTGATGCACTGATAAGTGTGATTTTTACACTTATTTTGCTATGAAATTTGGGGCGTTTTTTGTATGGATCCAGAAACTTTTGGCGATAGATCGCCGAGAAAACGGATATCTATCGCCAGATACTGAAATATCGAGATTTTGTTTCCTTGTTGGATATTTTGTGTCCAAAAACATGTAAACTCTTCTCCCACTAGTTGAGGACATGAGTTGGACAAATTTGCAATCCGGGAGAGATGGGATGACACAGCAACATAAGGAGTCAACGCCTAGAGTTATTTTTATATTTCTAATTTTGCTCTCTATTTTTATCAGATTTTAATGTTTAGATTGTTGCAAAACATTTTTATGCATTATTATTTGATGACAATTGTTGGCTAAGTTTTGTGGTCAAGACTTGGGGGATCCCATGCTTTGAACCCATGATTTAGATTAAATTTTGATTGATTCTTACAATTCTATGATCATAATTTATTGTTTTTTTCATGATTGATCACCTTTGAATGAATTTATATGTCGTAATTGACTTGATCGTACGATATTACAATCCGACATAATAAATTAGGCAGTGGGTTCAGATTGAGATTGACCAAGTAAAATCGAACAGACGTGTGATATCAATAGATTTACCCAAATCGAAGGCGATAAGTTTGTGATGCGTGGGAATTAATGGTGTTAATCCCGGAGTGGTAATGATCATTAATGGATTTTAATTATGGCAATTATGAATTAATTATGGTATTGGGACTCCTGAGGATTTTAAATCCGGTATTTGGAGTCGTTGGATCCAAGGGATGAAATGTATTCGATCGTGACGATAACCTTGGAATTGGTTTTTGGTGGGATCTGGGGTCCGGGGTACTTTGTATTGGGGCTGGTACTGGAAATTGAGGTTGGAGAGGTAATTATTGAAAACATATGATTTTTAATGAGTCATGATGTATTTGTGGAGGAATTGGTATTTTGGAGTTTTGGTATTATATATACCAAGTAGACTCGGTATTCCATCATTAGCACGAAGTCTCTCCCCCCTCTTCCCTCTCTCTACGCCAAACCCATTTCCCCTTTTCCCCTCTTTTCTTATTTGGAGGAGAAATCGCTTGTAGCTTGGCTCGGGGGCCTGATTTCTCGAAGATAATCAGGTATTGATCTTCCCCTCGTCCTTGTCTTTGATTTTATAGTAGTATGGTGGATTTTGGTTGAGTATTATGTTCGGTTTGGAAATTGGGGATTTTTGGAAAGAATCCAAAGTTGAGTTTTTGGAGTTTTTATTGGTTTTAAATGGAGTATTGGAGCTATTGGAAGTGTTTGGGGTGTTGATTTTGAGTTTGGGTGTGAAAAACACCATGGAAGCTCGAGATTTTCGGAAAATAGCAGGTCACGATCGATCGCGGCTTGGCACCGATCGATCGCGAAGAGCTTCTGAAATTTGGAGGAGATGCACAGTGCTGGCGATCGATCGCTAAGTCTCGGCGATCGATCGAGAGGTGTTTGGCGATCGATCGTGGAGACTCGCGATCGATCGCGAGATGGTTCTGTTTGGCAGTGGGTGCGCGCGATCGATTGCGACAAAAGCGGCGATCGATCGCGGCTCGAAGTCTAGTGTTTTTTCAAACTTTGGCAAAAAGTTGGGATTTTGGAAACGGGGTTTAATTAGCCAATTTTGGGGCAATGTCTACATTCCAATGGGAATGCCATACTTTTAAAATGAAATGATTGGAGCCAAATTTTAATGAGAAAATGGAATACTCGATTGAGTAATTGTCTAACCTTTGATCATTTGAAATGGATTATTTTGGGTATTATGCATGCTTAGCCGGAGTCTGTTAAAATGGTTAATCGTCATGGATTGACGATGGGTTTAGAGGATTGTGAACGTGCTTGGGCACGTGGTTGCATGCTTGTAATTGATTATGAGTTATTTATGTGTTAGCACATAATTCATTGGATCACGGGACTAAGGCTAAGGTTGGACTCGAACTACGGAATTATAAGGTGCATATAACGTACGAGCATAGCTTTAAATATATTATTGCAATTGTTGTGCATGAATAATATATGATTGTTGCAATCACTTGATATGCATTGGGAACTATTTGGTGCCGCTTTTGAGCGAGCAATGATTGGGATGTTGTTGTCTTTGAGCGAACATCGGTTGTGACGCCACTGCTGTTGAGCATGTGTGAGGTTAAAATGCCGCTATTGTAGAGCGAGCGATGAAATAGAACTATGGAACCATTAACAAGATATATGGAATATTTTTACTCTTCGTTTAATGACTTAATCATATTGATTTTGGTATCGGTATATGTGGAACGGATTAGTTAATCAATGTAATGATTAACTGACATTTGGGAATTTGATGGTTTCGGTTATTTTGAGAACAGGAACAACATAGGGGATCCCGGATGAGGATGATGCCATCCAGGGAGTGTCTTTTAATATTCATAGTCTTTACATTTAGTAAATTATGAATTGTATTATTGTGCTTATTGGATTGGTGGTATTGGTATGCTCACCCCGTGTGGGGGCTGTCTCTGTTGGGGCAGGTGATTAGGTACATCGATGGCTTTGGAGTTGAGCTCGTGCTATGTATTGGAGGTGCTTGTAGGATCGAAGTACCAGTGACGGTATTGAGCACAGTGTTTTATACATTTGATACACATATACTTATTCGATGCTCGCATGTGAGCAATATTGTGTGTATATGAGTTGTATAAAGAAGGCAAGGGCCTTTCTCTTTTCATTTATGCGTTGCATGCAATTAGTTAGGAATTGCAAAATGAATTGAGAGCATGTTAGTGTATGTATAAAGGTGCATGTTATGTTTATGGACTATGTTGGGGGAAATTTAGACATTATACGGAATATAATGTAGGAAATTTTATAGATGGTATTTCATGCTAGGGCTGCATGTAATCTTTTCCCTCTGATAACATGATTGTATGCACTAATGGCATGGGTTAATACACTAATCTAAGGGCACGGGGGTCCTTACAAAGTTTTCATAAATCATCATACAATATTGAGTGTTAAATAAGTGCATGACCATTGCCTTTTGCATTTTAGTATTAGACTTGTTATAGCTTGACCAAAGTATAACAAGTGCATTAGGAAAACTTGTCACCTTAAAACGTTTGAAGTTATTCTTAACTAATAGGTGAATTGTGGGGTATTACATGGGCGAACCGAAGTCTTGATAATTTTCTCACTGATTATATTCTCATTCTTTACTACTTGTTTGGGTTGGATATCGAGTCTTTAGTCACTTTAGATTAATTATCATCACTAATTATCGTAGGCTAAATATAGTTAAACTACTGAAGTTTGGTACTTATTTTCTATTCCCTGTGGGTTTGACAAACTTTTCGTAAAATCTACTATACTAAAACTTGACACGTGCACTTGCGGTATAATCGCTACACTGATAATTTTCTGTTTAAATAAATAGCGATTAAGTTTTTTGGCGCCGTTACCAGGGACTAGTTTAAAGTAATGCCAGACGATATTAGTTGACTGTAATTTAGTCATTGTTTTATTTTTATTATCGATTGTTTTTTTCTATTCTTCTACTGTTTTTTTTTATTTGGGTGGATCTTTGCAGGTTATTATCTCTTGGTGCGTGCTAAGGAGTACCAAACCTACACTCGAACTTGTCGAACTAGGCTAAGACAAGCAAGAACACTCATGGCTAATAACGAGGAACGCGAGGAGGTTTCTGCAGCACCAGTTGCAAGGTCACTTATGGACTACGCTCAACCGCCTTTCCAAGGATCACTGTTGAGCATTACTAGACCGAGCATCCAGGCTAACGACTTCAAAATCGAGCCTGCAATCATACAGATGATCTAACACTCAGTCCAATTTGGGGGATCAACTATTGAGGATCCCAACGCTCATATATGCAACTTCTTGGAGATGCGACACGTTTAAACATAATGGCGTTACTGGCGACGCCATCAGGTTACGACTCTTTCCCTTCTTATTAAAGGATAAAGCTAAATCGTGGTTGCATTCATTGCCTGCGGGTTCTATTGCTACGTGGGATGGGATGGTGAAATTATTCCTGTCCAAATATTTTCCACCATCCAAGACTGCCAAGATGCACAATTATATCACCACCTTTGCACAACACGACCCATAGACATTGTATGAGGTGTGGGAGTGTTTTAAGGATTTATTGCTGAGATTGCACATATCACGGTCTTCCTGTCTAGCTGCATGTACAAACTTTCTATAACGGTTTATTTTCTGCTAACTTTTCTATGCTTGATGCAGCATCAGGAGGTACGATCATGAGGAAGACACCTGAAGCAACATATGACTTGTTGGAGGAGATGGCTGCCAATAGCTATCATTGATAATCTTAAAGGAATGTGCCGATGAAGCAAGCTGGAATGCATCAAGTGAATGAAGTCACTGCCTTAGCCGCCCAGTTGGAAGCATTGAACAAAAAAATTGACAGCTTGAGCATGCATGTAATGCAAGTTCAAGTCATTACATGCGAGCTTTGCCAAGGAGGATATCCAAGCAATGAATGCCAAGTAGGTAACCCTTTCGTTTAATCTGTTGAAAGTACTAATTTTGTAGGGAACCGACCACCACCCAACTACCCCTACCCAAATACATACAATACGGGGGTTGGGGAACCATCCACAACCACCACCGGGGTATGCACCTAAACCGAGTATGGAGGAATTGTTGACCAAATTGTTCACATCGACGGAGACTAGATTCCAAAATCAAGAGGCGTCAATAAAGAATTTGGAAGTCTAAGTGGGATAGTTAGCAACAATCCTAGCCGGGCGAGCACAAGGATCACTACCTAGTTGTGACATCCCCAAAATGATTAATTACAATTTGGACATTAATTTATGTTTATGTGATTAATTATGATGGTAATTGATTATGTGTTGGAATTAATTATCATGTAGAAATGCTTAGTCACATGATAGGCGTGACCCGGGGGTTGCATTTCAGGGTACATGTTATGCATGTTGGGAAATGAGGTGTTAACATGATTTAATTGTATTGGTTGTTAATTATGTGGAAATATGGTTTTAGTGGAAGTTGTTACATTTTTGTATAATGCTTTTAAAATACCATGTTGGGGTATTTTATTCATCATGTTAATTGTTGGGGTACAATTTTAATTAAACCTCTAAAACCCATACCCCACTATACCCCCCTTTATCTCACTTTACCCTCCACTCTAAAATCCCCAATTTCACTCTCAAACCCTACCCATCTCCCATTTTCGAATTTTGGCAAGGAAGGAAGGAGAAATCCTCACAAAACTTTTGTATGTGGGATTTTCGTTAAGATTTGGAGTCCTCAAGAGGTATGAAACCCTTCCTAAAGTTTTAATGATGTTTGGTTTAGAAATGGGTTAGCATTTTGAGTTTTTATGTGGGTTTATTTTGGGTATGTGTTGAATGTGGTTGGGGTATGATTTTTGAAGTGTTTTATGTGGGTTTTAGTGAGTTATGATGATGTTTGAGTTGTTGGTATGTTTGGGTTTGAAGGGTATGAGGTAGAGCTTGGAAATCCTCAAAAATGGTGATTTTTCGATGTACAGGGATCGGCGATCGATCGCCCGTTTTTGGCGATCGATCGCGAGCCAGCAGTAGGCTCCAGAACCATTTGGCGATCGATCGCCACTTTTGGGTGATCGATCGGTGAGTCTGGCGATCGATCGCGCCAAAAGTGACGATTGATCGCCGAAGACACAAAAATTTGGCAACGAGCAGTGTGATCTCGCGATCGATCGGGACATCTCGGCGATCGATCGCGAGACACATAAATGTGTGTTTTTGATTATTTTGTGGGATTTTTGGATATTGGACTATAATTGGCTTCTAATATCGATTTGTATGGTTGTGTAGAACCCTCCCACGTAACCACAACTTCAAGGAGATAAAGTTCTCCAACTTCTCCACTTTAGGAATTAAGGTACGTAAGAGACGTATGGGCATCGGACGGTAAAACACACTCCCATACTATGACTATGCAATGATTGCATAAGTATTTATGATGTTTATGATGATGATTATGATAAGTAAAGTTACGATGATGTCTATGATGAGTAAAGATGATATGATGTTTATGATGATGATTATGATAAGTAAAGATACGATGATGTATATGATGATTAAAGATGCTATGATGTTATGATGTATGTTAAACTATGTTGTTAGAAATGTTAGAATGCTCCGGTGGTTGTTATGGGCAAGCGTGGAAGGTACTTACCGCTGACATAGCTAGCGAGGAGATATATTCGCTATCAAGGTGTAGCGAGGGATATCACAGTACCGCTATATGTTGAAGCGAGGGGGGCAATTGTGCTGCTGTCATAGCAGGACCAGAACAGTCACATTTCTAATTAACATCGTTGATTATGAGCACATATGTGAAGTATGATTTTAATCATTTATGTCAAGAACTAATGATTACATGCATGATTATGAAACAGGGACAACAAAAGTGGGTTAATGCGATTAACCAGGAAGTACATGTCAACGATTATTTCATGCACTTATTTATATGCCATTATTTTATGATGTTAAGTAATGATGTACATGCTCATGATGGGTTGTTCCTGTAGGTACACTTTTGGATCGAAGGGCTAAGCGTCGGGTTGAGGCAGTGAGCTACAAGGAGCACGTAAAGGAATATGATTCAGGATGATAGTATCTACTCTAGGAGTAGTATAAACCTATAATGTTAGCATTCGTTTTTGGGAATGTAATTATTAAGTTTTGAAATTTTATTTTTGGCCTATAATCCCGTTAGCTCATGTGACAACTGGTACCCTAAGATGTTATTAATGCATGTTTAGTCCATAATACATTATTATGATGATGTTTAGGTAGGAAGACCCTACACTAGTGAAACTGAAAAGAATCATAATGAGCAAGTCCATGCCATAATACTAAGAAGCGGAAATGAGGTTGTTACAAAGGAGGTTGCTGAGAAGAAGGATGCACATGTTGAGCGTGAGGGCGAGGAATACATCAAACAAGAAGAGGATTAAACACGCGACAAAGATAAGTCTACTAAGACCACTATACCATCACACCACCTAAGGTACAAATTCCACTTCCATTCCCCGCTGCATATAAAAGAGCAAAATTAGATGCTAAATTTGCAAAGTTTCAAGATTTGGTTAAGAATCTCCACATTAATATGTCTTTCATTGATGCTATATGGCAAATGCCAAATTATGCTAAGTTTTGAAGGAGATACTGTCAAAAAAGCCGAAATTGGGAGAGCATGAGACTATAAATTTAACTGGGGAGTGTTCTGTATCATTCAAAACGATCCACCTCCAAAGTTAAAGGATCTAGGGAGTTTCACTATACCTTGCAAAATCTATTCTATGACTTTTCGTAAATATTTATGTGATTTGGGTGCGAGTGTAAATCTGATGCCTTTATCTATTTATAGGAAGCTGGGTTTAGGAGAGCTCAAACCGGTCAACGTTTCAATGCAGATGGCATACAAGTACATCAAGTACCCTCAAGGGATAGTTGAGAATGTGCCAATCAAAGTCGATAAATTCACCATTCCGGTGGATTTTATAATGTTGGACATGAAGGGAGATGTTGACATGCCAATGATCCTAGGAAGGCCATTCTTAGCAACGGGAAGAGCGCTGATTGACGTTCAAGAGGGGAAGTTGATCCTCCGTGTAGGAGAGGATCAAATCACTTTCAACATGTTTCAAACTTTGACACAATCACATAACAAGCACTTGTGTTCTAAAGTTAATGTGATTGATACTCTTCCCTTCGATATGATGCTAGGTGATTGCAAAGAGAAGTTGGAAGAAAAACTTGGGAATAAAGTGAATAAGACCAATGTCAAGAAGAATGAGAAGAAAGTGATGATTACATCACAATCTCAACCAAGATGAGGTAAATTCTGTGAGGGAGACTTGGTTTTAATGAATAGAACCAAAATTCGACTATTTCCATGGAAGTCGGACTCAACATGGGCTGGACCTTTCAAAGTGGTCGATATTCTACCATGCGACACTATCAATTTGAGAGATGACAACGGGGCTGTGTTCACGGTAAAAAGAAGTGGTTACGACACTACCACGTGGATGACGGAAAATCATCCCCCACTGCCCCCTGCGGCACTTGAGCTTAAACGGTAAAAAGTCCGGCAGACTATAAATCAAGAACTCTTTCTTATCCCCTATCTTTGTTTTTTAATTCTTTTTTTGTTTTTGTTTGCACTTTGTTTTTGTTTTTGATTTTTGGTGAGCGACTCCATGCGTGCTGTCATGTTTTCCAACAATATGCCCCACTAGCTGACGATGAATTGAATGACGATCACTGACGGTCGTCGTCAAAGGTAAGTGCTTTGTTTTATTTTCCATGATTATTATATTGAGGACAATGCATGAATTAAGTTTGGGGGAATGCATTACTATGTTATGCTTTTTCTTTGGAATTGTATCGTTCTTTGAGCACCAACAATTTTTTTCTTGCAAATGAGTTCAATTAGTGAAAAAAGAATGAATCATAGTATTGTTCTCTATTCCATGATGATATCAATCTCACTATGCATGTCGGCTTGAGTTTAAATAATTGTAAGACTTGTTTGTGAATATCTTATTTTTAGTTAACATGTCAGAGATGAGGAATATTTGAGCACCTTTGAATCATAATCTTGTGTAGTAAAATCTTTGTGAACTTGATGAATTGTTTTTGAGCATCTTAGAGTACATTAGAACCTATTAGATGATGACACTTCAAGGCAAAATTTTATAGTCATGAACTTGATTTGGAGATGATCTAGGTGATCTTTGGACCATTTGAGACTTTCAAGCTTACCATGTCTACATCAATCATTAGTGTCCCATTTTGAGCTTCATTGAAAAAGAATGGTATATGCATTGCATTTAATTAGACTACCATTCAACATCTTTTTGACAAACTCATTATAGCCACCTATTTTGAGCCTAAATTGAAAAATTTATACTTACCTAAAGGGAGTATAATGAATCTCATTGGATGCAGATGAATTGCTATATTTTGACGAGCTTATTGTTGAAAAAATTTATGAATGAGAAAAGAAAAAGAATAGAAAGAGCCTTGAGAAAAAGTATCTAAATAAGACCCAAAGAGGCCAAGACTAGAAAAGAAAAAGCAGATAAGCTCAATTGTGAAAAAAATTTGAACATTGCGTTATTATACTCTCTTCTTTTGCTATCCTATCTTTTTCTTTGAAGCCAACACCTAGGCCTAGCATTACAAGGTTAAAAAGACATTTTGATCAAAGTCTAGGAGGTGACTACATTAGTGGAGAAGTGTTTGCAAATAGGCCTATGGGGTGCTCAACAATAATCTTAACTTTCATTGACTAGCATGATTTGATCTATGAAAACTACATGAAACTTGAAGGTGACAATAGCACACGCACGTTCTGATTTGGAGACATGCTGCTTGATCTAGGAGAAAACACTATTTGTTAAATTTTCTAATTGACTCTCGTTTTTCTGTAATTGAGATGTCTGAAATACATGATTGAATGTGAATTGGTTCATTTGAATCTTCAATATTGAACTCTACTTTTCTATCTTATTTCTTGCTCGAGGACGATCATGTTTAAGTTTGGGGAAGTTGATAAGTGTGATTTTTACACTTATTTTGCTATGAAATTAGGGGCATTTTTTTTATGGATTCCTGTACGATTTTACACTTTTTGGCATATATTTATTGATTTCAGGAATCTAGGTCCAATTGCATAAAAGTGGAGGAAATGAGCTATAATAATGATGAAAAAGGGCCAAACCGAGCGAACACGTCGAAGAAATGATGAAATCTCAAAAAGTGAAATTGAAGACTAGCGATCGATCGGCGATTCACCACGTTCGATCGCCGTTGTCCAGAAAGTTTTGGCGATCGATCTTCATTTCTCGACGATCGATCGCAGCGATCGATCGCGGATGTGAAAATGTTGAAAAATAATTTCAGAAACTTTTGGTGATTGATCGGCAGGAAGTCACGATTGATTGCCAGACGCGAAAAAATCGTGATTTTGTTTCCTTGTTGGATATTTTGTGTCAAAACATGTAAACTCTTCTCCCAATATTTAAGGACATGAGTTGGACGAATTTGGGGACTTTTGGCTCATTATTCGCCCTACAATATCAGCCTCCATTCAACTCCATCCCCAACCTTCATCCATACCATCACAACCATTGAAGAATAAGACAATCCGGAAGAGACGGGACGACGCAGTAGCGCAAGGAGTCAATGCCTAGCGTTATTTTTGTATTTCTAAACTCTGTTCTTTATTTATCTGATTTTATTGTTTGATTGTTGCAAAATGTTTTTATGCATTATTATTTGATGACAATTGTTGGCTAAGTTTTGTTGTAAAGACTTAGGAGATCCCATGTTTTGAACCCATGATATAAATTAAGTTTTGAGTGATTCTTACAATTCTATGAGCATAATTTATTGTTTTTCATGTTTTCAAATGATTGATTACCTCTGAATGAATTTATATATTGTGATTGACTTGACTACACGATATTACAATCCGACATAATAAATTAGACCGTGGGTTCAGATTGAGACTGACCAAGTAAAAACAAACACACGTGTGATAGCAATAGATTTACCAAAATCGAAGGCTAGAAGTTTTAATAAATCGTCATACAATATGAGTGTTAAATAAGTGCATGACCATTGCATTGTTGCATCTTAGTATTAGACTTGTTATAGCTTGACCAAAGTATAACAAGTGCATTAGGAAAACTTGTCAACATTTGAATTTAATTCTTAACTAACAGGTGAATTGTGGGGAATTAACATGGGTGAACCGAAGTCTTGATAATTGTCTCTACTGATTATATTCTAATTCTTTACTACTTGTTTGGGTTGGATATTGAGTGTTTTGTCACTTTAGATTAATAATCATCACTAATTATCGTAGGCTAAATATAGTTAAAGTACTGGAGTTTGGTACTTTTCAAGTCCCTATGGGTTCGACGACCTTTTCTTAAAATCCACTATACTAAAACTTGACACCGTGCACTTGAGGTATAATCACTACACTGATAATTTTTTGTGTAAATAAATAGCGTTCAAGTACCCCTATTGATCTCTTTGGCACATTATTCTTGGATTGCCATTGATAATTATTAGAAGCCATCTCCTCCAACAGTGTGTAGGCCTCTTCAGGTGTCTCTCTCATTATAGTTCATCCTGCTGCTGCATCTACCATAACACGATTAGCAGAAAACATACCATTATAGAATGCTTGTACCTAAAACCAAATAGGAAGGCCATGGTGTGGGCATCTCCTCAATAAGTCCTTGAAGCATTCCCAAGCCTCGTACAATGTCTCCGGATCATGTTGAGTGAAAGTGTTGATGTCATTGTGATTTTTGCAGTCTTAGATGGTGGGAGTATTTGGATATGAACAATTGCACCATCTCATCCCAAGTAGTGATAGAACCTGCAGGCAATGATGCAACCACGATTTGGCTTTATCTTTTAAAGAAAAGGGAACCATTTGTAACCTAATGGCATCGTGAGTAACGCCATTATGCTTAAACGTGTAGCAGATCTCCAAAAAGTTGGATATGTGAGCATTGGGATCATCAGTAGCCGATCCCCCAAACTTGAATGAGTGCTGGCTTATTAGTATGATAACATGCTTGATCTTAAAGTTGTTAGCATGGATGCTAGACAATGATCCTTGGAAAGATGGTTGAGCATAGTCCATCAGTGATCTTACCACAGCTGCCTTCTCGTTTACTTCGTTGTCAGCCATGAGTGTTCTAGCTTGACATAGCCTTATGCGACAGGTGCCTTCGATTTCAGGGTCGAACGGATCAAGTGTCAGTTGTTCGCTCCTTAGTGTAAACAAGGATAATTCCTGCACGATAAATCAAACAAGTAGTGGTGAAGAGTAGTAAAAAATAAATAAAAACAAAAAGAAAGTGAATGACTAAACAATCAACTAATCTTGTATGATATCACTAAGACTAGTCCCAACACGGCTCCAAAACCTTGATCGTCACTTTTTTAAAATACCAGTAATGATCGATTAATCCGCAAGTACACGGTTGCCAAGTTTTATTATAGTTATAAGAAGTAGGGATGTCGTACCCACATGTACTAGTAGTAAGTACCAAACTTAATCAGTTTAATTATATTTAGCCTACGAAAAGTTGTTAAAATATTGTAATAATAAAAGTAAATTAAGAATTCAAAACCCAATCAACAAGGGTGCTTAAAACGAAGAAATCAATAGAGAAGATTTATCAAGACTTTGGTTCACATATGTAACCCTATAATTATCTTGTTAGTATTGACTGATCATCCATATGATTCTAAGGTGGCGAGTTCTCCGAGATTATTTAACATACTCACTTAAGATATATTAAACTAAATATCAAATTGCAGTAAGTTGTCGTGCACTTATTTAACAATTCAATATTGCATGAAACTTTGTGAAAGCTATCTATGGCTATCACACGTAAATTTGATTCTATTGATCTCAATCTGAAATCCACGACATTGTGCTTTAATGTTCATATTTTTATCCGTGCACCGAGAGATTATATCGAGTTCGGTTACACAACCGATCGGAAGACACTCGAAATAACTAGCTCTAAACCGACAAATCATTTCAAAGACATTTTAAAGATATGCAAGTAAAGTAAATAAACAAACATTTGTTTATGGAAGTTCGAATGTGATGTAATCCTTCTACATCTCCCCTTCTTCCACCTCATGGAAGGATCCACTAGAAGACTTTGATTTATACAACTCTTTGTACAAACCCGATCCAGTTGGACATTCCTCATCCAACTAGAACTCCTAGCAACTCAACTATGTATGTTCTTTAATGTCTCACATACAAAGACCTCTCAATCGGTTGTGATAAATCATCAACTGTTACAATGATATTCACTCATATATTAAGCTCTCAAATACAATGAATAGAGTGAATATATATGGCACAAATGATCTCTAACTAGATCTGATATAGCTTGGAAAGGTGCCTAAGATTCTGGGGTAAGCTCTCATGTAAGCTGGATCATCTTCTCAAACTCCCCATTTTGAATCCCAAGTGAGTTTGCTTTGATCTTGCTTGAATCTTCAATCACCTTATTTGAGCTTCCAAGACTTGTATATATAGCCCCAAACCATGATATATACGTTAGACACAAGAATATGCCCGTTGGAAAAGGTTATGCACCATTCCCGAGCTTGCAACGGTCATATTCTGGTTTCTGGGCTCTTTCTATTCGGACCAGACTGGCCGGATCAGTCTTGTACAGATCAATCTGGCCGGATCAGTCTTGTACAGATCAGTCTGGGTCTAGATCAGTCTTGTACAGATCAGTCTGGCCGGATCAGTCTGGGTCTAGATCAGTCTTCTGGACAGATCAGTCTGACCGGATCAGTCTGGACAACCAGCTTGGACAAATCAATCTAGTCGGGTCAGTCTGGTGCAAGACAAGCTTGATACAAAACAACTTGATAAACTTGCTCTTCAGATCTGTTGCTTGTAGCTCTTGATTCTTTGATTTCTGGGAAAAGTGATGAACATGAAAGTTGTAGCCCTTTGTCTTGGATTTTCATATAATCAAGAATCACTCGATTCCGAGTTCGTATGAGATCGGGATGTTCGATATACTAGACCATGCGCATGCTGAAACATTCCATGTTTTAACAGCAGGATCATCAACTTGCAGACGTCTTTTTGCCTTCTTAAACCCCGATTCAGCTCTCAACTTCTGAAGATGACTTGTAGGATTTCTTCTTAGCTTTCCAACCCATACTAAATTGTCTCATTCTGATAAGCGAGCTAAGAGTTATGCCCAACATACTGACAGTTGCTTGATGTTTCTTCGCGGTACAGCTCGATCTTACAACGTCTTTTCTCCTAGATAACATTCGAACTAGCCGGTCTGTTGTGAAATATAACTTTTAGTATTTTGAGTTGGTTGTTCAACCTATTTGGAAGCACGCCATTTCGATATCCGAGCTACGAGATATGATCGAAACAATCCGCTCTGCCAGGATTTCAGTCTTGGTCCAGCTTGATATTTTCAAGCTACTTCGTTGTAATTCATCAAGCTCTTAATTATGATCTATGAACTGCACACTTGATGAAATATGTTAGCAACACAATAACAAGTTTTGTTAACTTCAAAACCAAGATTATTCGGGTTCCTAAACCCAATAATCTTCCCCTTTTTGATGATCACAAAACTCGGATAAAAATATGAACATTAAAGCACAATGTTGCATAACAAGAAATTATATTTTTAAAACAACATATTTCTCCCCCTTTTTGTGTGAATCAAAAAGGAAGACAAATAAATTTTCTCCCCCTCAAAGATTGAATTAATTCTCCCCTTAAAATTTTAATAAATGAAAATGGCAAATAAGGAGAGATGGCAAGGATTGATTTCAAATATTTTTAAACAAAAACTATGCAGTGCACAGATAAATTTGAACAAAAATAACCTATTTTTATAGGTAGCACAACAACCATGATTTTCTTCACAAAACTCCAACAATGTCCATTCATCAATTCTTGTGGCAGCACACATGTCTCATCTTTGCAGAATAAACTGCATTTCCTAGTGCATAATCAGGCAGCAAGACCTATACCGCTATGATCCTCTATGAGTCTAGTTTGTAATGCAAAAAGCGATTTGTCATTTGGACATCCGAGCAAGAAGTTATGTCATATTTCCCAAGTCGCTGCAGGCTGCCAGAAAAGCTGAAATACTTCAAAAATTGTTAAATAAAATCTCAAAATAATAATTTCAAACTTAAAAACGAGTCAAGAATAGATTGAATGAAAATTAAACCTTTAAAATAGATTTTAAAATTATTTTCGTGCAAAATAAATACAATGAATTGATTTTTATGCTAAAAATTATCATACACCATATTTTGAAAAAATATGCTATGAAAATAATTTCATGCTCATGAGAAATTTTCTTTAAAAGATTTCCGTCTAAAATCTGTTAAAATACTTTCCAAGAACAACCAGGCTCTGATACCACTTGTCAGGATCGATCGGGGTGGGTGGCCAGTCCACACCCGAGTTCAACCAACTTGAGATTCAATAGCTCGTGTTCTTGAAATAATTGCACCGAGAGATTATATCGAGTTCGGTTACAAAACCGAGGGGAAGACACTCGAAATAACCAGCTCTTAACCGATTAATCATTTGAAAGACATTTTAAAGATATGCAAGTAAAGTAAATAAACAAGCATTTGTTTATGAAAGTTCGAAGGTGGTGTAATCCTTCTACGTCTCCCCTTCTTCCACCTCATGGAAGGATCCACTAGAAGACTTTGATTTATACAACTATTTGGACAAACCCGATCCAGTTGGACATTCCCCATCCAACTAGAACTCCTAGCAACTCAATTATGTATGTTCTTTAATGTCTCACTACGAAGACCTCTCAATCGGTTGTGATAAATCATCAACTGTTACAATGATATTCACTCATCTGTTAAGCTCTCAAATACAATGAATAGAGTGAATATATATGGCACAAATGATCTTTAACTAGATCTGATATAGCTTGGAAAGGTGCCTAAGATTCTGGGGTAAGCTCTCATGTAAGCTGGATCATCTTCTCAAACTCCCCATTTTGAATCCCAAGTGAGTTTGCTTTGATCTTGCTTGGATTAATCTTCAATCACCTTATTTGAGCTTCCAAGACTTGTATATATAGCTCCAAACAATGATATATACGTTAGACACAAGAATATGTCTGTTGGAAAATGTTCCGCACCATTCCCGAGCTTGCAACGATCATATTCTGGTTTCTAGGCTCTTTGTATTTCGGACCGGACTGGCCGGATCAGTCATGTACAGATCAGTCTGGCCGGATCAGTCTTGTACAGATCAATCTGGGTGTAGATCAGTCTTCTGGACAGATCAGTCTGGTCGGATCAGTCTTCTGGACATATCAGTCTGGGTCTAGATCAGTCTTCTTGACAAATCAGTCTGGCCGGGTCAGTCTTCTGTCTAGATCAGTCTTCTAGATGGATCAGTCTGGCCGGATCAGTCTGAACAATCAGCTTGGACAGATCAGTCTGGTCGGATCAGTCTAGTGCAAGACAAGCTTGATAAACTTGCTCTTCCGATCTGTTGCTTGTAGCTCTTGATTCTTTGATTTCTGGGCAAAGTGATGAACATGAAAGTTGTAGCCCTTTGTCTTGGCTTACCAAATAATCAAGAATCACTTGATTCCGAGTTTGGATAAGATCGGGATGCTCGATATACCATACCATATGCATGCTGAAACATTCCATGTTTCAGCAGCAGGATCATCAACTTGCAGACGTCTTTTGGCCTTCTTAAACTCCGATTCATCTCTCGACTCCTGAAGATGACTTGTAGGTATTCTTCTTAGCTTTCCAACACATACTGAATTGTCTTGTTCCAATAAGCGAGCTAAGGGTTATTCCCAACATACTGACAGTTGCTTGCTGTAACAGCTTGTTGTTTCTTCGCGGTACAGCTTGATTTTACAGGCGTATTTTTTCCTTGATAACATTCAAACTAGCCAATCTGCTGTGAAATATGACTTTTAGTATTTTGAGTTGGCTATTCAACCTCTTTGGAAGCACACCATTTCGATATCCGAGCTATGTGATATGATCGAAACAATCTGCTCTGCCAAGAATTCAGTCTTGGTCCAGGTTGATATGTTCAAGCTACTTCTTTGTAATTCATCAAGCTCTTAATTATGATCTATGAACTGCATGCTAGCAACACAATAACAAATTTTGTTAACATCAAAACCAAGATTATTCGGGTTCCTAAAACCCAACGTACTTTACTCTTCATATTATAACATCATCTCTCAATCTCAATTAAAATATCTTAAATCAATTCAATGGTGATATATCCATAAAAGCATTAAAATCATAAATCATGCACAAATATTATATGGAATCAATCAAAAACTAACAATTAAATTGGTTCATACATAGAATCCCCTACTATTGATAAAAGAAACTTAACCTATAATCATCTTCATAGAAAGATGGTTATATAATTTTTCTATGATAAACAACATCAAAATCTATTAATTAAATAAGCAAAAATTTCAGAAATACTAATAGACGCGAGAATCGACTCCAGGCGTTGTTCGTCTTCCGTCTCTTGGCTGAATCTTGCTTGGCGGCTTGGAAGATGATAAGGATGTGATTCTAAGGTAAAAATATGGTGCCAAACATTTATGGTCGTCCATCTAGTCCTATTTAAAGTGGAGGGGAATTAAGGTAGGTTCTTTGTTGACCACAAACTCTAAAAGATATTTTTTCCATATTTTCTCGACTACTTATCAATTGGTAAGAAGTGCCGATCGATCGGTATTTCTTCGAATTAAATCCCTTTAGCTACAGATCGATCAGTAATTCTTCAAATTTTTACTCAACCTACGTCTTCCATGATCGAGCAGTGCAAGTCCACAGATCTATCAATAGCTTTTTTTTTTCAAAAGTCGAGTTTTCACAATTCCTTCGATTGGTTCGCTCATTCGAGTCATTTTTCATCATTTTAAGCTCAATTCCTTCACTTTCACCTAATTTGACCTTGATTCCTGAAATGTACAAAAACAACAAGGAAGTGCATAATATCGTCCAGATATCAAAATAAAAAGTAATAAAAATCCTAGAAATATAAGTGTAAAAATCACATTTATCAAGAGTCTACCGAGTCAAGAAGCCAATGACTGTACAAGAGTCTACCGTACTTGAAGAAAGAGTCTAACACTTTAACCATATTTACCAGACGATATCAAAAGAGTAGAAATCGACCGGATGATATCCGAAAAATAGAAGTCTACCAGAAGAAAGACTTAAAGAAAAGACACTACTGGAAGACATCAGTTGCCTTCAGTCCAGCAGACTAAGTCACTAACAAGAGTCAGCAGAGACAGATTGCAACAAGACAAAGCGCAACAGAGTTTATCCTAACAATTGTACATTGAGCTTCGTACTACCATATCAGCGGCACCAATCGCGTAAGAATAAATTACCCATTGTTAACGGATTTGGAAAGAAGACAAAGGAATTGGACGTAAATCGGGAAGCTGATTTTACGCGGTTCTTTCCATTTGAAGATAAGTCGTCGTTAGACTTTTTGGTCTATAAATACGTCAACGAGCAGATTGAAGAAATATTCTGAATCTTCTACAAACTCGTGATCAAGCAAAACAAAAGACTTCAATCTTTCAAAGCCCTTATTGAAATATCTTGAAGTTTACAAGAGCAATAACTAAGCCTTCAACTTGATATTGAAGATCAAAGTTTTCAAGTCTACTGCTCAAGAACACACAAGCATAAACCGAATTTTATCTTTTGAGAGAGTGTCAAGAATTCCATTGCAATACTCAAACTTAGTTCTGAAGTGGTTTGTAATCTGTGTGATTCTGTGTGTGCTAGGAGTTTAGTGTTGTATTAGCCTAAGTAGGTTGAAACTGAAAAGTATAAATCAAAATCTTCTAGTGTATCCTTTCCGCAAAGGAAGAATGGGAGATGTTGCGTGTAGAATGTTCCGCAAGTGTACGTTGTCAAGTTTTTGTAGAGTAATTTTTAAAATATGGATGCCGTGTAGTTTTAACTGAATATTGTACTAGAATTATCTTAGTCCTATTTAGAAAATCATGTAGAGATATTTGTTTTCAAATAATAAATATAACATTAAATAAACGATTGTAAAATTTTGAGAGATTTAATATGAAAAAAGTTCTAGAGGTTCATTTCACTTATTCATCCACCACACTTTTCAATCATTAATTTCAATATTATAGATTTTCCTAGTTTATTAGCCAAGAATCCTTATGTGTTTCATACCCCTTCTCCCTAGTGTTAAATAGAGATTATCATTAAACAATAATCTTGACATGTCTATCTAAGATTAACTATCAAATAATATAAATAGTACTTTGATTCTTTTAAAAGCTTCAATGAGTTATATGCCTCTAGAACTATATAAACATCCATGATGTATTTTCTCATGATCCTATTCACGATCCTCTCTCCCTAGTGATAGATCATAAATAAATTATCATTCAATCCATGGCCAGTGAATTGAAAGCATGAAGAACAAGAAACTCCAATAAACCATATGGAAGATCAAAATATATAAATCAAATCATTCAAAGCATGGTTTCAAAATAAGCTATATCATTCCTCTAGATTAGGAGCTTAGTTCATGATAAAAAAAATAAGAAAATAATAAAGCATAGTATTAGAGTTCATAAACATAAAGAGGAAAAGAGATACAAAACACAATATGATGAGCAAATCTCCGTTCCCCGATTTAGTCGCCTTTGTTTCTATGACGGATCTCTTCCTCACCAATGATAGCTATCACCTCCCTTAATATGCTCTCAAAACCCTAGCAAAAGATGTTGGAAGAATGGTTATTCCTGGTTTTATATAGCATGGTGGCATGAGAAAACAAAATTGAGGCTGCTAGCGCTGCAAATGTGGCACCATAGCGTCGCTTTCACTGACTTCGGGACTTCGCATTTTCAAATCAAGCGCTACGGCACCAGAAACATGTAGTGCTACAGCGCCAGAAACATGTAGCGTTGCGGCGCTGATTACAAGTGGCGTTGCGGCGCTGGCTTCATGTGGCGCCATAGTGCTGGTGTATAGGCACTGAGGCACTGCAAATGTGGAGCCATAGCACCATGTACACTGCCCATTCATTCCAATTTTGCATCATGCGGTGCTGGGGCGCCGATTGTATTTGGCGATGGGGTGCAAGTTCATTTCTTGAAACTCTTGTTTTCGCCCTTTCCTTGGTCTTTTCCTCTTGTTTCCACCTAATCATCATCGATGTATGTCTTTTTATCAAAGTTCACACATTTCTACCTGATTTCCTGAAAAGTACAAAATAAACCAAACAAAACGTAAGAACGAAAACCAACATCAATCTCAATAAAAGTATAGAAATATGTGCAAAATTGCGCTTATCAGGAGACGTAGAAGCGTTTGTGCTTCGAACTTCCAGAAATAACTACCGTGTATTTACTTTCTGTTCTTTACTCTACCGCAATTTTGTTTCTGCCTTCAGTTTGTTATTCACAAACCCGGTAGACACCTTCCAAACTATCTATTAGTTGTCTAATGTCTTGTCTTAAATTGAGACCCTACCGCAGTACTTAACATTCTGTTGTAACCTGAAGAAAATACAATTTGGGCTAGTGTTTATTCAACCCCCTTCTAAATACTTCCTCGATCCCAACAAATGGTATCAGAGCCCGTGTTCTCAATTTATAGAATACTTGAACTGATGGACTCATTCAACAAGATCCCTACTTTCTCAAAAGCTGACTACGATGATTGGAGAATCTGCATGCAAGCTCATATGTCCGCTCACGACGATGAGATGTGGTACGTCATTGATCGCTATTTATTTAAACAGAAAATTCCAGTGTAGCGATTATGCCGTAAATGCATGGTGTCAAGTTTTAGTATAGTAGATTAAGAAAGTTTGTCGAACGAACCCACAGGGACTAAAAAAATAATTACCATACTCATTTAATTTAACTATATTTAGCCTACGACAATTGGTTATGAATATTAATCTAAATTGACTAATAACTCAATATTCAACCCAAACAAGCAAAAAATGAGAAGAAAATCAGTGGAGACAATTATCAAGACTTCGGTTCACCCATGTAATCCCCATAATTCGCCTATTAGTTAAGAATTGAATTCAAACGTTCTAAGGTGATGAGTTTCCCTAATGCATTTGTTATACTTTGGTCCATTTATAACAAATCTAATACTAATGTTGCAATAAGCTACTCCCATATCCTTATTGAACAATCAATATTCAATGTCGATTTATGAAAACTACTAGCCTTTGATTTTGGTAAATCTATTGCTATCACAAATATATTTGACTTTATCTTTTGATCTTAGTCTGAAAACCACGGCCTAATTTACTATATAATATTGCAATATCCTATGGTCAGTTCAATCACAATAAATTATCTTTCAATGTTGATACTCCTTCAAAAGCATGAATCACAATAAATTATCCCAAACATATGTAAGAATCAATCAAAAACCTTAAATTGAATTGTGTGTTCATACAAAGGATCTCTTAAGTCTTGACAACAAACTTAGCCAACAATTGTCATCAAATAATAATGCATAAAATTGTTTTGCAACATTCTAAACATCACAATCTGATAAAAGTATAGAACAAAAGTTAGAAATATGCAAGTAACTATAGGCGTTGACTCATTGCTTGCTCCGTCGTCCCGTCTCTCCCAATGTGTCTTATTCTTCAATGGTTTACGTGGTATGGGTGAATGTTGGGTGATGAAGAGTGGTGGAGACTAATGTTCTTAGGTTAGAATATGAGCCAAAGGTCCCCCTTTTCGTCCAAATCAGTTCTATATATAGTGGAAGAAGAGTTTTCAATCCTTTGGACACAAAATAACCAATAAGGAAACAAAATCTCGATTTTTTCGGGTTCGCCGATTGATCGCCGTAAGTTGTCGATCGATCGCCACAACATTCTGGATTTGATAACCAAATTTTGTGTATCCGCGATCGATCACGGTGGACTACTGTCGCTCGTGGAATTCTTTTGGATGGTTGAGATCGATCGCGACTGAATGCCGATCATCGTCATTTCATACTGTTTGGTTCTTCGATTAACAACTCCGCGATCGATCGCCGTGATTATGCCGATCGATCGCCGAGTTCAAAATCTTCATTCTTCAAGATTTCGGCCCTTCTTTCAACGTGTTCGCTCAGTTTGGTCATTTTCATCATTATTAGCTCATTTCTTCAACTTTTATGCGCTTTGACTTAGATTCTTGAAATATACAAATATATATATCAAAACACGTAATATTGTCCGTGAATCACTATAAAAACCACTATAAAATCATAGTAAAATAAGTGTAAAAATCACACTTGTCAACTCCCCCAAACTTAAACTTGATCGTCTCGAGCAAGAAATAAGATCAAAATGTAGAGTTCATTCTTAATACTTTAAAAGATCTAACTTAGTAACTCAAATGTAAAGCTCAGAAATCACTCTAACACATCAACAAGAGGCAATCCAAAAGTCAACAAGAAGTGTTTCTCCTAAGCTAAGCAATATATCACAAGATCGAAACGTGCATGTGTGCTATTATCAATCTTGAGCTTCATACATATCTTCAAGATCAAATATTGCTAATAAGCTCAAAGTCTGGATTACTATCAAGCACCCCATACACAATTTTTCAAATACTTCTCCATTAATGTAATTATTCCCTAGACTTGGATCAAAAGGTCTTTTTAAGCTTGCAATGTTAGACCTAGGTGTTGGCTTCAAAGAAAATGTAGGATAAGCTCAAAGAAGAGAGTAATCATGCAATATCCATAATTTAGCACAATTTGAACTTCTCTTCTTTTTCTTTTCTAGCCTTGTCCACTTTGGGTCATATTCAGATACTTTTTCTCAAGGCTCTTTCTATTATTTTCTTTTCTCATTCATAATTTTTTTTCAACAATAAGCTCATCAGAGTATAGAAATCCATGTGCATCTAATGAGATTCAATGCACTCCCTTTAGGTAAGGATAATTTTTTTCAATTTAGGCTCAAAATAGGTGGGTATAATGAGTTTGCCAATCAATGTTGAATGGGGGCTAATAGTATGTTAAACATACTCCATTCTTTTTCAATTAAGCTTAAGATAGGACACTAGGGATTGATGTAAACATGGTAAGCTTGAAAAGCTCAAACGTTCCAAAAATCACCTAGATCATTTCCAAGTCAAGTTCATAATTATAAAATTTCACCTCAAAGTCGTCAAATATGTTCTAGAGTGCTCTAAGATACTCAAGATAAATCATAGTTCAAAAATATTTTCACTTTCCAACATATAATCCATACAATCATGACTCAAAAGTGATCAAAAATATTCCTCAATTTTGAAGTACTAACTCAACCAAGGATATTCACAAACAAGTCAAAAAATTGCAAGACTCAAGTTGAGATGGGGATTAATTTCATCATGTAATACAATTGCAATTCTAATTCATTTATTTCTTAAGGTTGAACTCATTTTTCAAAAAAAAAAAATTTGTTGGAGCTCAAAGAACGATACAGTTTCAAAGAAAAATCATGACACAATAGTGCACTCCCCCAAACTTACTTCAAGCGTTGTCCTCAATGTAATGGGCATGGAAATAAGACAAAGCAGTTACCTTTTGAAGACGATCGTTAGTGATCGTCGTCCAATTCCTCGTCAGCTCGTGGGCATATTATGGGAACACATGACAGCACGCATGGAGTCTCTCACCAAAATAAAAAAACAAAAACAAACTGAAAAAAAATAAGGGATAAGAAAAAATTCTTGATTTATAGTCCCAAGCTGGACTTTTTACCATTTAGGTTGAAGTGCTGCAGGAGGCAGTGGGGGACAATTTTCCGTCATTCTTGTGGTAGTGTCGTAACCACTTCTCTTTGACCGTGAACAGTGCCCATTGTCATCTCTCAGATTAATAGTGTCGCATGGTAGAACATCGACCACTTTGAAAGGTCCAGCCCATGGTGAGTCGACTTCCATGGAAATAGTCGCATTTTAGTTGTATTCATTAACACCAAGTCCCCCTCACAGAATTTATCTCCTCTGATGGGTTGTTTATTTGACCATCACTTTCATATCCTTCTTCTTGTCATCACCTAGAATCACATTAACAGATAATGGATCAATTACATTGATATTAAAACATCTGTGCTCAGTGTGTGAAGTGTTCAAAGTTTTGAGCATATCAAAGATAACTTGATCCCCCCTACTCGGATGATCAACTTCTCTTCTTGGACATTGATTAATGCCCTTCGAGTTGCTAGGAACGGTCTTCCTAGAATCAAGGGCATGTCCACATCTTCCTTTATGTCCAACACTATAAAATCCACCGGAATGGTGAATTTGTCGACTTTGAGTGGTACATCCTCAACTATCCCTTGAGGGTACTTGATGGACTTGTCCGCCATCTGCAGTAATACAATGATCGGTTTGAGCTCTCCTAAGCCCAGCTTTCTGTAAACAGACAAATGCATTAAATTAACACTTGAACCCAAATCACATAAAGATTTCTTAAAAGACATAGAGTTGATTTTGCAGGATATAGTAAAACTCCTTGGATCTTTTAAGTTTGGAGGTGAATCATTTTCAATGATAGCAGAACACTCCTCATTTAAGTTTATCGTCTCATGCTCTCCCAAATTTTGTTTTTATAACAGTATCTCCTTCAAAAATTTAGCATAGTTTGGTATTTTTACCTGATAGCATCAATGAAAGGCATATCAATGTGGAGATTCTTAATCAAATCTAGAAACTTGCAAATTTAGCATCTAATTAATTTATCTATATTTAGCCTACAATATTTGATTACGAATATTAAATAAAATTGACTAATAACTCGATTCAACCCAAACATGCAAAGAATGAGAATAAAATCAGTGGAGACAATTATAAAGACTTCGGTTCGCCCATGTAATACCCCATAATTAGCCTATTAGTTAAGAATTGAATTCAAACGTTCTAAGATGACGAGTTTTCCTAATACACTTGTTATACTTTGGTTCAGTTATAACAAATCTAATACTAATGTTGCAATAAACTACTCCCGTATCCTTATTGAACAATCAATATTTAATGTCTATTTATGAAAACTACTAGCCTTCGATTTTGGTAAATCTATTGCTATCACACGTGTATTTGACCTTATCTTTCGATCTTAGTCTGAAATCAAAGGCCTAATTTACTATATCGTTAGTGATCGTCGTACAATTCCTCGTTGGGAAAATTGTTGGAACACATGACAGCACGCATGGAGTCTCTCACCAAAATCAAAAACAAAAACAAACAAAAACAATCCAAAAACAAAGCTAAGGGATAAGAAAAAGTTCTTGATTTATAGTCCCAAGCTGGACTTTTTACCATTTAGGTTGAAGTGCCGCAGGAGGCAGTGGGGCACAATTTTCCGTCATCATTGTGGTAGTATCGTAACCACTTCTCTTTTGACCGTGAACAGTGACCCATTGTCATCTCTCAGATTAATACTGTCGCATGGTAGAACATTGACCACTTTGAAAGGTCCAGCCCATGGTGAATCCGACTTTCATGGAAATAGTCGCATTTTAGCTCTATTCATTAACACCAAGTCCCCCTCACAGAATTTATCTCATCTTTGATGGGCTGTTGATTTGACAATCACTTTCTTGTCCTTCTTCTTGTCATCACCTAGAATCACATTAACAGATAATGGATCAATTACATTGATATTAAAACATTGGTGCTCAGTGTGTGTAGTGTTTAAGTTTTGAGCATATCAAAGATAACTTGATCCCCCCTACTTGAAGGATCAACTTCTCTTCTTGGACATTGATTAATGCCCTTCCAATTGCTAGGAACGGTCTTCCTAGAATCAATGACATGCCCGCATCTTCCTTTATGTCCAACACTATAAAATCCACCGGAATGGTGAATTTGTTGACTTTGAGTGGTACATCCTCAACTATCCCTTGAGGGTACTTGATGGACTTGTCGGCCATCTACAGTGATACATTGATCGGTTTGAGCTCTCCTAAGCCCAGCTTCCTGTAAACAAACAGAAGCATTAAATTAACACTTGCACCCAAATCACATAAAGATTTCTTAAAGATATAGAGTTGATTTTGCAGGGTATAGTGAAACTCCCTGAATCTTTTAACTTTGGAGGTGAATCATCTTGAATGATAGCAGAACACTCCTCATTTAAGTTTATCGTCACGTGCTCTCCCAATTTTTGTTTTTTTGACAGTATCTCCTTCAAAAATTTAGCATAGTTCGGTATTTACTGGATAGCATCAATGAAAGGCATATCAATGTGGAGATTCTTAATCAAATCTAAAAACATGCAAATTTAGCATCTAATTAATTTAACTATATTTAGCCTACAATATTTGATTACGAATATTAAATAAAATTGACTAATAACTCAATTCAACCCAAACATGCAAAGAATGAGAATAAAATCAGTGGAGACAATTATCAAGACTTAGGTTCACCCATGTAATACCCCATAATTAGCCTATTATTTAAGAATTAAATTCCAACGTTCTAAGATGACGAGTTTTCCTAATGCACTTGTTATACTTTGGTCCAGTTATAACAAATCTAATACTAAAGTTGCAATAAACTACTCCCGTATCCTTATTGAACAATCAATATTTAATGTTTATTCATGAAAACTACTAGCCTTCGATTTTGGTAAATCTATTGCTATCATACGTGTATTTGACCTTATCTTTCGATCTTAGTCTGAAATACATGGCTAATTTACTATATTGTTAGTGATCGTCGTACAATTCCTCGTCAGCTCGTGGGGCATATTGTTGGAGCACATGACAGCACGCATGGAGATTCTCACCAAAATCAAAAACAATCCAAAAACAAAGCTAAGGATAAGAAAAAGTTCTTGATTTATAGTCCGAAGCTGGACTTTTTACCATTTAGGTTGAAGTGCCGCAGGAGGCAGTGGGGGACAATTTTTTGTCATCCTTGTGGTAGTGTCGTAACCACTTCTCTTTGACCATGAACAGTGCCCCATTGTCATCTCCCAGATTAATAGTGTCGCATGGTAGAACTTCGACCACTTTGAAAGGTCCAGCCCATGGTGAGTCCGACTTCCATGGAAATAGTCGCATTTTAGCTCTATTCATTAACACCAAATCCCCCTTACAGAATTTATCTCCTCTTTGATGAGCTGTTGATTTGACCATCACTTTCTTGTCCTTCTTCTTGTCATCACCTAGAATCACATTAACAGATAATGGATCAATTACATTGATATTAAAACATCGGTGCTCATTGTGTGTAGTGTTGAAAGTTTTGAGCATATCATAGATAAGTTGATCTCCCATACTTGGAGGATCAACTTCTCTTCTTGGACATTGATTAATGCCCTTCCAGTTGCTAGGAAAGGTCTTCCTAGAATCAATGACATGTCCGCATCTTCCTTTATGTCCAACACTATAAAATCCACTAGAATGGTGAATTTGTCGACTTTGAGTGGTACATCCTCAACTATCCATTGAGGGTACTTGATGGACTTGTCAGCCATCTACAGTGATACATTGATCGGTTTGAGATCTCCTAAGCCCAGCTTCCTATAAACAGACAAAAGCATTAAATTAACACTTGCACCCAAATCACATAAAGATTTCTTAAAAGACATAGAGTTGATTTTGCAAGGTATAGTGAAACTCCCTGGATCTTTTAACTTTGGAGGTGAATCATTTTGAATGATAGCAGAACACTCCTCATTTAAGTTTATCGTCTCATGCTCACCCAATTTTTATTTTTTTGACAGTATCTCCTTCAAAAATTCAGCATAGTTCGGTATTTACCGCATAGCATCAATGAAAGGCATGTCAATGTGGAGATTCTTAATCAAATCTAGAAACTTGCAAATTTAGCATCTATTAATTTAACTATATTTAGCCTGCAATATTTGATTACGAAAATTAAATAAAATTGACTAATAACTCAATTCAACCCAAACATGCAAAGAATGAGAATAAAATCAGTGGAGAAAATTATAAAGACTTCGGTTCACACATGTAATACATTATAATTCGCCTATTAATTAAGAATTGAATTCAAACGTTCCAAGGTGACAAGTTTTCCTAATGCACTTGTTATACTTTGGTCCAGTTATAACAAATCTAATACTAATGTTGCAATAAACTACTCCCGTATCCTTATTGAACAATCAATATTTAATGTCTATTTATGTAAACTACTAGCCTTCGATTTTGGTAAATCTATTGCTATCACACGTGTATTTGACCTTATCTTTCGATCTTAGTCTGAAATCCACGGCCTGATTTACTATATCGTTAGTGATCGTCGTCCAATTCCTCGTCAGCTCGTGAGGCATATTGTTGGAACACATGATAGCACGCATGGAGTCTTTCACCAAAATTAAAAGCAAAAACAAACAAAAACAATCCAAAAACAAAGCTAAGGGATAAGAAAAAGTTCTTGATTTATAGTCCCAAGCTGGGCTTTTTACCATTAAGGTTCAATCGCGGCAGGAGGCAGTGGGAGACGATTTTTCGTCATCCTTGTGGTAGTGTTGTAACCGCTTCTCTTTGACTGTGAACAGTGCCCCATTGTCATCTCTCAGATTAATAGTGTCGCATAGTAGAACATTGACCACTTTGAAAGGTCTAGCCCATGGTGAGTCCAACTTCCATGGAAATAGTCGCATTTTAGCTCTATTCATTAACACCAAGTCCCCCTCACAGAATTTACCTCCTCTTTGATGGGCTGTTGATGTGACCATCACTTTCTTGTCATCGCCTAGCATCACATTAATAGATAATGGATCAATTACATTGATATTCGGTGCTCAGTGTGTGTAGTGTTCAAAGTTTTGAACATATCAAAGATAACTTGATCCCCCGTACTCGGAGGATCAACTTCCCTTCTTGGACATCGATTAATGCCCTTTCAGTTGCTAGGAACGGTATTCATAGAATCAATGGCATGTCTGCATCTTCCTTTATGTCCAACACTATAAAATCCACCGGAATGGTGAATTTGTCGACTTTGAGTGGTTCAACCTCAACTATCCCTTGAGGGTACTTGATGGACTTGTCCGCCATCTGCAATGATACATTGTTCGGTTTGAGCTCTCCTAAGCCCAGCTTCCTGTAAACAGACAAAGGCATTAAATTAACACTTACACCCAAATCACATAAAGATTTCTTAAAAGACAGTTGATTTTGCAAGATATATTGAAACTCCCTGGATCCTTTAACTTCGGAGGTGAATCATTTTGAATGATAGCAGAACACTCCTCAGTTAAGTTTATCGTCTCATGTTCTCCCAATTTCTTTTTTTTTATATAGTATCTCTTTGAAAAACTTAGCATAGTTCGGTATTTGCGGGATAGTATCAATGAAAGGCATACCAATGTGGAGATTCTTAATCAAATATAGAAACTTAGCAAATTTAGCATCTAATTTTGCTCTCTTGTATGCAACGGGGAATGAGAGTGGGATATCTATCTTAGCAGGCGTGATGGATGTAGTGGTCTTAGTGGACTTACATTTGTCGCATGTTTGATCCTCTTCCTGCTGATGTACGCCTCGCCCTTACGCTCAACATGTGTGTTCTTCTTCTCAGCGACCTCCTTCCCGCTCCTCAATGTGATGGCATGGACTTTCTCCCTAGGGTTCTTTTCCATGTCACTAGGTAGTGAGCCTTGTGCTCTCCCGTGTACGATTGTTGCTAACTGTCCAACTTGGTCTTCCAAGTTCTTTATCGACGTCTCGTGATTGTTCATCCTTGTTTCAGTCAATGTTAGTAGCTCCTCCATGCTTGGCTTTGGTGCATACCCCGGTGGTGGTTGGGAATAGTTTTTCGGCATCGTATTGTATGTATTTGGGTAGGGGTAGTTCATGGTGGTCGGTTCCCTACAAAGTTAGCACTCTCAACATATTTAACAAAAGGATTACCTACTTGGCATTCAGTGCTCGGGTGTCCTCCTTGGCAAAGCTCACATGTAACGGCTTGAACTTGCATTGCATGCATGCTCAAGCTGTCAATCTTCTTGTTCAGTGCTTCCAACTGAGCAGCTAGGGCAGTGACTTCACTCACTTGATGCATTACAACTTGCTTCTTCGGCACGTTCCTTTCGGACTGCCATTTTCATCAATTAACGGCCATCTCCTCCAACAGCGTATAAGCCCCCTCAGACGTCTTTATCATCACAGTACCTCCTGATGCTGCATCAATCATAGAACGATTATCAGAAAATAAACAGTTATAAAAAGTTTATACCTGCAACCAGATAGGGAGGCCATAATATGGACATCTCCGCAGTAAATCCTAAACGCTCCCAAGCCTCGTACATTGTCTCTTGGTCGTGTTGGGCAAAAGTTGTGATATCATTGCACATCTTGGCCGTCTTGGCTGGTGGAAAGTATTTTGACAAGAACAATTGTGTCATCCCATCCCACGTAGTAATAGAACATGTAGGCAACGACTGCAACCAAAATTTAGCTTTATCATGTAAAGAAATGGAAATAAACGTAACCTGATGGTGTCGTCAGTAACACCATTGTGCTTGAAGGTATCACAAATCTCCAATAAGTTGGAGATGTGGGCATTTGGATCATCAGTAGATGCTCCCCCAAACTGGACCGAGTGTTGGATCATATGTATGATAGCAGGCTTGATCTCGAAATTGTTAGCCTGGATGCTCGGTCTAGTGATACTAGACAGTGATATATGGAATGAAGGATGGGCATAGTCCATGAGTGACCTTGCAACTGGTGCCGCATGAACCTCCTCGTTATTAGCCATGAGTGATCTTGCTTGCCTTAGCCTCTTTTGACAAGTGCGTTCTATCTCGGGGTCTAAAGGCTCAAGTGTAGACTTGCTACTCCTTAGCATGCACCAGGAGATAAAAACCTGCAAGGATCCACCCGAAGAGAAAACAATAGTAGAGAAGAGAAAAACAAACAACAAAAATAGAAAAAAAACAAACAAACGACTAAACTATAGTCAACTAATCTCGTCTGATATTACTTAAACTAATCCCTGGCAACAGTGTCAAAAACTTGATCACTATTTATTTAAACAGAAAATTCAAATGTAGCGATTATATGCCGCAAGTGCACGGTGTCAAGTTTTAGTATATTAGATTTTTTAAAAAGGTTGTCGAACCCACAGGGACTAGAAAATAATTACCAAATGAAATTGATTAACAACTCAATATTCAACCCAAACAAGCAAAGAATGATAACAAAATCAATGGAAACAATTATCAAGACTTCGGTTCACCCATGTAATCCCACATAATTCGCCTATTAGTTAATAATTGAATTCAAACTTTCTAAGGTGACGAAATTTTTTAATGCACTTGTTATACGTTGGTCGAGTTATAACAAATCTAATACTAATGTTGCAATAAGTTACTTCCATATCCTTATTGAACAATCATTATTAAATGTCGATTTATGAAAATTACTAGCCTTCGATTTTGGTAAATCTGTTGCTATCACACATGCATTTGACTTTATCTTTCGATCTTAGTCTGAAATCCACGACCCAATTTACTATATCATAATGCAATATTGGTCGCACTTATCGTGTACGCCCAAATTAACCCCACTCAATCCTCAAGAATGATAACAATAACGTAGTAGCGTGAATATGGATCGATCCCACGATGAGGTGTGAATTCTTATGTTAATGAAAATCAAAGAACAAAACAATTAAAATAAAAAAATGGGGTTATGATTGAATTATATTAATTAAATTAAAAGCAAAGATTAAACTAATGAAAGCGATTCTTGGTATCGGTCGACTGTTACTTGGATATTATCATCTATTTGATCGATTCACAAAAGACTAAATTTTATTTGAATATTCATCAACTAGAAATCTAATTCCTCCATTACCTTACTCCTAGTTAATTAGTCCAAGTGTCCTAATTTAACTTTCATCAATTAATCAATCTCTTTATGCGCAATCAAGATTAAAATCATGACAACATTCAAAACTAGTGAGCGGTGAATCTAAACAACATAAACACAAGCGGTTTATATAAAATTAGTCAATGATTTTCCCTAAGAATTTAATAGCACCAACAACATGCAATTATCAATCTTAGTTGCTTCGTAAATTCGATTAATCAAACAATCATCAAATTTAGCATTAGATTATATGCAAGTTATTAGGTTGTCAATCCAATAAACAAACATAAGTCACATAAATAAAATCAGAAAGACATTGATATTCAATTGTGATAAACAAAAGCGTAGGAATCTCCCCAAGATAAATAAATCCAAGGATTCGTCTTCCTCAACCAAGGATTAAAACTAGCTAAACATTATCTAAGAAAAAACAATAAACAAAAACAAAGGAAAGAAACTAATCCGATCTCCGCTCGTCGATGTCGTCAATCCCGCCTTCGCCTCGATGTTCGGAGCGTTCGTCAACAAAATTGAGAGAAAAAATATAAAACTAGTCTAAACTATTCTACCTACTCTACCTAATTGATCTAAGGGTCTGATTTTCATGCATATATGTATAGGGAGGCTGATGGAGTATGTTAGAGTCCATGTAGGAAGCAAAGAAATCAAGAATCCAAAATTTCCAAAACTCTGCTGTCGATTGATCGCTATAAAGATGGTGATCGATCGCTAGCTTATTTTTATTTTTTCTCGGGATAGCGATTGGCGATCGATCGCTTATATGATAAATTTATTGCTGAAACTTTCTGCCTTGAGGCGATCGATCTCTTTCTAGGCGATGGATCGCCTTTCATGGTCAACTTTTATGCGTTTTTCTTGGTCTGCTTTGATCTCTTGTTAACTCAAATGCATTTCTTGATCCTTATTCATCGTTATAGCTCGATTTCTTCGATTACACCTACATATACACAAATATATGATTATGTAGCATATGTATCAATTTAACCATCAAAATATACCAAATCGTAGACAATTAAGCGCAATAGATGTGTCTATTTCTAGTCACATCAAATATCATATTATCAATTAATAAATTATCATTCAAAGGTGATCACTCCTTCAAAAGCACGAATCACAATAAATTATGCACAAAGATATGTAAGAATCAATCAAAAATCGTAAATTCAATTATGGTTCGTACAAAGGATCCCCTAAGTCTTGACAACAAACTTAGCCAATAATTGTCATCACATAATAATGCATAAAATAGCTTTGCAACATTCTAAACCTCACAATCTGATAAAAATATAGAACAAAAGTTAGAAATACACAAGTAACGATAGGCGTTGACTCCTTGCGTTGCTCCATCGTCCTATCTTTCCCGATGGTCTTCTTCTTCAATGGTTTATGTGGTATGGATGAATGTTGGGTGATGAAGAGTGGTGGAGGCTGATGTTCTTGGTTAGAATATGAGTCAAAGTTCCACCTGTCGTCCAAATCAATTCCATATAATGGAAGAAGAGTTTTCAATCCTTTGGAGACAAAATAACCAAGCATGGAAACAAAATCTCGATTTTTTCAGGTTCAGCGATCGGTCGCCGTAAGTTTCCGATCGATCGCCACAACATTCTGGACTTGATAACCAAATTTTGTGTATCCGCGATCGATCGCGATGGATTACCGATCGATCATGGAATTTTCTGGACGGTGGAGATCGATCGTGGCTGAATGCCGATCGATCGCCATTTCATACTGTTTGGTTCTTCGAATAGCAACTCCGTGTTCGATCGCCCTGATGTTGCCGATCGCTCGCCGAGTTCAAAATCTTCATTCTTCAAGATTCTTGTCCTTCTTTCAACGTGTTTGCTCGGTTTTGTCCTTTTTCATTTTTATTAGCTGATTTCTTCCACTTTATGTACTTTGACCTAGATTCCTGAAATATACAAATATATACCAAAACGCGTAATAGTGTCCAGGAATCAGTACAAAAACCACTATAAAATCAAAGTAAAATAAGTGTAAAAATCACACTTATCAGTCATCACTGACGGACCAATGAAGATCTTGAAAGTAAACACTGCCGCATATGCTTCAAGCGGTGGACGCAGATGGTGGAAAAAGACAGATCAACATGGAGCAATGAAGAAAAAGAAAGTGAACTGGATAATTTTGCCAAAGACATACTATTCAAAACATTGGACAAGAATATGTTTAGTAAAATAAAGATGGGTTCCACAGCTAAAGAGATCTGGGAGAAACTCGCATAACTATGCAAGGGAAATGATCCGACAAAGGAGAACAAACTATCAGTTGCTCTGTAAAAGATTGAAAACATAAAGATGGAACCTGGAGAAACTGTAAACAAATTTGATGAAAGAGTTATAAGCATTATGAATGAACTAAACAGCCTTGGAAAGGAGCACTCAAACAGAGAATTGGCTCTGAAGGTGATGAGAGGACTTCCAAGAGAATGAGATGTTAAGACTATCGCTATGAGAGAGTCAAAGGATCTGAACAAAATAGATCTACATGATCTATTGTTGACTTAAAAGCCTATGAGTTTGAACTGAGCATTCGAATTGCTGATGGACCTAGCACCAGTCAACCAACTAAGGCCCTTGCTGGTCTCTGTCTACTGCAGCAGAGATGAAGAATAGATGTGTACCGATGTTTGTCAAAAAAATTGGCAAGTTCATTAAGAAGAGCCATACGTGTCATGCCTTGATATGATGCGACATGGTTAAGGCGTAATTATGAAATAATTACGGTATGTTGTGATCTCGAGGGGAGATAATTAGGATTTCAATTCATGTGAAATTATGAGGTGACAAACACCTTCCTATATTTAAGAATTGGATTGAAATGGTGTTACATGGTTGATATCTATATCTATATATATAACAAGAGAATTCATGTTGAGTATGAACTATACATAGTTGGATAGTACTATGTCATGCATTGGACATGAATTTGAGATAAATTAGATTTGCATTTGAAGTTGAGTTTGTATGTGGTGTGTATGTGAGTTGCATGTCATGTGAATTTGGGTTTGAGGTGAAGGAGTTTATATGAAGGTATAATCTGATTTTCAAACACATAACACACAAAATCTCACCTAGTAAATCTCTACACAAGCACCTCTCCAAAACCCTTGCTTGTTTTTCCATCTTTTGCTTGGATTTCACTTGGTAATCAAGCTACAAAGTAGAGTGAAGTGATTGCATAAATTCTTGGTAAGGAATTTATGATTTCAAGCTTGGATATGTAGTTAGCTATGCATGATATGAATTTAAGTACCAAGTGTTCTTTGTTGGAATTCATACTTGTTATTATGCAAAAAATTGAGTTCTATGATCATAAAAACATGTTAATATGATATTAGAGATTGCATGAAACATGTATGAATGTGGATTTTTGAGTTGTAGAAGAAGAACCATGAGGATATTCTCAAAATCGCCAAGTTCTGAAATGTTCAGACCTCGGCGATCGATCGCGAGCCCTATGGCGATTGATCGCCAAAGACAGAGCAATAACAAGGCGGTGAAATGACTTGGCGATCGATCAGTGAAAATATGACGATCGGTCACGAGAAAACGGAACACTTTGGCGATCGATCGCGAGGTAGTGGCGATCGATCGCGATGGAACAGAACAGTATGGCGAGCGATCGGTGAAATGTGGCGATCGATCGCTAGGGTCAGATTTTGAAAAATGTTATATTTTTGTAGAATTTGAATTTGAAGCTTCTTGTAACATGTTATATTGTACATATTGTTGTAGCATCATCACAGGGGACGGGGCAACGAGGCGGTTAGACATTGACGCCTAATTGATATCGTTTGTGTCACAGAACAGGTACGTTTTGACGTACGAGTATATGATATTGTTGTGATGATGATGTGAGCATAGTATCATATGATTATTGACATCATATGCATGTGCGTTCATGTTATTATATTGTTGAGAGGGATGCCACGATAGATGTGTAGCGTATGCTTTGGCTGAGATTGGTGCCACGATAGATATGCCAGTGTTGGGTATATGCTTTGGCTGGGATTGTTGCCACGATAGGTATGCTACATATGCTTTGGCATGAGAGATATACGCCAGTTGGGTATATGCTCTGGTTGTTATAACATGTTAGGACGGTACTATGATATGTGCTGCTCATATGAAGATGTGAGAGGGTTCCACTGACATATTGAGCTGAGATAGACATATCATATTGGTCTGGTTATAAAAGGATGATGAATGAGACATGTCATGACATATTTGCATTTGATGATGCATGATACATGACAATCACATATGATGTTTATAGTGCTTTATCATTTATGTTTTTATTGATATCGCACTGGGATGGTTGTTTATCTATACTCATGTTGTGTGATTGTTTCTGTAGGAACTCATAGACGTGGGAGGACGAGATTGTGAGTCTTATTCCGCTGTGAGCTGAACCACTGCTTAGGAGTTGTTGGTTTAGGTTGTTTTGCTGTACATATGATGTATATTATGACATGGTTTTTGTCAACTTGTAACAACCTACATAACGAAACTCTTAATCAGTGTATGATTTACTTAATTTTTACTCACATATATATAATGAACTGATACATAACGGATTAAGTAACGAGGACCCCACAATAAGACATATCAATCTTATCTCAGAAAGCACAACTTCAAGGATAGATCAGACGTAGATGATCGTATGTGTTTCAACTGTCACAAACTAGGACATTTCATCGCTGACTGTACCAAACCTAAGAAGGATGACCAAAAGAGAAGCTCTAAGGACTACAAAAAGTTTAGAGACAATAGGAGGTCATCAAGAAAGGTTAAAGAATAAAAGGTTCTCGTTGCAGAGGAGAACAAAAGCAAGTGGGCGGATACTGATTTAGACTCAAAGGAGTCCACTGGATCATCCAGTGAGAATGAAGATGAAGGAGTCCCCTGCTTCATGGCAAATGATGATACTGAGGTAACTGACTCCAATATTTTTGAATTTTCTCATGGAGAACTCACCAATGCATTATAGGACATGATAAAGGAGTACCAGAAGCTGTACAAGTCCTTCGAGAATTACAAGATTGAATATACTAGCCCACATTAAATGCACACCAACAAGTCTGGCTGTGAACAACCAAGTGAGCTAGAGAGCTTTAAGGGCGTGAGTCAGTCTATTCGAACTATAAAAGGACAAATGTCAGTGCAAAAACCAACAACTTGCAGATTTGGTTCGTGCATGGCACACGTTAGCAGCTAAAGCAGACAAAAAACAAGAGTTGTTAAGGTCTGCCGGCGACTTTGCTGGTATACACTATAACGACTATGATTGTAAAAACGCTAGTACGAGTACTAAACCATGTCTGGAGAAAAGCAAGTTCAAACTGTGAGGACTCGTTCCTAATCAAGGGTTTAATTATCACACAATGATTATTTATTTGTAAACAGCGGAAGATTTTTTTTTAAAGTCCTGCCAACAAGTGGCTCTAAAAATTTTGGCATGACCTCCGCGCACGAGGAACATACAAGTAAAAAAATGAAAAGCACAAAATCATATCCCAGTACAGTACATAATACCATAGCATGCATCATAGGCATCCATCACATAATCCGTACTCAAAATATTTACATAATACCATAGCATGCACAATAAATCTCCAGCACACATTTTATACTCAAAATATTTGCATAATACCATCAGCAGTAAAGAAACAACAAATATTCACCAATAATCAAGACTGGACGGAAATAAACTAAATTTACATAGTTATACGATCCATGGCACACCCTGGTATAATTTAACTATCCTACGACTGGGAAAGAGACAAAAGAAACAACCTCATGTAAGACTTCAACGAGTATTCCCTCTTTGGGATCCTGGTTACCTGTAATACCTGCCATTGTTCACACATAAAGACAACAACAGCCCCCTACGGGTGAGCCAAAGTATGAAACTATCAAGTAAATACAACATGCATCTATAAAATGTGATATATGATGTAATGTAGTGCAATGTAATGCAATGCATGTAAGGTACAATGGATCGAAACTCAAGATACCAAATCGGAGTCCAAAGAAAGGTATCAACAATCAATATCAAGCTCGAGCAGAGGGTGACAACACACGCACATTGCGCTAGGAGACTCATCCTACGTGTTGTGTTCGTCCATCCCTCGTGTCTAGGTCCGGTAGCAACGCGTGTGACTACAGTCGCTACCTAAACTGTCTGTCATCGCCGTGCCCTGTCGTCCCCGACACTCAGAGTAAATCAACTTAATCATCATCAAGGATATCAAGGAAATGGATAGATCAACATGATATGCCCAACATATATGTCATATATCGATGTATATTTATCAAAATGATGTGTGTTAACTAAACATTTATTTTCATACATCGATATGCCAATCATGAATGCTGTGAATGCTTATAATTCAATTAAAATCAGATAGCCAAGTAGTTTCACATAGCTAGGTAGTTTCACGTAATTCACGTAAGTTCAGCAATTCATATATCAAATAATACAGATACCTGTCGTATGTTACAGATCGCAACATACCTATTTCTTTCATTGTTCTAGAAGTTGAATATTGTCATCATAGTTCGTGGAACTCCAATGTCGTATGTTATTCTAAGCAAATGCATACAACACCATTATTTATACTCATCTACTACTTCCTTTAATTCACAATATAAGAAAATGACAAATATTTTAAACTCCAATCATAATCCAATCATAATCATAATCGAGAATGATGTTTATGAACTTATATCTTATCTATCAGATCGTTTCACATCTTAACTAAGAGTCTTTAGAATCATTCAATACATTCTCTAGTATTACATGAGTTATCTATCAATATTGATTAACCGACTTCGTCTAGTCCAATCGTTATCATTTTATTTGTTCACTTCTTCCTATCAATTTCTAATAAATCCATTCATTTTAGCAACTAAAAATGGTATATTTCAACTGTCAAATTTAAATTAAACTCAGAGCAGATATTTGGATTTCAAAGCATGATATTTGACCCAAAGTAGCAGCATATACCTACTCATATACACTTCAGAATTACACACTCTCATACTAGCTAAGATGCACACACATGCACCCAAGTATTACTTTCTTAATTCCTATCAATAACTTTTCGATCCCTAGCAGGAACAAAGTGCTACAATCGTTTATGAGTAACAACGATTTTAACAGCATCAAATTCCCCAAAAACTCCATCGCTTTTCCCCCAAAAGAACGCCCCACAACAGAGTAGAGTTCGAAAATATTAGCTGGGCACATTGATCTCACATGCAGCAAGGTTTTTTCAAAAACCATAGAAAAACCGTGTACAAAACAGCAAGGGATTCAAGTTTACAAGCAACAAAATTTTGAATTCTAAACTACAAGATTTTTGCCCAATAATGTTCCAAAACCATAACAAACCCATACCATAATACATTCAATAACTAACGCTCCAAATGAAAGCCAAATTTTTGATTTAAAATATGGAAAAATCAAAAATAAAGAGTGAACAGTAACCGAGCCTTGCATGCATGAAATCCGACGACCACGGTGGCTGGAAGGGTGGCGACCGGAGGGGAAACATCGGTCATGGTGAGGGGAAGGGATTAGACATGCATAATCGAAACAATTGAAGATCAAAACGTAGAAAGCGAACGGAAAACTCAAGAACCCTAAAAATCAAAATCGAACGTTTCAGAGCAAAATCCGGAAGATTCAGAAACTCTCACAGTGGTGTGCAAATGACCGCCGGTGAGTTAGCTACATGGTGGTAGGTCGGACGCGCCGGAAGGAGGTCGGACGGCGACGGGCGCAGGGCTTTTATGGGTGAGGGCCGGAGTCACGCGGGAGAGCAGACGGGAAACAGATAGAGGGTCGGGGTATGTGCATGTTTTACATGTTTTTGTATGTGTTTCGGAAATGACCCATATTACATATTAGTAGTTGCATCCTAGCCCAGTTTTGTACATCGAAGTGTCATCAGTGCACAGAGAAATTAAATTTACATTCAACAATTGGGATTTATACACACTACTAAAAACACAAAATTAAATTCTTCATTTTGATAATTTATTTCAAAAATATTATCGGAGTATATTTTACAATTTCAAAAATATTTCATGTTCCAATTAAGTTGTCAGTTGACATTCATATTGTCAATTTCATATCTAATTAATTAATTCCAAATTAATTATTAATTACTTACCAAATTATATTTAATTAACAATAATCAAAATCGGGGCCTTACACAAACCAATGAACTTTGTGAAATCCAGCACGGTATACGATCCCATCGAGTCTCCGATAGAGCCTCTTAAACCAATGTACTTCAAAGAACGGACTTCACATAAAGGTATAGGCTACATTGATATGGTAGAGAAGCCTAAACCAGTACACAAGTCCACTTATGGACATAAGTGTACTGGTCACGCTACTCAAAAGGTTAAACCCAGCTAGTACCATAATTGTAAGCCTGTTCAAAGGAGATATATGCTTAATAACAGGAATCAAAGACCGATTCAACATGCATACACGCCATATCACACTTCTTATTGCATGCCATATCGAACACAAGTACCTTATTTCGCACACACATTTCAGGACACACATAAAACCTGAAGATTCTGGGAGATTCAAGTGTGTGTCCAAAAGAACTAATCCCATCTGGACCCAAGTAGGATTGGTACCAATATTTTTCATCGCTTTAATTGTAGAGACCTAGAAGCAAGTTCAGAGCTCAGATTGGTTTCTGGACAGTGGATGTTCTAGACATAGGACAGGAAGTGCGTGTCTACTGTCTTAACTAGTAGACTCTACCAGACCAAGAATAACTTGTGGTGGCTACTCAAAAGGTAAATCGTGGGTAAGGATAAGATTATCCATTGTAACATTATCATTAAAGATGTGCTGCTAGCTGAGAATCTTTGCTATAACTTGATTAGCATTAGCCAACTGTGCGATAATGGACACTCAGTAGAGTTCAACCAGCCTACTTGCATAATAAGATCTACTGATGGTAATATATTACTTGTAGGAAAGAGACACCAAAATACATATGAAATTGATTGGAACTTTAACCAACCTGCCTCACCTACTTGCTTTGCTGCCATGAATACTCCAAAAATTGGGTTAGGCACAAGCATTTGAGTCATTTAAATTTTAAAACTATTGACAGTCTGCGTAAGCTAGATCTTGTTGATGGCGTGCCCCAAATAGAGTTCTCAACAGATAAGATCTATTCAGCATGCCAACTTGGTAAGCAAATCAGATCTACGTTTAAGAACAGAGGTTGTAAATCTTCTTCTCGGTGCCAAGAGTTGCTGCACATGGATCTTTTTGGTCCTATACTCGTAACAAGTCTAGGGGGAATGAAGTATACCTTATTGTTAATAGACGATTTCTGTCGTTTTACGTGGGTTTTGTTTCTAAGTGGCAAAGTTCAGGAAACACAAAATTGATCAAACTACTGAAGAGACAACGATAAGTCGTTTGTGCTAGATAAGATTTACAGTGACAAAGGCCAATCACTCACTCGAGTCTGATGATCTATGTATTAAACATGAAAATTTTGCTGCTAGAACTCCAAAACAAAATGGGGTTGCTGAGCATAGGAGCCACACTTTGAAAGAGGCTACGCGAACTATGCTTGCTGAGTCAGATATCTCTCAGAGATTTTGGGCTGAAGCAGTAAATACAACTTATTACACGTAGAACAGGTCAATGATTAATAAACGAGCTAACAAAACACCGTATGAGATCTGGAATGATAATTAGCCAAATATTTCTTATTTCCATGTGTTTGGTTGCAAATGTTTACACAACAATTGAAAGACCCATCTAAACGTTTTTTATGCTAAATCTGATGCCGTAATATTTCTTGGTTACTCTGCAATTAGTAAGGCTTTTAGAGTATTTAACAATAGATCACTTACAGCAGAAGAATCCATTCATGTAATATTTGATGAATCTCTTGATAATTCTCTATCTGATTTACAAGTTAATAATTTGAGTAATTGATTGGAAAATGCTCATAGTCATGATAATTGTGATGATGAGTTGGATTGTAGCAGAAGGGGTTGATTGTGTTTTAGAACCAGAAGTCCCGGAAGCACCAGCAGACATGCCTATTGAGCAACATGACTTAGACCCTGCTGTTACGGACTCTACTAGGCCAACCCTCACATCAATAGACATACCAAACGCCAATGATGTACCTATCCAGTCAACTGAGATTCCAACTCAGAACATTCAAGAAGCTAAGATTGATCCCCTTGAACCTATGCTCCGATTGAAGAAGAATCCCCCACCTGAGCTGGTCATAGATAAAACTACAACTCCTATACGAACAAGAAGACAAATGATAAATGAATAATGCATCTACATTCATCTCTCACATAGACCTAAGAAGATAGATGAAATTTTAGTAGATCCAAACTGGATGGATGCTATGCTAAAAGAACTAAATCAATTTGATAGAAATAAAATTTGGCACTCAGTACCACGTCCACCGCATCACATTGTTATAGGTACCAAATTGGTATTTAGAAATATTGGACGAAGATGGTACTGTAATCACGAATAAAGCAAGATTAGTTACACAGGGATACATGCAAAATGAAGGCATTGATTTCGATGAAATTTTTGCTCATGTAGTCTGATTAGAAGCCATTCGCATATTTCTTGCATTTGTTGCATTTAAGGACTTCAAAGTCTATCAGATGGACGTTAAGAGTGCTTTCCTTGACGGTAAACTTCATGAGGAAGTTTATGTGGAACAACCTCATGGATTCGTATACCATCAGCAATCTTCCTATGTTTACAATTTGGACAAAGCTTTGTATGGTCTGAAACAAGCTCCTCGAACATGGTATGAAACTCTGTCAAAGTATTTAACTGAGCATGATTTTACCTTTGGCACGGTAGACAAGACACTTTTTAAATTTACAATTAGTGACCATACTTTATTAGTTCAAATTTATGTTTATGATATTAGTACTAATTCAAAGTTGTGTGAGATTTTCTAAGATCATGTAGGATCAGTTTGAGATGAACATGATGGGAGAACTATCATTCTTCCTTGGATTGCAAGTTAAGCAGTCTACTGATGGCATATTCATCAGTCAGATGAAGTATACAAAGGAACTACTGAAGAAGTATGGTATGAGTACTAGTTCAGCAGCAGCCACCCATGCTCTCGTCCACTAAACTAAATCTAAACAAAGTAGGCATATTAGTAAAGGTAACACTATATCGAGGTATTATTAGTTTACAGTTTTATTTGACATCCAGCAAACCTGACATCATGTTTGATGTATGTATCTGTGCTCGTTTTCAATATAACCCTAAACAATCACACTTCATTGTTGCTAAAAGAATCTTAAAATACTTAAATGGAACTGAAAATGTTGGCTTCTGGTATCCCAAAGATTTTACGTTTAATTTATTTGGATCCAGATGCTGACTATCCAGGTTTTAAGATTGATAGGAAGAGCACCAGTGGATCATGTCAATTCCTTGTAGATATGTTGATCTCTTGGTTTAGCAAGAAGCAGACATCCATAGCAACGTCTACTATCAAAGCAGAGTACCTTGCTGGCGGAAGCTGTTGTGCTCAATTGTTGTGGATTCAACAGCAGTTGACAGATTATGGAATTGAGTCTACAGAGGCACTAATGTTTTGTGTAATACATCTGCTATAAATATAACTAACAACCTACTTCTTCATTCTCGGGCCAAGCATATTAACATTTGTCATCGTTTTATCCGAGATCACGTAATGAAAAAGGAGATTCGATTGGAGTACATCTCTACCGAACAACAAGCAGCAAACATCTTCACAAAACCTCTACCGGATGCTAAGCTTTCCTATTTTCGCAATATACTTGTCTTAGTTGATATGACTAAGTGATTTCAATTGTTTTAATTCGCCTATGTGATTAGTTGAGGGGGAATTAGTTTTGAGTTATTGCATGAATTTAGGGAGAATTATAATTGAGGGGGAATTTTGTGTTTTATGAAGGTCTATTGATGCTATGCTGGTAAACAATTGTCTACTGTAGTAAAGTTTACCATTTAACTGGTAGACTATACATATCGGTAGACATTACCATACAAGCTAGCTAATTGTAACCTTTCATATTTAGCAACCAATTTTCAAACTTTATTATTCATTAATCTCTATTTAATTCGATCTTGTTTCAATCGGGTCCGTTTAATTTTAAATTCAAAATTCATTTTTACGTAGATGAGCTACACATGTCCATGTGTCCTTTCATCTACAGTGCGACGTTACATCTGCCCATCTTATTTACCGCTCTTAGTTTTTATACGATTTACTTTTACTTTCTTACAGTTTACTCTAGCTATCAAAGTTTTGAAGCTTTTCTCTGAGATTCTCAATATCACAGATTTCTTGCGTGTCTACCATTTTCAACAATTTTATCAGAATGTCAAAGTCCAGCCAACCTAGTTTCATCTCAAACACTCTTCATGTGGATTTCTCAATCATTGCCAATCTTATTGATGAAGATTTCGAAATCAGTTTTCAAGAGTTTGGAAAACTTTGGGGCTACTGATTATGTTGAACCTTACTCCACTATACTATAAGGAGGTCCTGATTGATTTCTACGCATATGTTAGAGTTGTCAACAACACTGTTGTCACCACCGTATTCAAAGATGCAAAAGTTCATCGTGGATTCGAATGCTACAATGTTATCAAACTTTGTCAAGGCCAAACTGGAAATAGGACAACTAATTGGGAATATGCATGTTGCATTTTCTGATCAACTGGCCAACATGCAAACAACTTTTTTGCATCTCAACTGACTGATATACACGAGATCATGCAAAATACTAGAAGATCAAGGCCCGTGCAAGGAGAGTCCAGCAGACAACCAACTCTTGTTCGTAGAACATCTACCGGTCGAGGTCCACCAGTTTAGCAGAGACCTCCACCAACCCAGCAAAGACCACATTCCCAGCAGAGGACCAAACCCCATGACCTCCGACAAATTCTAAAGATCCATAACCTTTTGACCAGAACAAACCATTGTTTGAGAGAACAATAATGTGTTTTTATTTAATTTTAATGTCTTGTACATTTCTTTAAATATAAAATTATGTTCTATCTTATCTTCTGTTTTTGAATCAGGATTGATTGACTTACTTCACCATACTCCAATCCTTTAAACATGAGTTTATTACTTATCTAATTCAACCCGATATGGGTTGATTATTTATCTAACACCCTCCTGCCTAAATATTGCTCTTTATTACAATGCTTGGTCCAGATATTGTACCTAGGAACTCATCTAAGAAGACTGATAAGGGGTTATGATGACAAAAAGGGGGAAGACAAGCAGCATTCGTGGAAGATTACTTTGAAGATAACTTATGTTTTTCTTCTTACGATTTTCTGCCTTGTAAATTTCCTATCCCCTTGTCGTCACGCTTTTCTTTAGCAAATAAATATTAAGCAGTGCATGATATAAATCATCAACACAAAGCGACCGCAAGCATACGGTGTCACGTTTTAATATAGTGCTTCGTAATTACGAGTGTCGAACCTTGGACTAACAAGTCAGTACCAAATAAGACTTTGTTTAACTATATTTAACCTATAATTATAAATTAACTAATAACTAGATTAAACTACTCTAATCCAACCAAAACAATTGACGCTCATTAGAAAAGTCCACAAGAAAGAATTTTCAAGACAATGATTCACCCAACCCAAACCCTTACAATTCTTTTCTCCATACATCTCTAAGGTGACAGGTTTTTCGAATTTATTCAGTATATTCTCTCGAGCTATATTAAATCTAACATCAACTTGCAACAAGTAACTCTCATTCACGTATTTAACAATTCAATATTGAATGCGCTTTATGAAAACCACTAACTTTAGATTGAATAACATAAAGCTATCACTCGTATATGATCGATCTAATCTTTAACACACGGCATGAATTACTATATCGTTTATAATTTCATCTTCCGATCTCAGTTATAATAAATTATCATTCAAAGGTGATCAATCGTTCAAAAGCATGAAGAACAATAAAACATGCACATAGAAGTATGAATTCAATCAAAATATCAATAGGAAAAACGATGTTTATGATATCTCTCAATCATAAAAAAAACAACAAATCCAGTTATTTATTCAAAACTAAAATAGAAAAGTAAAAGCAAACTCTCAAGTCAACTTCGTTCGTTGATTCTCGATCCTTCCCTCGCTTCTTTCTCGATCGTGCTCCTTGATTATCTTGTTGGCTAGTTCCAATTCCTAGGATGGGTTGAAGGATGGAGGTGGATGATGGTGATATGGAGGATGGTATGATGGAGGCTATTTTTAGGTTGTAAAGTATGATTTTAGGTGTGATTTTCGTGTTTTGTTCATAGAGAAATCTTGAACTTCCTTCTTGGACACAAAATCTATAAGGAATTTATTTTTCAGAAAACTCTTCCGGGCGATCGATCGAGCAAACTTCCTGGCCCACTCGATCGTTCAAGATGCTTGCTCGATCGACCGAGCTTCATTTTTCTTTTTTTTTCTTTTTCTTTCCAACTCTTCCGTTTTCAACACGTTCGCTCTGTTTGGCCAGTTTTCATCATTTTTGGCTCATTTCCTCTACTTTTATGCATTTCAACATTGATTCCTGAATATATACCAAAAAACATAAAATCATCTATGAATCAATGCAAAAATCATTAGAAACTCATATCTAAATAAGTGTAAAATTGACACTTATCACCCTGTAATTGGCTAAATTCGCCTTGAAGCATGTCTACCTCAATCTCTTAGTCTTGCCATCCATGCATTGCTTGTCAAGGAGTTTAGCTTAAGGATTGTTATAAGGATTGTAACATAATTCATTTTCAAAAAAAAAATGAATTTCTTTTTAATATAGTCCAGCTTGATTACTTCTCGTAATCTCCTTATTTATCTAACAAATAAATTGCTACTCTCTGTTGATTTTTAAAGTTCTTATCAGGTTTATCTGATGTCTACCATTCAAGATAAGACTCTACTACCATGTTTTATCACCGGGGGTGATAACAAGAGTCTACTGTTTGAAGAGTCTACTGACTACTTGAAGAGTCTACCGAGTCAAGAAGCCAATGACTTTATAAGAGTCTACTGTACCGGAAAAAAGAGTCTAGCGCTTTAACCATATCTATTAGACAATATCATAGAGTAGAAGTCTACCGGATGATATCAAAAGAGTAGACGTCTACAGGAAGAAATATTTAAAGAAAGGACTCTAGTGAAAGACATCAATTGACTTCAGTCGAGCAGACTAAGTCACCGAGAAGAGTCCGTAGAGGTAGATTGCAACAAGACAAAGCGCAATAGAGTTTATTCTGACAATAGTACATTGCGCGCACTACTACCATATCAACGGCACCAATTGCGTCAGAATAAACTAGCTGTTGTTAACTATTTGGAAAGAAGACAAAAGGAATTTGGACGTAAATTGGGAAGCTGATTTTACGCGATTCTTTCCATTTGAAGATAAGTTACCATTAGATTTTTTGGTCTATAGATACGTCAGCAAGCAAATTGAAGAAACTCTCTGAATCTTCTACATACTCGCGATCAAGCAAACAAAAGGCTTCATCATTCAAAGAAACTTATTGCAATATCAAGAGCAGTAACTAAGCCTTCAAAGTGATCATGAAGATCAAAGTTTTCAAGTCTACTGCTCAAGCATAAACGGAATTTAATCTTTTGAGAGTGTCAAGAATTCCATTGTGTGATTCTATGTGGGGTAGGAGTTTAGACTATCTGTGTTGTATTAGCCTAAGTATTGATGTTTCTAGAAATAGACATGTTTTATGTGCTTAACTGTCAATGATTATGCATGATTTAATGGTTAACTTGATGTATATGGTTCCTAATCATACATTAGTAATATATAGGAAAATTGAAGAAATCGGGCTAAAACGATGGAAGAAGGAAGAAAGTCGAGAAAAGAGAAAAAATGGAACCTGATACACATGTCACTCATTTCTCCTCAAACTTTTCCATGTTAAAGCAATATTTTGGAAATATGGACAACACAAAAGTTGTAGAACTTTTTGTTATCTTTGCGTGAACATCTAATTAGTTGAATTCGGAGATCGTATGAGAAAGTTATTGTCAAAATACTAAACTCTAGCGCACCAGGCAGAAGACAAGGGGCCTAGGCTCCACTCCTCAGGCACCTAGGCACCTGACAGGCTGACAAAAATGTCTCGAGGCTGAAACATAGGGGCCCCAACGCTCATCCAACCGCGCTCCAGTGCTGAAGTGTCCTGAAATTATGGAAACACAATTTATTTCCATCCTACATGGATTCTAACCTACCCCATCAGCCTCCAACCTTTTAAACTCAAAAAATCAGACTTTACATTAATTAGATAGTTAGAGTAGATTAGTTTAGACTAGTATTACAATTTTGCTTTGAATTTTGTTGAAGACGGCTACGAAGATCAACAAGAAGGCCGGATTGACAACCTCGACGAGTGCAGATCGGATTAGTTTCTCTTCCCTTGTTTTTATTTATTTGTTTTTATTAGATTATGTGTTGCTAGTTTTAATTCTTGGTTGAGGAAGACAATACCTTGGATTTATTGATCTTGGGAGATTTATTTATCAATGTTTTCCTATGTTTTGTTGATATAATTGTGTTGGTTTATTAGATTGACGACCTAATAACTTGCATATAATTATTGCTAATTGGATATCAAATAAGAGATTGTTTAAGTATTCTAATTGAAGAAGCGACTATGACTGATAATTTTGCCCGTGTGGATTTATTAAGTTCTTAGGGAAACAACTGACTAAATTTATATAAACCGCGTGTGTTTATATTATTTAGATTCAGCACTCACTAGTTTTGAATGTTATCATGATTTTAATCTTGATTGCGCATATATAGGCTGATTGATTGATGAAAGTTAAATTAGAATGTGTTGGCTATTTGACTTGGAATAAGGTGAGAGAGGAATTAGATTTACATTTGATGAATATTCAAATAAAAATTGAGTCTTTTGTGAATCGATAAAATAGTTGATAATATCCAAGGTGTAGAAGAATCGCTTTCATTAGTTTAATTTGTGCTTCTAATTTAACTAGTATAATTCACTCACAACCCCATCTTTACTTTACTGTTATTGTTTTGATTTTCCGTTAACATAAGAATTCACACCTCCTTGTGGGATCGATCCCTACTCACGCTACTACATTATTGTTATCAATCTTGATATTGAGTGGGGTTAATGGATGTACACGATAAGCGCAAACCAAATTTTGGCTCCGTTGCTGGGAGGGGTTGTATATTTTTGTGTTAATTTTTTTTTATTTTAGTGTTACTTCTAGTGATACTTTGGTTTGTTCGTGCTTATAGGTGAACGTCTGATCTCAAACCACTGAGGCATACCGATTACCATGGTTGACTATAGGAGCTTGGACGAATTGACATATCTTGGCAACAACTTGTCATAGGATATGGACAAAGCGCATATAGCTCAAGTTGGAGTGATCATCCCAATCTCAGCTTTGCAAATCAATAGATGAGCCCACTTCCACCTTACATACAGTCCAACCTACCGCCATATATGGCACATTATGAGCCATGGACAAAGCAGCCTCAATCCCCTACCGTTGTGAGTCTTTGGATATGGTTGCAAAACTCACTGTAAGTATTTGGCAATTTCAACAGGAATCCAAGTCTAGCATTCAAAAGATAAACACTGAAATGGAACAACTAAAAGCATCGATCAATTGGACAGCACCACAAGAATCAATAAAGATCATGGTTGCAATCGCCTCAAGTAGTGAGGAAGAGGTAGAAACCCCAGAGAAGGTGGTACTGATGCCACCTAGACTAGGAGAAGAGACATTTGTGCCACTGGAAGAAAATGAGCTTGCACATCCCGCAACTCCAAAAGGTATGTCTCCAACTGAGCGTTTTGTTAAATATTTAGAACAATCTTGTGCTGTGAAAGAAGAGCATGAGAAAGAGTACTATGATTTAATGGACCTATGGGATGACTCTTCCGACGATGATGAGAAGGAAACCCATACTAAATGAAAGGATCCAGGTATGTTCACTGTCCCATGCACAAATGGAAATAATAGAATTGATAAAGCCATGCTAGACTTAGGAGCAGCATTCAATGTTATGTCTTATTCAATCTATACCTCGTTAGAATTAAGACCTTCGAAAAAACTGAAATTGCTATTCAATTAGCAAATCAGTCTACTATGAACCCTAGGGGAGTACTTGAGGATGTTCTAGTGAAAGTTGATAATTTCGTCTTTCCTGCTGACTTTTACGTACTTGACATGGAAAAAAGATGATAAGAGCATCCATATTCTGTTAGGGAGACCATTTTTGAAAACTTCCAACTGCATAATAGATGTAAGTGGTGTTGTTTTACTATGGAGTTTGATGGTGAGGTCGCTAAGTTTAATATTCATGATCTCATGCAATATCCTACTATTGATTATGTTATTGGCATCACTACTGACTCATCACATGAACACTCACATTTTGTCGCTAAGCATGAATTAGGGGTAACTGTTGATCGACTTGTTGACAAAGGAGGTATGAGAGAAATTATGACTGATACTTGCATTACTACTACTTTGCAAACTCCTGACACTAAATGTCAAATTATGACTTGTAGGAACTTGATATTGAGCTACAACTTCCTCCTGAACAATCTTAGGATAAATCGATAGAAAACGTGGGAATGAGAAAAGGGATGAGGATATCCAAGAAATACAAGGCGAATAGACATCGCCTTCGAGTTGTCAAGAAAAAACTGAGGTGGAAGAAGGAAGATATGGAGGCCATACATAAACCACCATGAGTATTAGAACTGGCGTCAGGCCACCGATGTAAAATAGAGGCGCTGCTTTGGAGGCAACCCAAGGGTTGTTGGTTTCTCTTTACTTTTAATTTTTTTTATTGCTTTCTTAGTTTAACTTTTCTCTTTACTTACAATTTTTACTTACATTGGGGACAATGTAAGATTTAAGCATGAGGGAGGGATTAATAGTATGTTTATTGCTTTCTTATTACAAAAATACGAAAAAATCCAAAAATTTGAAAATCTAAAGGTCATAGTGAATGATGAGCATGGACTTTTGAATCACAGCCCATGATGAAACTTAATGATAACATGCATGTTTTTTTAACATAGGTGAATTGCTACCATTGGAACACTTTGAACTCTAATACAAAGTATACTTTGACATAGTACTTGAATATTTTGAGCACGAATTGTCATGACTTGTGAAGTGTGCATAGCGTCGTGAAGATTGTGTGAATTTTGTGCTAGTCTTAGGAAGTCTCTGATGCATGCTAGAACTTCACTACATACTCTTTGAGGCATATGTCTAGACTGATTGTTAAAATGAAAATGATATAGGCAATCTTTGAGGGTTTGAGCCTTTCAAGCCTACCATGTAAATAAAATTCTCACTAGTACCCTTTTTGAGCTTTAATGTAAAAGAATGGTTGTGTGCTAAGCATACAAACAACCCTCATTCAACATTCTTTGACTAGCTTATCATCTTCCCTAATGAGCCTAAATATGAATTAAACCCATACATTTGAAAGGAGTGGTAGCATTTATCAGGTACGCCCAAATTAACCCTCTCAAGGTAATAACAATATAAAAAAGTAGTGGCGTGAGTAGGGATCGATCCCACGAGGAAGGATGAATTATGTGTTATCGATCGGTGATTTTGGGCAATGGATCGCGGTCCTTAGTCTTTTTTTTGTGCATTTTTCTTGGTCCACTTTGATCCCTTTTCATCTCCAATGCATTTCTTGATCCTTATTCAATGTTATTAGCTCGATTTCTTCGATTACACCTATAAATACATAAATATACAATTAGGTAGCAATTGTATCAAATAATCTTTCAAAATATTCCTAATCGCTAACAATAAATGCCATAGATATGTCTATTTCGAATCACATCATACTCCCCCATACTTAATCTTTACTCGACCTCGAGTAAATCAGAAAAACTAAAATATTTTTGTTGGCTCATAGCATCATAACGAACTTACTTGTCCATACTGTTATGCCTCAACAAGTTTAAACATGCATACTAATGAAATGCTGTAAAGTTAATAGTGGAACAGGTTCAATACGTAGGCATTTCATATCCAACAAAGTAGTGAACGTGCGTGTGTGGTCATAAGCAAGTGTCAAGTGTAGTTTATAGATCCAATCAATATAAACGCACAATACCAAAACAACATGATTATACCGCAATTGCACGGTGTCAAGTTTTAGTATAGATATGAAGAATATGGATTGTCGAACCCACATGGACTAACAAGCAAGTACCAAATAAGACACTTTAAACTATATTTAACCTACGATAATTAACTAATAAGTTAAATAATAACTAAATTAAACTACTATAATCCAACCAAAACAATCGATGATCACGAGAAACGTCAACAAGAAAGAATTATCAAGACAATGATTCACCTAACCAATCCTTACAATTCTTTTCTTCATACATCTATAAGGTGACGGGTTTTCCGAATTTATTCAATATACTCTCTTGAACTATATTAAACCTAACATCAAATTGCAACAAGTAACTTCGTTCACTTAATTAACAATTTGATATTCACTAAAACTTTATGAAAACCACTAACTTTAGAATAAATAACCGAAACCTATAAATCGTATGTTATTTTATCTTTCGATCTAATCTTAAACACATGGCATTAATTATTATGTCGTATTATAATTTTATCTTTCAATCTCAATTATAATAAATTATCATTCAAAGGGGATCAATCCTTCAAAAGCATAAAGAACAATAAAACATGTGCATAGAAGATGTATGAATTCAATCACAATATCAATAGGAAAAACTATGTTCAAAATATCTCTCAATCATAAAAAACACAATAAATCCAATATTCATTCAAAACTAAAATAGAAAAGTAAGAGCAAACTCCCAAGTCAACTTCGTTCGTTGATTCTCGATCCTTCCTCATTTCTTTCTCGATCGTGCTCCTCGATTATCTTGTTGGCTTGTTCCAATTCGTAGGATGTTTTTTTTTTGTGGTGAAGGTGGATGGTGATATGGAGGATGGTGTGATGGAGGCTATTTCTAGGTTTAAAGTCCGAATGTAGGAGTGATTTTTGCGTTTAATTTATAGAGGCAAAGAAATCTTGAGCTTCCTTCTTGGACAAAAACTCTGTAAGGAATTTATTTTTCAAAAACTCTTCTGTGCGATCGATTGAGCAAATTTTCTGTCCACGCCGATTGATCGAGATGTTGTCTCGACCGATCGAGATATGGTTTTATTTTATTTTTTTATTTTTCTTCTTGGCTTCTACGCGTTCGCTCAGTTTGGTCCTTTTTCATCATTTTTTGCTCATTTTCTCTACTTTTATGCATTTCAACTTTGATTCCAGAAACATAGAAATATATACCAAAAAGCGTAAAATCGTCCAGGCTAGAATTGTTCCTAACTGCCCCACTTGAACTTCCAAGTTCTTTATCGGCACCTCATGATTGTTCATCCTCGCTACCTTAGCATGTGTGATGGGTGTAGTGGTCTTAGTAGACTTACCTTTATCGCGTGTTTGGTCCTCTTCTTGCTTGATATTCGCCTCTCCCTTACGCTCACATGTGCATCCTTCTTCTCAGCGACCTCCTTTCCGCTCCTCAATGTGATGGCATGGACTTGCTCCCTAGGGTACTTTTCAGTGTCACTAGGTAGTGATCCTTGTGTTAATCTGGCTAGGATTGTTCCTAACTGTCCCACTTGAACTTCCAAGTTCTTTATCGGCACCTCGTGATTGTTCATCCTCGTTTCAGTTGATGACATGAACTTGGTTAGTTGCTCCTCCATGCTTGGCTTTGGTGCATACCCCAGTGGTGGTTGAGGATAGTTCCTCGACCCCGTATTGTATGTATTTGGGTAGGGGTAGTTTGGTGGTGGTCGGTTTCCTACAAAGTTTGGTGGTTGAGGATAGTTCCTCGCATGTAACGACTTGAACTTGCATTGCATGCATGCTCAAGTTGTCAATCTTCTTGTTCAGTGCTTCCAACAAGGCAGCTAGGGCAGTGACTTCACTCACTTGATGCATTCTAGCTTGCTTCTTCTGCATGTTCCTTTCAGACTGTTATTTGCAGCTATTAGCGGACATCTTCTCCAACAGCGTATAAGTCTCCTCGGGCGTCTTTCTCATCACAGTACCTCCAGATGCTGCATCAATCATAGAACGGTTATCAGAAATAAACCGTTATAAAAAGCTTGTACCTGCAGCAAGATAGGGACGCCATGATGTGGGCATCTCCGCAGTAAATCATTAAACTGCTCCCAAGCCTCGTACAATGTCTATGGGTCGTGTTGGGCAAAAGTTGTGATATCATTGCGCATCTTGGCCATCTTGGATGGTGGGAAGTATTTTGATATAAAAGCTTGCACCATCCCATCCCACGTAGTGATAGAACCTGTAGGCAACTATTGCAACCAAAATTTAGCTTTATCACGTAAAAAGAATGGAAATAAACGTAACCTGATGGGGTCGTCAGTAACGCCATTGTGCATGAAGGTATCACAAATCTCCCAGAAGTTGGAGATATGGGCATTTGGATCATCAGTAGCTACTCCCCCAAACTGGACCGAGTGTTGGATCATCTGTATGATAGCAGGCTTGATCTCGAAATTGTTAGCCTGGATGCTTGGTCTAGTGATACTAGACAGTGATCCATGGAATGAAGGATGTGCATAGTCTATGAGTGATCGTCTATTAGGCACCTCTTCGTTCCGTCTTTCATTCTTCCACCTCCTCCTTCAATATTTTCAACCATCGCTCGAACTTCTCTTAGTCTCCTAAGAAGAGTCTTTCAATTTCAGGGTCAAAAGGCTCGAGTGTCGATCGTTCACTCCTTACCATGCACTAGGGAGTAATAACCTGCAAAAATCCAACCAAAGATATGGCAGTAGGAAGTATAAAAGAAAAAAATCGAAAACAAAGTAAAAAAAAAATGGCTAAACTACAATCAACTAATATCGTCTGATATTACTTTAAACTAGTCCCCGACAACGGCGCCAAAAACTTGATTGCTATTTTTTAAACAGAAAATTATCAGTGTAGCGATTTATACCGCAAGTGCATGGTGTCCAGTTTTAGTATAGTAGATTTTAAGAAAAGGTTGTCGAACCCACAGGGACTAGAAAATATTATCATACTCAACTAGTTTAACTATATTTAGCCTACGATAATTAGTGATGGAAATTATACTAATTTGACTAATAACTCAAAATTCAACCCAACAAATAGTAAAGAAAAGATAAATCAGTAGAGACAATTATCAAGACTTCGGTTCACCCATGTAATCCCCCATAATTCGCCTATTAGTTCAGAATCAAATTCAAACATTCTAAGGTGGCGAGTTCTCTTAATTTATCTAATATACTCTCTCAAGATATATTAAACCTAATATCAAATTGCAGTAAGTCGCTCTCGTGCACTTATTTAACAACTCAATATTGAATGAACCTTTGTAAAAACCTATAGCTTTCGATTACTAGATATATATAGCTATCACACATGTATTTGACTTCATCTCTCGATCTCAGTATGAAATCCACGACATAAATTACTATATCGTATTGCAATATCATATGGTCAATTCAATCGCAATAAATTATCATTCAGAGGTGATTAATTCTTCAAAAGCATGAATCACAATAAATTATGCACAAAGATATGTAATAATCAATCAAAAACCATAAATTGAATTATGGGTTCATACAAGGGATCCCCTAAGTCTTGACAACAAACTTAGCCAAAAAGTGTCATCAAATAAAAATGCATAAAATTGTGTCTGCAACATTCTAAACATCAAAATCTGAAAAATATAGAAGTTAGAAATATGAAAGTAACAATAGGCTTTGACTCCTTGCATTGCTCCGTCGTCCCGTCATCCCCGATGTGTCTTTTTCTTCAATGGTGTGATGTATGGATGATGGTGAGTTGATGAAGAATGATGGAGGCTGAGATTGTAGGGTAGAATATGCGCCAAGAGTCCTGCAAAAAGCGCAAGTTACCCTCTTTATAATGTTGGAAGTGTTTCATGTATTTGGGACACAAAATACCCAAGAAGGAAAAAACATCTCGACTTTTTCGGGCCTGGCTATCGATCGCGACATCCTGCCGATCGATCGCCATAATTGCCAATTGATCGCGAGAATCTTTTGGTCAGCGGTGATCGATCGTCAAAAAATTTCGGTCGATCGCGAGAGCTTGAATTTCAACTTTTGCGAGTGTTTGCTTGGTTTGGTCATTTTTCATCCTTATTCGCTCATTTCTTCCAGTTTTATTCACTTTGACCTAGATTCCTGAAATATACAGATATATACCAAAAAGCGTAATATTCACCAGAAATCACTACAAAACGCCCCGAATCTCATAGCAAATTAAGTGTAAAAATCACACTTATCACATTTGCAGGATCATATTGTTGAAAGGAAACACCCTCCGTATTGATCACATCAATCAACAAATGATGGAGGAGGAACGAAGACTGACGGTGACCACTCAAAGAAGAGCAAGGCGAGCAAACCAAAGTTTAAAGGAAAAAAGAAGTTATTGAGGTGGAGAATGAAGGATAGAGCAACGCCTTATAATCCACCTTGAACAACGACTGGCGTCGGGCCACCGACGTTATACAGAGGTGCTGTTTGGGAGGCAACCCAAGGGGAGTTACTTTTTCCATCTCTTTTATTGCTTTCTTAGTTTTAATTTTTCTCTTTTTTTATATTTTTACCTTACATACAATGTAAGATTTAAGTATGGGGGAGGGATTAGTTGTATGTTATTGCTTTCTTATTATAAAAATACAAACCTAATTGATGGCATGCATGCTTTTGAACATAGGTGAATTGTTAACCTTCGAACACTTTGAACTCTAATACAAATTTTGCTTTGACTTAGTAGTTGAATATTTTGAGCACGATATTGTCATGACTTCTGAAGTGCATAGCTTAGTGAAGATTGTGTGAATTTTGTGATAGTCTTAGGAAGTTTCTGATACATGCTAGAACTTAACTGCATACTCTTTGAGGCGTATGTCTAGACTACTTGTTAACATAACAGTGATATAGGCGAACTTTGATGTGTTTGAGCCTTTCAAGCCTACCATGTAGATAAAATCATCACTAGTATCCCTTTGAGCTTTAATACAAAAAGAATGGTAGTATGCTAAGCATACTAAAGATCCACATTCAACATTCCTTGACTAGCTTATCATCTTCTCTAATGAGCCTAATATGATTTTTAAATCCATACCTTTGAAGAGAGTATGATGCGTTTCATTCACATGCACGTGTTTTCATTGATTCATATGTTTGAGAGTTTTATTGTCAAAAGAATGAAATACATGAAAGAAAATGGATACCTTGAGAAAATCGCTAAAGAACATGACTCCAAGGGGAGCCAAGGCACAAGAAGAAAATAAATGAGTTAAACCTTGAAAAAATGAACAAGGTTTGAGAAAAACATTGCAAGAAGGGAAGTCTAAATTGTGCACATCATTATACTCTCTTGTTTGATGCATATTTACCCTTTCTTTCATAAATCAATACATAGGCCAAGCTACAAGCTAATAATGACCTACTTGATTTTTGTTTACAAGTGGCTAAGATAGTGAGGCAAATTGTGCAAGTGAGCTTATACTTGTGTTAGTATATAACTTGAGCTATTGTGGGTTTGCATTTATTGGATCTATAATTTGTACATGAAAAATGTTTATGACCACACACACACGTTGGTTGCTTAGTTGAGTATGAGATGTCTAGGGATTGAACTTGTTCCACTATTAACTTTTCAATGTATTTCATTACTATGCATGTTTAAAATTTTTTAGGCATTAAAGTGAGGACAAGTTAGTTTGTTATGATGTTATGAACAAGCAAAAATATTATAGTTTTGTGATTTACTCGAGGTTGAGTAGAAGATTAGGTATGTGGGAGTTTGATGTGACTAGAAATAGACACATCTATTGCCTTTAATTGCCTATGATTTGGTATATTTTGATGGATAAATTGATGCATATGCTACCTAATCTTATATGCTACCTAATCTTATACTTGTGTAAATGTAGGTGGAATCGAAGAAATCGAGCTAACAAGGGCGAATAAGGATCAAGAAATGCATTGGAGTTGACAAGAGATCAAAGTAGACCAAGAAAAATGCATAAAAGTGGACAAGGGACATCGATTGATTGCAAAACAAGCATCGATCGATCGCCAGCCATCCGCGATCGATCTCCAACAGAATCCTGAATTTTAAGGAAACTCGATTTTTTCATCTTTGGATAAATTTTTACCTACCATATCAGACTCTTACCCTATATACACGATTTTGGGGACCTCATATCAAATTATGCATCATAATTTAGAGTTAGAACAATTCTCTCTCAATTGTGGAAGAAGAACTTGAATATTCAAAGGCACGAAGACGGATTTGACGCTTCGGATCATGTTATACTTTAGTAACTCTTTCTTCTACTTTTGTTTATGTTGCTTTTATTTAATTTTGATTGTTTTAATTTAGTCATGAGTGGCTAAACACTCTTGTGATTCTTGGTTAGGGAAGACGATACATTGGAGTTTACGATTCTCGTGAGATTTAAGTTTTGTTTGTTGATTTTCATAAAAGTACCAATTGTTTTTCTGGATTAATTATGATGATTGTGTTATTTGATTGTTAGATTGATCACCTAAGTTTTGGTTCATACAACCTAATGCTAAATTATATATCAATTACGGAATCGTTTGATCCCTTTAATTTACGAAGCAACTAAGATTAATAAATTTCCGCTTGTGAGTTTGTTAAATTCTTAGGAAAGACAATTGACGATATTAAACATAGACGCTTGGATTATGATGTTTAGTTTCATCGATCTCACTAGTTCTTATGCTATCATCGATTTAAAAATTAATCGCTTGTATTTTGATTGATTGTTTGATAAGGGTTAAACCAGAACGCTTGGTCTACTTAACTAAACTTAAAGTGAGATAGGATTTTGATTATTGGACTAAAACGTCCAACGATGAATATTCATATGAAAATTGAATCGTATGTGAAGATCGATGATCGAGATAGTAAACACAAATTGCAAAGTCAACCAAATACCAAGAATCGTGATTTTCTCATAATTTAATTCATCTTAGTTTAATCTTGCTAATTAGTTTAATTCTTAGATATTTGTTAGTAATAGTTTAATTCATACAAAACCCTCCTTTTATTATTTGCTTGAATAATCAACACAAAAAAATACATCATTCTTCGTGGGATCGATCCATACTCACGCTACTACATTCATTACTATTATTAACTTGAGAATGGTTAATTTGGGCGAACGCGATAAGTGCTACCACTTTTCTTTAATCTCCACATCGAATTCACTCAAAAGCAAGATCCATCGTATTAGCCTTGGCTTTGCTTCCTTCTTCACCATCAAATATCAAAGAGTTGCATGGTCAGAATAAACAACAACATTAGCACCAAATAAATAAGAACGAAATTTTTCTAAAGCAAAACGACAGGTAATATCTCATTTTCAGTAGTCGAATAATTTCGTTGGGTATCATTCAAGGTCATAGAGTATAGTAGATGGCATGCGAAATCTTTCCAATCTTTTGGCTCCAGACGGCGCCCACTGCATAGTTGTTTGCATCACACATTATTTCAAATGGCTTACTCCCGTCAAATGGCTGGATGATGGGTGTGGATGTCAAGGAATCCTTCAATTTATCAAAAGCAGTCTTGCAAGCCTCATCAAACTCAAATACAACCTCCTTTTGCAATAATTTGCACAATGGTGAGGCAATCTTAGCAAAATCCATGATGTATCTCCTATAGAATCCTGCATGGCAAAGAAAAGAACACACATCCCCCAAACAAATAGGATATGGTAAAGATTGAATAACATTAATTTTAGCTCTATATACCTACATACCTTTCGTTGAGACAACATTATCCAAAATTATACATTGTTCTACCATGAAATGGCATTTTTCAGAATTTAGCACAAGGTTAGTGTCATGCACCTCTTAAGAACATGTGTAAGGCTAACATACATCATATGAATCTCCATAGACAATGAAACCATCCATGAATACCTCTAATATATGCTCGATGTATTCAGAAAATATACTAACCATACATCATTGAAAATTTGCCGGTGCATTGCATCCAAAGGGCATGTGCCGATAAGAAAAAGTTTCAGCTGGGCATGTGAATGTCGTCTTCTCTTGGTCCTCCGCAGAAATATCAACCTGAAAATAACCGTAATATCCATCAAGAAAACAGTAGTAAGAATGACATGCTAACATTTCAAGCATTTGATCAATGAAAGGTAAGGGGAAATGGTCTTTTCGGGTGACAGCATTAACTTCCGATAATCTATGCACACTCTCCACCCATTTTGAATGCCGGTGGTGACCAACTCGTCTTTCTTGTTCTTCACTACTGTGATGCCAGTTTTCTTTGGAACGACTTGGACCGGACTAACCCACTGACTGTCAGAGATGGAATAAATCACTCCAACTGCAAGGAGTTTGAGAATCTCTTCCTTCACTACTTCCATCATGGGCGGATTTAGCTTCCTTTGCAGTTGACGTGTAGGCTTGCCTCCATATTCAAGTAGGATTCTATCCAGAAACGCTCCTCCACTTGCAGCGTCCACCAAGTTCCTGTCATTTGGCAAAAGTGTAATACCCTTGTCCCACATTGGTTGTGGTTGAAAATTTAAAGCATTTTATAAAGGCTTACAATGGACTATTATTTCAACTTGGGTTAACCATTTTCGTAGAGCGACGACGGATACGAAGTAGTTGCTATAGGAGCCCATTGTGCAGTCGCGCTTGAGCGGGCCTAGTCCCGGGGTGTGACAAAATGGTATCAGAGTCGGTCACCGACAGAAAACACCGGGAGATAAGTGTTATGCGGGACAAAGTGCTACGTGCGTGGGAGCCACCTCTTGAGCCTAAAGGGGCAAAGTGCTACACGACGGGGGCCACCTCTTGAACCTGCGGGGCAAAGTGTCACGTGCGTGGGAGCCACCTATTGAACCTACTGGGCAATGTGCTACATGACGGGAGCCACCTCTAGATTCTCGGTGACGGTGGATCGATGAGTTAGCTCGCGGCGAGGACGTCGCGTTCTAAAGGATGGGTGATTGTGATACCCTTGTCCCACATTGGTTGTGGATGAAAATTTAAAATAGTTTATAAAGGCTTACAATGGACTCTTATAGCAACTTGGGTTAACCATTTTCGTAAAGCGAGGATGGATACGAAGTAGTTGCTATAGGAGCCCATTGTGCAGTCGCGCTTGCACGGGCCTGGGCCTGGAGCATGACAAAAAGACCCTCATTAAAATATTGAATCAATAAATGTGCACTTATCTGATGTTGGGGCAGCTTGCACAAAGTTTTTTGAAGCGCTCCAAGTATTCATGAAGTGATTCCTCATAGAGTTGTCTGATGTCATAGATTTCCTTACGAATATTAGTCGCCCTTGATGCTGGAAAATACTTTTCCAAGAAGATTCTTTTCAGCTCGTTCCATGGAGTTATTGATCCAGAGGGTAGGTAGAAAAGCCAATCATTAGCATCGTCCTTCAAGGAGAATGGAAAGGCTTGCAATTTGATATGCTCCTCTGTTATGCCAGTCGGCTTCATCGTAGTGCATACTACATGGAATTTCATCAAGTGCTTATGCGGATACTCACCTGCAAGGCCGTGAAAAGAAGGTAAAAGATGTATTAGGCCAGATTTTAATTCAAAATTTATATTAGTAGCAAGAGTATGAATGGTTATGGCGAGGTTGTTGATCCTAAGATTCGTTAGTTGTCGTAGGCTTTGATTCTCCGCCATGATAGTCATTTCCTCTTCTTCTTCTTTGAGTTTTCTTTGATTTTCTCTCCTTAGTTGGTGTAAAGACCTTTCTATTTCGGGGTTGTATTGATGTTCGTCTTCCTCTAATGAAAAATCGACTGCGTGCATGAACAAACAGGTAAATAGCACGGGAAGAAGAATATTAATAAGAGTAAACACAAAAATTAAACAATGCCTTCCCCGGCAACGACGTCAAAATTTGGTAGTGTTTATCGCTTACCCCAAAATTAACCATCTCAAGTTAATAACAATATAAAAATATAGTAGCGTGGGTAGGGATCGATCCCACGAGGAAGGATGAATTCTGTGTTAACTTATGCAAAACAAATTAAGTAGGGGATTTGAAAATGAATTAAACTACTACTATAAATTTAAATCTATAAATTAAACTAATATGCAAATTAACTAAGATGAAGTAAAATATGATAGAAAAGTGATTCTTGGTACTCGTTCGACTTTACAATTGAGGTTTATCATCTTAGTCATCAACTCTCTAACAATGATTCAAATTGCATATATATACTCACCTTGGATACTTAATTCATATCTCACGTTAATCCTAGTTAGATAGCCCGCATGTTCTATTCTAACTTTTATCAATCAATTAATCAAAATACACGCGATTAAGATTAAAATATGATAGATTCACGAACTAGTAAGAAAGACGAAGCTATACAATATAATCCACGAGTCAATATTTAATCCAGTTAAATGTTTTTCCTAAGAATTTAACAATCTCACACGCGCAAGGTTTGTTAATTTTAGTTACTATATAAAACAAGCATTAGATTGTGTGTAAAATTACTAGGTGGTCAATCCAATAATCAAGCAAAACAATGTTATTAATAAAATCTGGAACACAATCAATACTCATTCAAATTTGATAAATAAAACCATGAATTTCATAAGAATAACAAAACTCAATTGTATTGTCTTCCTAATACCAAGAATCTAAAGTATTTAGCCACTCATAATAAAAGCAAAACAACCAAAATTTATCCTAGAAATCATGAAAATAAACTAGGCAAACTATGTAGATCGTTACTTGTCGAGGTTGTCAATCCCGCCTTCGCTTCGATCTTCGTAGCCGCCTTCAAAGTTGATGGAAAAATTGTAAAAACTGATATCTAAGGTCATAATATCTGATAATTATGCCTAGGGTCGAGTTAAGATAGGTAAGAATCTCCAAAATATGGTAAAAAATCAAGTTTTCTTGTTGTTCCTGGACTCTGCTCGCGATCGATCGCGGAAGGCTGGCAATCGATCGACATCTCTTCTTTTTAGTTTTTTTTCTTGCATCGTGTCTCGGTGATCGATCACCGATGTTTTGCCAATCGATCGCCGAGTCTTCAAATTTGTTGGTTCATCTACGCTCTTCGGCGCTCGATCGATGATGGGCGATGGCTCGCAGTGCTTAGTCCTTTTTTATGCATTTTTCTTGGTCCACTTTGGTCCATTTGCATCTCCAATGCATTTCTTGATCATTATTCAATGTTATTAGCTCGATTTCTTTGATTCCACCTATATTGACACAAATATGCGATTAGCTAGCAATTGTATCAAATTATCTATCAAAATATACCTAATCGCTAACAATTAAATGCCATAGATGTGTCTATTTCTAGTCACTGGTCGCTTTTATTTTAAACAATTATTTCTAGTGTAGCGATTCTCTACCGCAAGTGCACGGTGTCAAGTTTTAGTATAATGATAATATAAGTATGAGTGTCGAACCCACGAGGACTAGGAAATAAGTACCAAACTCCACTAGTTTAACTATATTTAGCTTACAAAAAATGGTTGTGGTTAATTAACTAACGTGACTAATTAACTCAAAATCAACCTACGCAAACAGTGATGAATGAGAATATAATCAAAAGAAACAATTATCAAGACTTTCGGTTCACCTATGTAATCCCCCACAATTCGCCTATTAGTTAAGAATTAATTCAAACAATCCAAGGAGATGAGTTTTCCTAATTCACTTGTTATACCTTGGTACGGCTATAACAAATCTAATACTAACGTAACAATAAGCCACTATTGTATCCGTATTGAACAATTAATATTGTAAATCGATCTATGAAAACTTCTAGCCTTCGATTTGGTAAATCTATTACTACCACACATGTATTTGACTTTATCTCTCGATATCAGCCTGAAATCCACGGCATAAATCACTATATCGAATTCCAATTTTATCTCACGATCTCAATTGTAATTTAGTATCATTCAAGGATGGCCAAACCCTTAAAAGCATGAAGAACAATGATCTATACACTTAGATAATTAAAAATCAATCAAAAACATTCAATTTAAATCATGGGTTCATACAAAGGATCCCCTAAGTCTTGACAACAAACTTAGCCAACTATTTCCATCAAATAGCAATGCATTAAATTGTATTGAACAAAACTAAACATCAAAATCTGATAAAAATGTAGAACTAAAGTTAGAAATACGGAAATAACGAGATGCGCTGACTCCTTGCGTTGCTCCGTCGTCCCGTCTCTTCCGTTGCGTCTCTTCTTCAATGGTTTGGTGGTATATGGATTGTTGGGGAAGATGATGAGTGATGGAGGCTGCTTGTGTAGGTCAAAAGTGAGCCAAAGAGTCCCCAAAAACGTCTGAAAAGTCCCTTAAATAATGTTGGTTGAGTCCCCACAAGTTTGGACACAAAATAACTTGATAAGGAAGGAAATCTCGAGTTTATTGGGTCTAGTGATTGATCGCGACAATGTGCTGATCGATCGCCAGACTAATCTATTTTATTTTTCAAAATTTCCTATGCGGCGATCGATCGCGGATCCTTACCGATCGATCGCGAATGTGCACTGTTACGCGGCGATCGATCGCCCATATATACCGATCAGTCGCGAGTTGCTTCTGTCTCGAGGTGATCGATCGGCCGAATGTTGCGATCGATCGCGAGTCTCTTTTCAGGATTTTGCACTTTCGTCCCTCATCTTCCATGTTTGCTCGGTTTGGTCCTTTTTCATCATTTTAAGCTTATTTCATCCACTTTTATGCATATGGACCTGGATTCCTGAAATATACAAATATATACCAAAACGCGTAATATTTCCCAGGAATCACTACAAAAACACCCCTAATCTTATATTAAATAAGTGTGAAAATCACACTTATCAGTCACATCAGGGAGTATGATGTGTTTCATTCATATGCACTTGTGATCATTAAATCAAATGTTTGTGAGCTTTATTGTCAAAAGAATGAAATGAATGAAAGAAAATGGATGCCTTGAGAAAATAGACAAATATGACTTCAAGGGGAGACAAGGCACAAAAGAGAAAAAAATGATGATTGAAATAAACCTTACAAGGGTTTGAAAAAAATCATGCAAGAAGAGAATTTTATATTGTGCATATCAGCATACTCTCTTGTTTGATATATCTTATCATTTCTTTCATAAGCCAACACCTAGGCCAAGCTACAGGCTAATTAAGACCTATTTGATTTGTGTTTGCAAGTAGCTAAGATAGTGGAGAAGAGTGTGCAAGTGATATACTTCTGTTGGTGTACAACTTGAGCTATTGTGGGTCTACATTGATTGGATCTATAATTTGTACTTGACACTTATTTATGACCACATACACACGTTCATTGCTTTGTATGAAATGTCTAAAGATTGAACTTGTTCCATTGTTAGCTTCTTACCGCCTTTCATTATTATGCTTGTTTAAAATTGTTGAGGCATTAAAGTGAGGACAAGTGTGTTTGTTATGAACCTATGAACCACAAAAAAAATTGTAGTTTTGTCTGATTTACTCGAGGTCGAGTGAAGACTAAGTATGGGGGTATTTGATGTGTCTAGAAATAGACACGTTTATGTGCTTAACTGTCAATTATTAGGCATGATTTAATGGTTCACTTGATGTATATGGTTCCTAATCATACATTTGGTAATGTGTAGGAAAATGTGAAGAATTTGAGCTAAAACGATATGAAGAAAGTTGAGAAAAAGAGAAAAAAAGGAACCCAATACACATGTCACTCATTTTTCCTCAAATTTCTCCATTTAAAGCAATATTTTGGAAATGTGGTGAAAAAGTTGTAGAACTTTCTGTTATCTTCGCTTGGACAACTAATTCTTTGAATTCGAATATCATATGAGAAAATTATGGCTAAAATACTAAACTGTAGCGCACCAGACAGAAGACCAGGCCCCTAGGCTTCACGCCTCAGGCGCCTAGGTGCCTGACAGACTGACAAAAATGTCCTGAAGCAGAAACATAGGCGCCCCAGCGCCCATCCCGCCGCGCCCCAGCGCTGAAGTGTCATGAAAATTATGGAAACTCGATTTATTTCCATCATACATGGATTCTAACCTACCCCATCAGCCTCCAACCTGTTAAACTTGAAAAATCAGACATAACAATAATTAGATAGTTAGGGCAGATTAGTTTAGACTAGTACTACAATTTTGCTTTGCATTTTGTTGAAGACGGCTACGAAGATCAACACGAAGACGGGATTGACAACCTCGACGAGTGAAGATCAGGTTAGTTTCTCTTCCTTTATTTTTATTTATTTGTTTTTATTAGATTATGTGTAGTTAGTTTTAAATCTTGGTTGAGGAAGATAACACATTAGATTTATTAATCTTGGGGAGATTTTTATGCTTTTATTTATCAATTTTATTGGATATCAATGTTTTCCTAAGTTTTGTTGATATGATTTGTATTGGATTAGTGGATTGGCAACCTAATAACTTGCATATAATCTATTGCTAATTGGATATCAAATAAGAGATTGTTTGAGTAATCTAATTGAAGAAGCGACTATGACTGATAATTTTGCGCATGTGAATTTAATAAGTTCTTAGGAAAAACAATTGACTAAATTTATATAAACCGCATGTGTTTATATTATTTAGATTCATCACTTACTAGTTTTGAATGTTATCATGATTTTAATCTTGATTGTGCATATATAGATTGATTGATTGATGAAAGTTAAATTAGAACGTGTGTGAGGGAGGTATTAGATTTCCAATTGATGAATATTCAAATAAAATTGAGTCTGATAGGATCGTTCCGGAGTGTTTAGAGGGGGGTGAATGAACACTCCTTGTAAAATTTAATCCCTTGTGATTTCTTTCGGATTAGTGAAAGAAATCTGTTTCTTAATCAACTCTTTTATAGAACAGACCACTGAATGTATAAGTGCGGAACGGTCTGTTTTTATATTTGTAAGAACGGCTCGATGGCTTGAATGAAAGAACGAGTGCAGAAAGATAAGACACAGGATATGTTTCTGGAAGTTCGAAGGTGGTGTAATCCTTCTACGTCTCCCCTTCTTCCAATTAAGGAAGGTTTCTACTAGAAGACTTTGATTTATACAATCCTGTTGTACAAACCCGATTCAGCTGGATTTACCTCACTACCAGACTGAAACTCCTAGTCACTCGATCTGTTCAGACACTCTCTGTCTGACAGTTACAATTTGTTTCTCACTTCTATTTTTCAATACAGAATACACAAGATGCGCGCAGTGATCCTAAATGATCAAATATTACAATGTAATCGTGCTTAAGAATAATTTCAGCTTGAGAGATTCTGAGCTTGAACGCTTGTGCTGTTTTTGATTGATCAGCGAGAGTCTTGTCTTCTTATCTGTGTTGTTGCATCCTTTTATAGTTGCATGTACCAACGACATTATTTTCCTTAATGTGCAACTCTTGACTCTGCTTAATCTCTGAGTAAGCTACAGTCTTCTTCTTCAGGATACTTGCCGTTCTGGTTCATGCTTTCGGCGACTGTCAGGTAAGCTCTTCTTTGTCTTCTTACCTTTTATGGTAATCTTCAGTCTTTGGTCCTTTGTAGCATTAATTGCGACATTAAATGCTACAATAAATAGCCGTTAATGATTCGGACTGAAGAGCCACTCTTTATGCATCCTTGACTGCTCTGATCTGATAAAGATTGAGATCGATCTGAAGCTTCGATCTAGTCAGTCTGATATCTATCGATCCGGTCTGATATGTGATATGCCTTATCAGCTTGATCTGTTTTGAGCTATCGATCTGGTCAGTCTGATTACCCTCGATCCGGTCTGATATGCTTTGTCATCTTATCAGCTTGATCTGTTTTGGGCGATCGATCTGGTCAGTCTGATTTCTCTCGATCCGGTCTGATATGTTTTGTCATCTTTAAAGTCTCATCGATAAAGTTCGGAACTAACATAGTCTGTGAATCGCTGAAATATATGATAATATACAAGGTAGAGTTGACCGATACCAAGAATCGCTTTAATTAGTTTAATCTTTGCTTTTAATTTTAATTAATATAATTTACGCACAACCCCATCTTTACTTTAATGTTCTTGTTTTGATTTTCCGTTAACATAATAATTCATTCCTCCTCATGGGATCGATCCCTACTCACGCTACTACATTTTTGTTATCAATCTTGATATTGAGTAATTATGTGTACACGATAATCGCACACCATAGGTTGTATACTGAAAAGTGTAAACAAAAGTCTTCTAGTGTATCCTTTCTGCAAATGAAGAAGGGGAGACGTAGAATCATTTATGCTTCGAACTTCTAGGAACAACTACTGTGTCTTTTATTTATGTTCTTTACTCTACCGTATTTCTGTTTCTTCTTTAGTTTGTTATTCAAGCCCGTTAGACACCTTCCGCACTATCTATTAGTTGTCTACTGTCTTGCCTTAAATTGACACAATACCACAGTACTTAACAGTTTGTTGTAACCGTAAGAAAATATATTTTGAGCTAGTGTTTATTCAACCCACATTCTAAATACTATTTCGATCCCAACATATGATTTTGTCCAGAATTTAGTTGAAAAATGTTTTATAAAAATACACTTATTTGTAATTTTCTCTGAAAAAAAAAAATTGGGACCAAATATTATTAAGAAATAAAATTACTTTAATCAGCCCTCTAGGAATATAAAGAATCCCATTATGCTAAACTCCTATATATAAATAAGTTCACGATCCTATGCTTATATACCCTGAAGCCCAGGAGCCCGGTCCGATCCTGAACGAGTCCGCCCTTGGCTACAACTGACTGAGTTAATATCCATGATTTTCCAACTTTATAAATATTCATGATCAAGGACCTCATTTAAATTTTATAGAAAATCTGTACAAATATTCTTGCATAATTTTTTGTAGCGATCTTAGACTATAGACTCCCTACTACTATGCGTTTGGATTTTGTGAATCAGAGCAAAAAATGCCAATGAATCGATTAAATATGCAGCAGAAACAAGAATTTTAAGGGAGACACTATCATTTTCAACGTTCTTGAAATACAAAGCACAAAATTCTCACAAATTCACTCCGTTTGTCACTTCTTTACAACATAAGGGAAACTCTCTTGAATTTTCTTGGAGTACTTTCTCTACCTCAATCCCGGGGAAGAGGTATCCCAGGATTTAGGGTGGGCTATATATAGTTGGACTTGCTATATATAAATGACTTGAGTCCAACACAATATAAAATATTGATTTACATATCTTTCTCAGTCTATATTTACCCTCAACGCTTGATCACACTTGTAAGAAGGACTTGTGTCTTCTGCATCCTGACACCACCCCTTTTATACTGACTGTATCTATTCAACTTCCAATCATGGTTCGCCGACATGATAGCAGAGGGCGTCGAAGAGGTTTTTGTTTAAGTTACATTGACATTTTGTGGAACAGTCGTGATTATCATCACAGGGTTTTTTAAAATTAAAAATAAATAAATAAATAATTTAGACAATTTGTAATGAAAAATAAAAAATAGAAAAAAAATTATTCCACGATGGCTGTGAAGCCACTGTTCCGGGCCACGACAGCTGCGTAATCACTTTGAAATCGTTGTTCCAAGCCATCATCTTATAAGGATTGTATGCTCGTACGGAATGAAATGTGCATATTTAAAAGCCGATCAATAATAACACAAATAGCATCACAACCTCTAAGCGATCGAGGAAGATAGGTCACAAAATCCATAGCAACGTTTTCCCAATTCCATTGGAGAATTTCAAGATTATGAAGTAACCATCCAAGTCTCATCTGTTTGGCTTTAACCTGCTGGGAAACCAAACATTTAGAAATAAATTTAGCATTGTCCTTCATATGTCTCCACCAGAATTGAGGTCTCAGAGCCTCCAGGGTGGATACAGTATTTACGGCAATTTGCTTCACGAATAAGAGCAAATTCATATCAAAATTATCAGGAGCAACCAAACAACCATTAATTCGTAAAGAACCATCAGAAGATATCTAAAAGCCAAAAGGTTATCATACAGATACAAGTTCTTTAGATTTCTGAGTCTCGACTTTATTTCGTTGGGCTTTCCTAATATTAGAAATTAATTTAGGCTCAACTTGTAATTTTGAGACAGTGACAAAATTCTCATGTGAGTGAAATACAAATATCCTCATGTACATTGGCGACACAAACAGAAGTTAGAATAGAATCTGAACTTTACGGTTGTGGGCATTCAAAGTGGCGTTCACCTGTCCAATGTTATATTGAATCTCACAATCGAAATCCTTCATGAGATCCATCCATCTCCATTGTCTCATAAGATTGAGAGAATATATATTAAACGGTGTTGTAGTAAGAAATAAATAACAAATTTTTCCTCGTATAAATAATGGCGCCAAATCTTTAAAGCAAAAACAATTGCTGCCAATTCCAAATCATGTACAGGGTATCGAGTTTCATGAGATTTTAGTTGGCGAGATTCATAAGAAACCACTCGTCCATGTTGCATCAATACACATCCAAATCTTCTAAAGACTCATATGTGCATACCACAGATCCTCCGGTACCTGAAGGAATACTAAGTACGGATGCAGTGGTTAGTATCGTCTTCAATTCAAGAAAACTTGCTTCAAACTCATCTGACCACATAAATTTCTGATTTTTCCGTGTCAGCTGAGTAATAGGTTTAACTATTTTAAAAAACCCTTTAATTACACAATGATAATAACCAGCCTAACCCATGAAGCTTCGGGCCACATGAACATTAGTAGGTCTCGGCATGTTTAACAGTGCTTCAACCTTAGTTGGATCAACAGAAATGTCATATCGAGAAATGACATGGCCCAAGAATACCACCATGTCCATCCGGAATTCACATTTGGACAATTAGGCATATACACGTTGATCGCTCGATATTTAGCAAATAAACTTGATTAGCACGATATAACTGTAAGTGCACGGTGCCAAGTTGTAATAGTGATAAGCACATGGTTGTCAAACCAAAGACTAACTGTAAGTACCAAATAAAACGCTTTAAACTATATTTAACCTACGATTATGAATTGAACAATTAAACTAATTAAGTAAATTAAACTACTACTATTACAACCAAGCAAATCAAGTTAACGAGAAAAAGTCAACTTCAGAAGATTATCAGGATGTCGGTTCACCAATGTAAACCCCTATGATTATTTTATTAATGTTGATTGATCATTCATATATCTCTAAGTTGACGAGTTCTCCGATTTTATCTAATATACTCTAGTCAAGCTACACTTAACCTAATATTAAAGTACAATAATTCACTCATGTGTCCTTATTGAACAATTTGATTGCATTGAGTTCTATGAAAACTTCTAGCCTTCGATTGGGTCATCTATTGCTATCACACATGTATTTGATCTCAATCTAAAATCCACGGCACAATTTACTATATCGTATTATAATATCATCTAATCATACTCAATTATAATAAATAATATCAACTCAATGGTAGTTACTCATTTGAAAGCATAAAGAACTTAAATTGTGCACATTTGATATATGCATTCAATCAATAATTAACAATCAAAGCATAGGTTTAACCCAAAAGATCTTCAATCTTGATAAACAAACTTAGTTCAAAATTAATTTGAAAAACCAAAACTCAATGTCTTGCAACATTCCAAGCATGAATAAATCAAAATCAAATAAAACTAAAGTTTAAAAAGATGGAATAAACTCCCGACGTCGACTCTGTTCTTAGATCCCCCCTTCTTCTCTTGCTTCTTTCTCAATCGCCTTTTTTAATCCCCTTGTTAGTTTGTTCTAATTCCTAGGTTGAAAATATGATGGATGGAGGTGAATGATGGATGATAGAGGCGGGTCAAAGGGTAAAAAGTGTGTCCAATGTGGTTCAAGTCTGATTAGGGTCGACCAACATGTTGTATTAATAGCGGGGGAGGAAGAAGCTTCCTTGTTGGACTAAAATTCTTCAAAAGAAAACAAAATCTAGAAATTTATCATCTGGCGATCGATAAATAGCTAGCTATCGATCAATCGATAGCCTCTAATTTTTTGTTTTTCAACGCATAACCTGTCGCGATTGATCGGTAATGGCTTATTGATCAGTCGGTAAATCTGAATTTTTTATTTCTCATGTTCGCGCCTTCGGGATCGACAAGCGGTGGTTCTACCAATCGATCGGTAAATGAATTTCTAGTTTAATATTTGTTTGCACACGATCGATTAGTTGCCTTTTAAAGATCAATCAGTAAACTTATTTTCTTTCAAACTCGAGAATTTAGTCCTTCCTTTGACGTATTTCCTCAATTGAGTCTTTTTCATCATTATTTTGCTCATTTTCTTTATTTCATCGCATTTCTTCTTGGATTCCTGAAATATAAAAAATAATACCAAAAACCGTAATATCGTTCAAGAAGCACAATAAAATATAACGAGAATACAAAAGTTTTCTTTATTTCCTCGCATTTCAGTACAAAAGTTTACTCCATTTCTTTATTTCATCCCATTTAAGTCATATTTCCTGTCAACATTTTTTTGTGTCTAGCACATGTATACAAGTGGATTGTGTCTTTAATTTTATTTCTTTTAAAAAATTAAAACTACCAAAATGCCATTAATTATTTATTTGAATTTACAAAAATACCCTAAAAATATTTGACATTTTTAGACTTTATTCTCTATTTTCATTTATAATTAATTTAAAATTTAACTTACAACTTATAATTACCTAATTAACATCAATCAAGTCATGGCCATTTCTCGAGAGCGAGAGGATGTCCGAAGAATACATTGTTCGAAGTTATACCTAAGGACTTGGAGTTTAAGTAAATTAAAAAGGATATTTTGACCGATAGAACCGCTTGGAGAAGGCTGACGCACGTGTTCGACCCGTCTTGATTCTCTCTATTGTCCATGTAGCCAACCCCAATTCGTTGAGATTAAAAGCTGAGTTGGTGTTGTTGTTGAATTCGTGGGCATACAGCAATCCTCCAGTCCATTACCCGTATGCAATTTCTTATCTTTCCTGCTAGTTTGATTTTGTACCATTGTCTTCCATTCTTTGAAGGGTTGGAATCACTGTAATATAATCCAGTTATCTTGTCACCGCATAATAATCTTTGCTTACTGAGTTCTATAGGTCCTCGTTCACTTGAGTGACCTAGTCTCCTCTGCCACAAACTAGTTCTATCCAAGTCTCCTATGATAGATTATGCATTCCCAACCACAGTTTTCCTTATAAAATGCAATGGCCTTTTTGTTTTGTGGCTCTCACTAGTATTAAAGACCCCCTTAGATATTTTCATTGACCCCCCTTCAATCTTGACATTTAGACCATTCAAATCAAACATGCCTCAGAAAGTAAGTTTCTTTTTAAGTCAGGTATATACCTCACCTTTGTGTTGAGCTTTGGCATCCATCTGCCAATATTACCTGACATCTCTGATTCCCATGACCTAGCATGTTTTATTGTTAGCCAATAGAACTCAACCCATTTCTTGTTCAACTACATCCTAGAACCATTCGATCTTGGGGCACATATGTAACGAGCACCTAGAATACAACACCCAACCATCACTAGAATATGTTGTTGTTACCATAAGAACGTCAGCGGAATCATAGCCATCACTGGCTACAACAGCATCCCCATTCTCCTTTGGTTTTTCTTGGTGTTTCTTTTCCCTTTCATGGCAGTCCCTTATAAAGTTTCCTTCTCTGTGAGACACGAAGCACTTCAATTTTCCTCGACTTCGAACGTGATCTATTTCTTTGATTTCTTGCTTACCTTTTTATGGTTCTTCCTGTTGCCATTAATCCTTCACCGTTTGATTCATCCTTGATTTCATGTTGTCTCTACAGTTCTTTAGAAATTAGAGCAGACTTCACTTCTGACATAGTGAGTGTTTCTTTTCCATATAGCATTGTGACAAAATGCTCATATGCCTTTCGCAACGAACTTAGCAACAAGGTGGCTTGATCCTCTTCTTCAATTTATATATCGACATTTTTAAGATCCAGAATGATTTTGTTAAAATCATCTATGTGCTTCCTTAAGTTTTTCTCTTCCTCCATATAGATTATATAGAGCGACTTTTTCAAGTATAGTCGGGATTTCTTGAGGTACAATGACTCAAGTTTCTTCCATAACGCCAATACACTTTCTTCTTCAGTCACATCTCGAAGAACTTCATCCCCAAGTCTTAAGAAATAGCACCAATCTTCGGTGCGCTTGGTTCGTGGATACGATAAATGAATGATAGATTATCTGATGGATAATAATATGATTATTAAAATAAAGATAAATAATCTTGTGTTTGATGTCTATGATTAGTAATACAATGAAAAATAATAATGTGTTTTGTATAGTTGATTAAATAATGTATAGATGTAAAGTATGTACTAAAATGAATGAAGTACCCTTGAATGTGTTCGAATTTATTTGTATAATATTCCATATTATTTTATTTCGAATATTTTTTTATGCTATAAAATATTTATTTACTAATTTATTAATATATATACATATTAAACATTTTTAAAATTAAATTCAAAACTATTATTTTAGTCATTAAATAAAATAAAAATAGAACTTATAAACTATTTTTTTGAATAATAAGTTATAATATGAAATAAATGATTAGAAGTAAGAATAATAATAAATGGAACAAGAATAATAATAACATAATATGAAATATATTAACAATAAAAATAAAAAATATAAATAATATGAAATAAAATTATTGTAAAACAAAAAAATAAGAATAATAATAGATAAATTAATACTAAATAATGAGAAATAAGAATAATATTAATCAATAGTTAATATATGAATAATAAATACCAATACTGATAATAATAATAATAATAGTAATAATAATAAATAAAAAGAATAACGATAATGATAATTAAATTATTAATAGTAAGAATGATAATTGTATTATAATTAATATATTAAATAATAAATAATAATTATTAGGAAGGTAAAGAATTTTTTTTATTTGATTGTAAGGGTATCTTGGTAATAAAATACCACTAACACTGCACATCACACCATGGAGGAGGGAGAAATTATCAAGCAAATCATGCACAAATAAGATCTACAGTGCGGGCCTCCTATAGGCCCAACGGGCTGTTGTGATAAAATATACTTAAGCCAAACACATGATGAGGGAAGTTGTGGATCAGTCCTTCCCTTGTCCTATGAGTCAAACATAGCCTTTGTATATGTAGTATAGTTGATGAATTCTTGACTTATTGCATCAGCCAAACCGTGATGCACCAAGAGTGTTTTCATCTTGATTCTCCAGGAATTGAAATCGTTCATGCCTGAGAATTTCAATGTCGAACTTCGTTGTAGTCGTGTTTCCTGAAGAATCTGGCTCTTGATGCCACTTGTTGTGAATTAAACTTCAAGAATTTTTGTAATTTGTAGACTTCAATTCACCATACTCGAATTCGCATGTAATTTACTTGAACGTGTTTCGATCCAAGAAGATTGATTAACGAGAACACTTTAAACTTAAAGAATGGAGATCAATTGATCACAGTAAAGATTGCGTGAAATAGCATATGAAAAACAATAAATACAAGAGGCAAGAATTTACGTGGTTCGGTTCGAAAGGCTACTCCACAGAAGCAGCCCATCAAAGAATCACTATCAAATTGAAAGTTTTTGGTACAATGCGAATGGATTCAATATATAAGGAGACAAAATTATGGTTTAGAATACTCTTAGCGTGGTTACAATAATTAAAGCATCAAATATATATTCTAGAGATTAGGTCGATTCTTGAAAAGATTTTGAATATATTTGTTGCCTTGTTGGATTATATAAAAAATGTATTAATGTTTTTTTTATCGATATGTTATTGACCAAAAATAGTAATACATAAATGTTCTTAACAAATATAGTTTCAAAATTATTTTTTAAAAAAAGTTTGGGCCACTTTTGTTAAAAATAAATTATATGAAATTATATTTGTTAAAAACATTTATGTGTGACTGCTTCTGTTAAAAAAATAATTTTTTTGAAACTATATTTTGTTAATCCTCAAAATTTGGACTATTATTCAAATGCTCATATTCTATTGGATCATTTTTATAATTTACCCAACATTGTTGCTTAATATAAAATTTGAAATTTGTTATATATGGCATGTCGAAAGTGGCCGTATGCTCATCTGATAAGTCAATCTGATTAGGTAATTAATTAGTCTTGACAAATAACAAAAAGTAAAATTACACTGGCTAAAGCGAGGAAGTATCATAAATAAAAGCTTATATATCTTGAAATCATATTCATCATAAAACTATTTTATATCTTTTTTTCACAAATTACAAAGTTATGAAATTCTTTGTTTCCTTTATTAGACCCTTCAATATTTCTAGTTAATATTTTGATCTAGTTGTAAGGTGATTAAAAGAGATGGAGTTAGTGTTGGAATTGTTCTTTTCGTCCTAAGTCGAGGGATAAAGAAAATTTTAGCAAATCATTTGGTATAAAAGAAGGTTCAGTGCACCGGTCAATAGTTTGTCTAGTAATTTTTACCTTTAGATAAATTCTTTTATTGTTTTAGAATCTTGTAAAATTCTTATTATGCTCTGGCTGCAGCTGTGACTGATCTTCCACATCATAAAAGATTTATTGAGTATCTTTCTGTAAAGGGGAGATGTATGAGTTTTAAATTGTAGCCAATGGGAAAGCTTCGTGGGTGCATTTGGGGTGAGGAGAAAAATTATGTGGTTGTAATAATTTTCTACATATTGTATTTTCTTATCTGGTCATGGTGGTTTTTCTCCTTATTTGAGAGTTTTTCATGTTAAATCATTGTGTCGTCATTATATCTCATTTTGATTTTCTTGTCCCATTAAAAGGTGCATATCTTGGGGGTGAATTCGGATGGTCAAATTACCAACAAGTGGCATCAGATCCTGTGCCCTTTTGCTACGGGAGCTTTGGTGTGGTAGACGAATACATATTGACTAAGGAGGTTCTGTCTAGGAAAATCATTATTTAAGTGGAACTAATGTGACCCCACCAATTTTTCTGGGAATCTTGAAGTTCTGTCTAGGAAAGACCGATATTCTCTCTTTCCTGTGAGCTTACTTAGTGTGTACTATTAAGGTTTACAGTAAAATTTATCAAAGTAGCTCAAGACAATGTCAAGAAGCTGAGTTTTAAATGCAGTCAGATTTGATGTGGAGAAATATGATGGGAAAATTATTTTGGCTTGTGGCAAGTGCAAGTCATGTATTGATTCAATCTGGTTTACACAATGCGTTAGGGTAGATTATTCCCCGAAGCAGCAGTGATACTAGTTCGACTGGTGGAATGACTAGTGCAACAGGCAAAACTGGAATGAGCAATGAAGATTGGGAGGATCTGGATTTGAGAGCAGCCATTGCAATCTGTCTGTGCCTGGCCAATAATGTTCTAGGAAATGTGCACGGAATGTCTACAGCAAAGGAAGTCTGGGAAAAGCTCGAAGAGTTGTATCAGACAAAGGGCGTTTCAAATCAGGTGTATCTGAAAGAGCAGTTTCATACATTGCAAATGAATGAGGGTACTACTATTTCAAGTCTTTTAAGTGTTCTCAATGGCATTGTTTCATAACTTAAATCTATTGGAGTTAAAATTGATGACGATGATCAGGCCTCGAGACTCATCTGGTTCGTATGAGCACATGAAGCCGATATTGATTCATGAAAATGAGAATATCATTTTATCAGAGGTTACTGGTAAGCTTCTTTCTGAAGAGAGAAGACTTGGCGGAAGTAACAGTCCACTTGTGTTGCGCCTTAAAACGCTACAACTCTCATTCCTCTATTTTAAATAAAATTATCGTTTTTGTTTTGATGATTACAAAACCTATACATTTTGTACTAATGGTTTTTATTGAGTATGCAGCATAAATTATGATCAAAGTTGAAGATTATAATAGTATTGAAATGCCAAAGAAATTGTCTTTTGGAAGACACGGATCGCCCCAGGCGATGGGTGCCATCGCCCCAGGCGATGGGTGCCAGGCGAGGATCGCCACGCCCATCGACAGAGGCGATGGCTAGGCGAGCATGCGGGGCATATCGCCCCAGGCGATGGTGACCATCGCCTGAGGCGATGGCAGCCACAGGGACTTCGCCCCCGCACATCGACTGAAGCGACGCCGAGGCAATGCGCGGGCACGCGCGCGGGGAGTTCGCCCGAGGCGATGGCATGAACGCCTGAGGCGATGGTCTGGAACGCCTGAGGCGATGTGGAGTTCGTTTGAGGCGATGCAAAATTTGGACATGCTGAAGCTACGGCCTTAATTTTTGCTCTTGATCGCCTCAGGCGATCCAGCGATCGCCTGAGGCGATCTGTGCAATTTTTGACCGTTGGAACGCGGCGATGGGTGATCGCCTGAGGCGATGGCTGAGGCGATCCAGGAGTGATTTCAGCCCTTTGAAGTGCAACGGCTAGTAGGAGCCTTGGAGGCCTTCTACACTATAAATATGGATGCTTTGGAGCATTTTGAAGCAGAGGAACAAGTCTACAACTCATACAAAGTGTTGATCAATTGTTGGTTCAAATTATATCATACTCTCCATACATTGTTGTTGTATTGGAGCTTGTGATTGTTTTCATTTGTTGAGTCTTGTTGTCTTCGTGTGAGTACACCGTGAAGGTGTTTCTGTTGGTTTAATTCATTGTAAAGGTCCTCCAACACCAAAGCAAGTTGGAAAATTGTAAAGTCGCCATCAAGTGAAGGTGGTGCAATTGTGTGGCTATCCTTGGAGCCCTTAAGGCCAAGAAGACTCGTGAAGAGTGTTGGTTGCTCGGGAAGAGCTTGTGTACTCGGGAAGAGTATTGTGCTCGGGAAGAGCGTTGTAACTCGGGAAGAGTTGTGTTGTGGCTTACTTGGAGCCCTCAAGGCCAAGAACATTTATTCTAGTGGAACCTCGGTTGGAGGTTATCTAACCGGGAAGAGGAGACGTAGGCGATTCATCGCCGAACTTCTATAACAAATCTTTTTGTTATTTACCGCATTATTTCATTTACGCATTTATTTATTTTATTGTTCATTTATCGATTGACTAAAGGCTTCCGCAAAGCGCAAAATATTTTTATTTTACAAACTCATTTTAAAACGCTAAAGTAGCCAAGGAATCTCATTCACCCCCCCTCTTCGATTCCAACAAGTGGTATCAGAGCCATTTGATTTTTGTTTTTAAATCAAATCCTTTTTATGGCTAATCTAGCAAATGAGTTTGCTCAAGGTCAATCGACGAATCGCCCTCCGCTTTTCACGGGTGATAACTACGGTTATTGGAAGAATAGAATTTCTCTATACATCCAATCCGTAGATTATGATCTATGGAAAATCATAGTGAAAGGTCCACATGTTCCTTTAAAGGAAGTTGGGGGAATTAGTGTTCCCAAAGATATGGACGATTTCACTAGAGCGGATATGATATTAATTTCACAAAATGCTAAAGCGATTAATATTTTGCATTGTGCTTTAGATATGAAGGAGTACAACCGGATCTCAATGTGCTCAACGGCAAAGGAAATTTGGGACAAATTGCAAATTTGTCATGAGGGCACTAATCAAGTAAAGGAGACCAAGATTGATCTATTGCAACTCAAGTATGAAACATTTGAGATGGATTCCGGAGAAGATGTGGATTCTATGTTTAGGAGGCTCACTCAAATCATAAATGAGCTTGCCCAACTTGGAGAGAAGTATCCTCCAAAGCAAATATGGAGGAGAGCACTAAGAGCCTTACCAAAGGAATGGGATGCCAAGAGGACGGCCATCATAGAGTCCAACAAAGGGGAGAGTGCTTCCTATGATCTTGATGAGCTCCATGGCACATTGGTGACTCATGAGCTTGAAGTTGCCACAAGGAGAGAAGTAAAGGAGGAGGATAGATCCAAGAGAAATGGGATTGCCTTGGTTGGAAGAAAAGATCACTCCGATGATGAAGAAGATGATGATGATGAGGAGATGGCATTGTTCACAAGAAAGTTCAAGAAGTTCTTCAACAAACATGGCAAGTCAAAGACCTCAAGTGCAACCAAACATGAATCCAAAAATGAGGTAACTTGCTATAATTGTCAAGAAAAAGGTCATTATGCTAACAAATGTCCTAGGAAGAAGAATGAGGACAAAGGCAAGAAGAAGGCTTTTATAGCTACATGGAGTGATAGCGACTCCGATGAAGAAGAAGCCACCAATCTTTGTTTAATGGCTCTTGGAGATGAAGGAGATGAAAGCGATGATGAGGTACCTTCTTTTGATGAACTTTTAGAATCTTATAATGATCTTATTGATGCTCTTGGCAAAACCAAGATGAGTAATAAACTACTCAAACTTGAGATTGCTAAGAAAGTTGAAGAAAATAATTCATTGAAAAATGAATTAGATTCTTTAAAGATATCATTTTGCAAATATAGTGAAAGTAGTCAAAAGATGAGTGAATTGCTTGGATTACAACGATGTAGCTTTGACAAAGCCGGGTTAGGCTTTTCAAACAAATCAAAATCTTTTTCAAGCTTGTTGGCCAAAGCAAAGCACAACTCTCCTACTTGTAACTATTGTTGTAAAAGTGGTCATACCAAAAATAAGTGTAGGTTTGCTAGAATCCAATACCAACCTAATAAAAGGTGGAAATGGATTCCAAAAGTGCCTTTGAAAGCTAATCATCAAGGACCCAAAAATCAAATGGGTACCAAAGATTCTCCTATTATTAATTTGTCTTGTAGGAACAAAAATGGAATGGAGGATGAAGGGCCAAGCAACTCAAAAGAGGAGTTTGTATTATTCACAACTATAGAAGAGGCTCGAGGCGTTGGACCAATGACAAGAACGAACTCTTGTCATCGAGGGTAACATTTTTTTTTATTTACATATTAAATGAGCAATTCAAAATTAATTGGCACAAATTAATTGTGACCAAGAAATAATGAAGCTCAATATTGATTGGAGTAAAATGCATAACCCCTTAGCATGTGCACATATAAATTGTTTTATTGCATGATGTATGCCTATCCTTTTATAGTAAGTGCAATGAATTCTAATTGGAATATGTTATATGATATTATGTGATTAAGCATGCTATATTTGTTTAGATGCTCTATCTTTGAAATAATGCTATCATGATCTTAATAAATTTATCAAATGATGATTTGAGAATTCTAATGCTTATTGGGCACAAATGCATGAAATTTTGGTAGAACATATGCACATTTATGCACGTTTTGAATTCATTGTTGATCGCCTTAAAACGCATGTTTGTATTCCTCAAAATGAATTAATCTTATGCTTATTTGGGCTATTATATGCTTGATGAGGAACATGTATAAAATATGGCTATGTGTCAACATATATTTGTGATTTGTCTATTTATTTTTTGTACTTTTTGATTATCACAAAAAGGGGGATAATTGTGTGATAATCTTGAAGTTTACTTCATGCATAGTTTAAGGGGGAGAGCTTGTGTATGCATAGTTTAAGGGGGAGAGCTTGTGTATGCATGGTTTGAGGGGGAGAGTTGTTTATTTTATGCTTTACTTGATTTTTTTGTATGTGCTATACAATTGTTAAGGGGGAATCAAGTTTACTCACATTTAATTTCAAAAATGCATTTTGAAATCACCTTTTAAAAGTCACAAATTGTGAATTATTGTGTTTTTGAGATTATGTGATTAATTTTGTTGTTAGATGGTTTAATGTTAGTTAGAATTATCTAAAATAATTTTTTGGTCCAAAAATTAGCTCAAAATGTTGCCAAACCATCGCCTCAGCATTCTGTGCGCAGTGTCTCGTCCGTGGCTCGCATCGCCTCAAACGATCGCAAGCATCGCCTCGGGCGTGGCTCGCATCGCCTCAAGCGATCGCAAGCATCGCCTCAGGCGTTCTCGATCGCCTCAGGCGTTCTCTAGATCGCCTCAGGCGATCTCGTTTTTTAAAGTCTGAAGGCTACGGCTTTTGCTCATTTTTTCAGCAAGATTTCGTGTTTTTCACCCATAATTCGAGATTTCTTCATCATTGTTAAAATCGATCATCCTAAGCCTTTCCAAACCATCAATTTCACTTTCCAAACACCAAATCTTCCAATTCGAAATTTTTGCAAACCCTAACCCCTTTTCTCAAAATCGAATCTTTACCTCAATTCCCTTAAATTTCTTGCAATATGTCTCGAAGCAACCGAGAAGAAGGAGAATCAAGCCGGAGGAGACGCTCTAATCGCTCCAATAGGAATTATACGGGTCCTCCACTTGATGGTAAGCCTATTCCGGAAGACTATCTTACTCGCAAATTAATTCCGGGTTATATCTTTGATTTCGATTTCCTTAGGACTTCCCAGCTCCCAATTCTTGAATGGATTCAATTCCAACAATGGGAAAATTTTTTCAAACCCCCTAGAAAGAACGATTTTTTGTATCCATCCATGATTCATTCTTTCTATGCCAATCTTGAACTGTTTGAGGGTGATGGCGAGTTAACTATCAAAACCATCGTTTGTAATCGCCCAATTGAATTCAATAGCACTGATTTAGGAAATATTCTTCGCATTCCTTCGGAGGGTCCGGCTAAATTTGCTCTAGCTACTTGGCCCAATGATGGGGTATGTGATCCTGCCCAAGCCTTGTATCTCATATTTGGCGGAACCCCTCAATGTCCAAACCAATCCTTTCTTGTGAATTCCATCCCTACAAACTACCAAATCCTTCACAAGATTGTGATCACCTCGATGATCCCTCGGGATGGTGATCGTCTTAGGTTGAAATTCTCTGATGTATATTTGATGTATTACATCATTACAATGACCCCCTTCAACCTACCTAGATTCATTGTCCAAATCTTTAGGAACACCGCCCATAATCCTAAAAAGGTTATTCTCCCATTCGGCCGTGTCCTAACAAAGATTTTTCTTCATTTCAACCTTCCTTTTGATGACAATGAGAAACTCCCTATCAAGTCCAAGGACACCTTCAATCTAAGGTGTTTTTTGTTTAACAAAATATCTTGGAATCCTTTCACTTCCTGTTGGGTTAATGATCCGGGGAACCTACTTTCTGCCTTCAATCCTAAAGATCACCCCTCATTACCCATTGATAGGATGACTAGTGCCCAAAGGGTTCATTTTCCTTTCTTGATTGAACCAAATATCGATGAGCCACCCATTCAGCATCAATCCCCATCTACATTTGATGACATGATGAATATTGGGGCGGATATTCCAGCTCCTGATAGTCATCAACCTTCTTCTTCTTTTGAATTCAATCCAGACGCCTTTGCCTTTTTTACTTCTCAATTCCAAAGCCTTCGTGAGGATATGAACTCACAATTTCAATCCTTGAGAGTCGATATGAATTCTCAATTTCATTCCCTTCGAGATGATGTTGCGTCTCTTCGAGCTTACCAAGACTCCTCGAGAGAAGATTTGTCGTATTTACGACATGAAGTGGACGCTCTTCGTTCTCAGTTTTCCAGTACTCACATGGATGAGGATACTACTCACGGGAATGATGGTGATGGTGATGGTGATGGCGGCTTGGATTGAGTTGTCTTTGTTTTTGTGTTTTTTAGATTTTATCCTTTTGTAATTGTTTGTAAGGATTGTAATTGTTAAATGATGTTGGAATGGATTTATTGTTTATGTTGATGGATTTTAAGATGTTGATTGGATTTTGAGTTGATTGTGTATTACTTGGTTGAATTTATGGTTTATTCAATTTTTAAAGGGAACTATGTCCAATTTTCTTAAAAATCCTTTACCCTTTTTTATTCTCACAAAAAGGGGGAGAATGTATGTGTAAACTTGGTGTAATCTTAATTGATGAAATGCTATTTGCAACCTAATTGTTTTTACAACTTGTGACACATTTTGTAAAGGTGATAAAAATGCACATTGAAACATTGTTTATCATTGCATTCATTAAGGGGGAGTTTAAACTCTCTATGCATTGCATTGTTATAAGTCTTATTTTCTTTCAAGTTTACCGGGTTTTGTGATCATCAAAAAGGGGGAGATTGTTGCGCCTTAAAACGCTACAACTCTCATTCCTCTATTTTAAATAAAATTATCGTTTTTGTTTTGATGATTACAAAACCTATACATTTTGTACTAATGGTTTTTATTGAGTATGCAGCATAAATTATGATCAAAGTTGAAGATTATAATAGTATTGAAATGCCAAAGAAATTGTCTTTTGGAAGACACGGATCGCCCCAGGCGATGGGTGCCATCGCCCCAGGCGATGGGTGCCATCGCCCCAGGCGATGGGTGCCAGGCGAGGATCGCCACGCCCATCGACAGAGGCGATGGCTAGGCGAGCATGCGGGGCAGATCGCCCCAGGCGATGGTGACCATCGCCTGAGGCGATGGCAGCCACAGGGACTTCGCCCCCGCACATCGACTGAAGCGACGCCGAGGCAATGCGCGGGCACGCGCGCGGGGAGTTCGCCCGAGGCGATGGCATGAACGCCTGAGGCGATGGTCTGGAACGCCTGAGGCGATGTGGAGTTCGTTTGAGGCGATGCAAAATTTGGACATGCTGAAGCTACGGCCTTAATTTTTGCTCTTGATCGCCTCAGGCGATCCAGCGATCGCCTGAGGCGATCTGTGCAATTTTTGACCGTTGGAACGCGGCGATGGGTGATCGCCTGAGGCGATGGCTGAGGCGATCCAGGAGTGATTTCAGCCCTTTGAAGTGCAACGGCTAGTAGGAGCCTTGGAGGCCTTCTACACTATAAATATGGATGCTTTGGAGCATTTTGAAGCAGAGGAACAAGTCTACAACTCATACAAAGTGTTGATCAATTGTTGGTTCAAATTATATCATACTCTCCATACATTGTTGTTGTATTGGAGCTTGTGATTGTTTTCATTTGTTGAGTCTTGTTGTCTTCGTGTGAGTACACCGTGAAGGTGTTTCTGTTGGTTTAATTCATTGTAAAGGTCCTCCAACACCAAAGCAAGTTGGAAAATTGTAAAGTCGCCATCAAGTGAAGGTGGTGCAATTGTGTGGCTATCCTTGGAGCCCTTAAGGCCAAGAAGACTCGTGAAGAGTGTTGGTTGCTCGGGAAGAGCTTGTGTACTCGGGAAGAGTATTGTGCTCGGGAAGAGCGTTGTAACTCGGGAAGAGTTGTGTTGTGGCTTACTTGGAGCCCTCAAGGCCAAGAACATTTATTCTAGTGGAACCTCGGTTGGAGGTTATCTAACCGGGAAGAGGAGACGTAGGCGATTCATCGCCGAACTTCTATAACAAATCTTTTTGTTATTTACCGCATTATTTCATTTACGCATTTATTTATTTTATTGTTCATTTATCGATTGACTAAAGGCTTCCGCAAAGCGCAAAATATTTTTATTTTACAAACTCATTTTAAAACGCTAAAGTAGCCAAGGAATCTCATTCACCCCCCCTCTTCGATTCCAACAACTTGAAAATTTAGCTCATAATTGGAAGAAGAAGAACTCTGTGAAGAAATCCTGTTGGGATGTGAACAATATGTTCATATCAAAAGGAATTGTACAAAAGCTAGAGTGAGTTCGGCAAATTGCTCCGAGTTAGTAAATGGAGATACTGGTATTGAAGCTATCATTGTCTCCTTACATGATGTCCTCTGAAAAAAGACATTTATATCCTTATGACATGTTTTTGTCCCCAAGTTGTCATGATATAAGATGTATAATGTTAGACGGTCCACAATTTTGCCGCAGGCATTGGTTTTCCCATTGATGCAAGGTGTGTTGTGGATTTGAAATGCTTGGAATGACTAGTTCCGAGTAAGTATGATTTTTATGAAAAAAAAAAGTAAATTTTTATGAAGGAGCATGGTAATTCTCTATATTGAGAATTATGTCTGTCTTGCAGTACCAATAGCAGAAGCTATGGATCTTCATCGATGAGGACTGTTGTGAGACGACAGTCACAATGTGAAGATTTGTTGGAATTGTTCTTCCGTCCCACGTCGAAGAGAAAGAAAATTTGGGCAATTCATTTGTTATAAAAGGAGGCACACGCCTCCTGTTTTAAGTGTACCCGTTAATACTCAATAGCTTGTCTAGCAACTTTTGGCTTTAGATAAATTCGTCTCTTGTTTAGAATCTTGTAAAATTCTTAATATGATATGTGGTTGCACTGTGACTGGTCATCCATATCAGAAAAGATTATATTAATTGTCTTTCTGTAGAGAGTAGATGTGTGAGCTATAAAGTGTGACTAGTAGGAAAGCTTTGTAGGTGCGGTTGGGGTGAGGGGAGAAAATGTGTGGTTGTAAAAAATTTCTCATATTGTATTTTTTTCTATAGTCCTAGTGTTTTTTCTCATGATTTGAGAGTTTTCCACGTCAAATCCTTGTGTCGTCATTATTTGTCCTTTTGCTTTTCTTGTCCCAATAAAAAAGTGCAGATCCCGAGGATGATTTTGGAGGGTCAAATTCTCAACACTTAGGATGTGTTTACAATTGCTTATTCAGAATACTTTTATATTGTTTTTGCTTAAAGTTGAAAAAAGTTAATTTTAAGCAAAAACATTGAATATTTGTTATGAAAATAAAAAAACAGTTTAATGAACTTCAAATTATTACAAAATTATCACCACATAAGTAATAGTAGTGAAAAGCATATCGATCTGCTCATTTATTTTTGTTTTTACCTACTTATTTTTATAGAATCAATGAAATAAAACACTCAAAATCTGCTTTTTTGGTATGCAAAGCAGATAAGTAGTTCTGAAAAGCAATCGTAAACACCCACTTAATAATATTTTATGTATTAATCATAATTATAATAATATTAAGTTAGCTTAGATACAATATTTTTATGTATTAAGCATAATTATAATATCTAGCAAATAATAATATGGAATAAAATTTCTATATGAAAATAAATTTCCAATAAATATAGTTTGGATGTTCATTAGAATCTTATCATTACACTCAACTGCCATCATTATACAATGCTAATATATATATATATACACCCTCCACTATCTATCCGCATAGGCAATCTTATTCCCACATTTAGAACAAATTACCCCCGTAGGGTATGTGGTAGCCTCCGTTTGCACGAAAGAATTTCATGAACATCATAATGAATTAATGTCACACACCCCACCCCCCCCCCCACCCCCCCCCCCCCCCCCAACAAACCCACTCACCCACACAACTTTTTTTGTTTTTTTTTTTGAATGTTCAAACCAACACTTTACCATTATACAATGTTCAATCAGTTTCAGTATTAAACAAAATACATAGAAAATACATGTCTTCCCATCCCAATAAACCTTTCTATGATATATTTAAATTTTTAAAAATTTATATGTTGGGGAGTTATTGTTACAAGAATTATCACGTTTTTTTAAAATAAATTACATCATTTCTATGAGTTATGATTTTTAGTAAAATGATAAGACGACGGTACAAACGGAACAAAATATTTATTGTTGACCCCAATTGAAGTGTGATTTGGAAATTTGCCAATATCCCTGCTTTACAAGATAAACTTGCACCAACATAAAATAAAACACAAATAACATAATCGTGCTTGGACAACAAATGTTAGTTTAATCCTAGAATGGGGTGTTATGTGGCTCGTTATAGACCATTGAATTTACTGTGAGAGTAACATCCTATTGGATCTACAGTGAAGGTAATACCCCACTATACGATTCAACAAATCAAAACAAAAGGTTCGAGGCCGCACAGGACTTTTAGCAAGAGGGAAAAAATATCAAAATAAAAACGGAGTAAAAAAATTAGTAGGTCGGAATATAATTTCGAGGGAGCAAAATATAATAATATTGGGCAAAATGCAGTTTTTGGATGGTAAAATACAATTTTAAAAAAAAAAATAGGGTAAATTTTTTGGGCACTTGACCCCGCCCTAATGTATATCTGCAGTGATCCTAGGGATTTACCTTAAAAAGTCCAGTTCCTGTCTGAACCAAAACTTTGAATGCTTTATGTGTGCTTATGCGAAAGGCAAGATATGTGCTTTATCGAAGTGCGAACAAGAGGGTAAATTATCTTAAATTTCTTTCCTTGTTTAATGTCAAATCATGCCAAAAATTATAATGAAATACGTAGAAAAACATGTAGTGTTACATAGCATCTAACATAGAATGCATTATTTATTGAAAACAATAAAACAAGCATTCATATAAATCATCGTCGAATCACATTTCAAATTAAATTTACAATCACTACATTAAGACTCGATTTAAGACTTTGTTAGCCTTTTAAGGTACCCAAAGCAATAGATACATCAAGACTTACGAAAACGGGGATTTTATCAGATAAAAAAAATGTGGAGGGGAATTAGACCAAGACTTACGAAAAAGCATCAAAGAACTCACAAGCGACTTTAAGGTAATCTTGAGACATCAAGTTTTACAAAAGCACGAAAAAGCATCAAATAACTCACGAGTGACTTTAAGGTAAGCCTAATACATCAAATTTTACAAGAGCACGAAAAAGAATCAAAGAACTCACGTAATGTAAGCCTAATACATCAAGTTTTACAAGAGCAGGAATATATCTACAGGCAGTTCATGATCAATATTTTCTTATCTTCTTGTTTTCCCTTATTCTTGGAGAACTGTTTGAGTTACTTCACACAATGCTGAGTTTATAAGAGAATATAATGTTGTATGTAGTTTAGTTTAGATTAGTTTACATGCTATAAACCAATAATTCTCTAAAAAATGTACAACTAAATCCTGCAGAAACAATTAGAAAATGAAAGTATGAAAGATATGAGCAAGAACCTACGGTAGAAAAGATAATCAGAAGTAAGAAAAAACGAAAAGAAAAAAAAAAGTCGTGCTTACACTCTAGGGTTGTCTCTAGACCTCGTAATCCGGAGGTGAAACGACGCTTCCTTCTTTCTCGTTAGACTCGATCAGCATAATCACGACCTCTCTCATGGATGGTCGATCCAATGGCGACATGCTCGTGCAGAGGAGAGCGATCTTTAGTACTGTAGTCATGTGGTTGACAGTACTTTCATCTTTCATATTCAGACGACTGTCGAGTATCTCAGACGAGAGTGAATGTTCCCGAATGAAGTTCCGCACGTACGAGACGAGATTACCTCCTTGTTCGAGGGGTTGCACTGGAGTTTTTCCGGTTAACAGCTCCAGAAGTACCACTCCATAGCTGTATATGTCGCATTTTTCTGTAACTTTCATGGTGTATGCATATTCTGCACAGAATTTACAAATCTAAAGCAGATGAAATGAATTACTTCAATACAATATTGGACTATTGAACTAAATTAATCATACAAAATATTGAATAGTTAAAAGCACACTTGCTAAAATTGGAAAAATCATCTTTCGAAAGGGAAAAAGATGCTGACCAGGGGCAATATAACCATATGATCCGGCAACTGCCGACATGGACTTGGACTGAGGCATATCAATCACCTTAGCCAAACCAAAATCGCCAACATGAGCTTCGAACTTTTCATCGAGCAGTATATTGTTAGACTTGATATCACGGTGAACAATCCTAGGCCTGCAGTCATGATGCAAATAAGCAAGCCCTTCGGCTGCTCCTAGAGCAATGGAAAACCGTGTCGGCCAGTCAAGATCGCAAGTTGACCGGTGAAGCAATTCCCCCAAGCTACCTCTTGCCATGTACTCGTATATAAGAAGATTCGAATTTCGATGATAGCAAAAACCGAAAAGTTTCACAATGTTACGATGCCTGATCTTTCCGAGTGTCAGAATCTCAGCTTGAAATGTGCTCTCGATGTCGTTTCCCTCTCGATTCGATGCTAGCTTCTTAACGGCAATTATCTGGCTAGATTGCAAAACGGCCTTATACACGGTACCAACCGCTCCCCTACCGATCACGAAAGTGTCGTGAAAATTATTTGTTGCCTCGACTAGATCGTGGAAAGTGAACCCTTCTTTTGGAGGAAAGTATATGTCAGAATCTTGGGATGAAACATCATTATCTTGAAATGATGCAACCAAAACAACCGGATGGTGTTTCATGATGTATAAAATTACTACTATCAGAACAAGAGAAACTCCACCTACCACAGAAGCAACTATAGATACAATCTTTCCTCGAGAAGAGGCGACATTTCGTTTGGGAGAAGGTGCTGTGTCCATGTATGTGCAATAACCCAGAAGCCCGCCGCAAAGCCCCTTGTTTCCGATGAAGCTACTGATGCTCATGTTCTGAAACAACGGTACATTCGGCAACGGACCCGATAAGTTGTTAAATGAGAAGTTGCAACCGAGTAAACTTGAAAGATTTCCAAATGTGCTTGGAATCTCCCCACTTAAATCATTATTGTTGAGTAAAAGGTTTTCTAACAAGATAAGGTTTCCAATCTGAGGTGGTATTGGCCCAGATAACTTATTAAAACTGAAATTCAACGATATCTGCAAGCCAGAAAGATTACCCAACTCCATTGGTATCGAACCCGATAACAAATTTCCACCCATCTGCAGTTCAGTCAAATGAGTGAGATTACCTAATGCTCCTGGAATATTTCCAGAGAAAAAATTTTCGGAAATAATAAGCCGTTCAAGCAGAGAAAGACTTCCCAATTCATTCGGTATAGTCCCAAGAAAACCATTGCCACTAAGATCAAGCCTTTGAAGGGCTTTGCAGTTCATAATATCAAGTGGTATCTGTCCTGAGAAAAGGCACGACGAAACATTGAAAGCCACAAGCTCTGAAAGATTCCCTATCTCCCTTGGCAACTCAGATGTAAAGTAATTTCCCGAAAGATCGAGCCTTTGCAACTTTTGGCATGTCCCTACCTCTCGAGGTATCGGGCCACTGAACTTATTTCGACCCAATTCAACAGCCGAGAGATTCGTCAATTGGCATACACCTAAAGGAAAGCTCCCAGTTAACCTGTTAGCACTGAGTCTCAGCTGTACCAAAGAAACACAATTCGAGACACCGGCTGGTATGTTTCCATACAGATTATTAGACTCGAGATTCAGCAATATCAAGTTAGAATGCTGACATATACATGGAGGAATTCTACCAGTTAAGTTATTGCTGGAAAAATCAACTACCCAAAGTCGACTATACACACCAAGACCTTGAGGTATAGTGCCGCTCAAATAGTTATCAAAAAGCTGTAACTGAAGCATTTGAGGGAGATACTGAAAACCAAATGGAATGGAGCCGGTTAGATGGTTTATTGACAAGTCTAGCTTCGTCAAGTTCGTCAAGCTACTGAGTTCTGTTGGTATAACTCCTGTTAGCCTGTTCTGGAACAAGTAAAGTAAGCGTAAGCCCTTTATTCGTGTCAATTCGGTAGGAATTTCACCGGACAAATAGTTCTCCGAGAAATCAATCTCTAAAGCGAAATTAAGATTCCCGAGTTCTTTGGGAATGGTTCCATTTAATCCATTTCTGTACAAGTACAACCTCTTCAGAAACCTGAGTTTCCCAAGTTCAGCAGGAATCCCTCCAACAAGATTCGTCTGGTATAAAGCAAGCGTCTCGAGACTCGTACAATTCCCAAGCTCGTTAGGTATAGAGCCCGAAAACGGATTGTCCCAAAGAATGAGATCGATCAGGTTTGTCAGCATACCAAGCTCTTTCGGTAAGTTACCATTTAACAGATTCTGTGCAAGACCAAGAGTTTCCAGGCTATTACAACTGCCTATTTCAGCTGGTAAATTTCCGGAAAGCTCATTCTGCCCTGCTCGAAATGTTTTCAAGTTCGTCAAGTTACCGAAAGATGCAGGTATCGAGCCGGAGAGACTATTGGTGTATGCCACAAACTGAACAAGAGAAGTTAATTTCCCAAACTCTTTCGGAATAGAACCAGAGATCTTGTTATTGCATATATTCAAATCTAGCAAAGAAGAGAGATCACCCAATTCTACTGGAATTTCCCCATTAAAATGATTGTCGTTCAAATAAAGAGTTTCCAGTCTTGATAAATTTCCAATCTCCTTCGGGATACTCCCCTCGAACCCATTATGAGAAAGATCAAGATAAGTTAGAAAAACAAGACTACCAATACTGGAACTCAACGTTCCCGAAAGATTCAGCGAGCTCAAATCAAGGGACCACACAATCTGTTTATAATCCAACGAACATTTAACACCTATCCATTTACAAGGCATCTGATCATTTGGATTCCAATTCCAAAGAATATTATCGAGGTCGATAATGCTTTTCTTGAACTTTAGAAGATAATTTCCATCCGCATTCAACGCCTCAGAACAACAAAACAACATCATTAGGAACATGAAAATTCCTATCCAAATCCTAAAAACACCTTTCCACAATCCCACCGTAGACATTGTACCAATCTTTTGCTAGTCAATAGTTGCAACTTAAAACTAAAAAGACGCCACCAAGATTCAAAAGTGGAACCAAAATATGTCAATCTTAATCAGAGATGATAGAACCTCAAATTCTTGAAAACAACTCTCAACAGCGCACTCACGAAAACCACTAAAAGGAGCCGAAGAAATTTAAAAATTAAATTCATCAGAGTCGAGGATTGATCACTTGAAAGGCAGCCAACAACTGTTCAGACACACAATCCACCAAACGAAAACCTCTGCATGTAATGAATAACAATCAACATAAGAGGCTGCCCAAATTAACAAATAAATTTAAAAAATATATAGCAAAACACTAAATATTCTCGTACCTTTACATAAAAATTAGTAAACTTCTCAATCAACAAAATCCACCAATTTTGAAGTGATGCCTTGGGATAAAGAGAGAGCAAAAGGTATGAAAATCATAAATAATACAAAGAAATCAAAATCTTGAATTCTAAACTAGAAAGCCAAAATTCAACCCTTTGCCCAGAACCGTGGGGAATTCTCAACCACATCCAAGATTTGAGATTAAAAAGAGAGAAAATGAAAGAAATCCCTGAATCCAAATGCAATGAATCAAATTGCTATATTTTATACATAGATAGGAAAATTTGTGTTGCATAGAAAGCAAAAGAACAGCACAAAACAACACAAAGGCTATTGTCTTTTAGCTAATTGAGCAAAGTAGCAAAAGGGCCAATCTTCAAATGGACAAAAAACAGCGAAAAAACTTCTAATGAATGGAAGGCACATTTGCTAGTCCTTTCAATGAAGCTCTAATGGCCGACCAAGCATGCTTTCACAATCTTCCTTCTCTCACCTCTCTCCATACATATGGATTTCTGTAATTTTATTATTTTTCACCTTTTTCGTGTGTGGTTCTTGAAAAACATGTTGATAGCTTTCATCAAGATTTTCTTTTTTAACTCAATCTCAAGCTCTTCCTAACCTTTTCCCCATGAAAAGTGGGATCTTTTTAAATTTGGAGTGCTTTGGAAAAGGCAACTTTTTAGGCAGAGAAGGAAAGATGGTTTATGGAAAGTCCATTTTTCATTTTGCCAATTTTTTATAATTAAGATAGTTTTTTTCCCACATTTTCAAGAATTTTTTTGGGCATTTCTTGGATGGTGACAGTCATTGGTAGGTAGGCAGTGAAGTCGATTCATTAGAAAACTCCGGTTAGAAGTTATATTGGCAACGATGTCGTTTTGTCTTTAATTAAAAAATTTAAATTTGTTGACCTGGTAGTCTTTAATTTTTAGTTATAATAGTTATTTTTTTCTTGGGGTTGTATTTAGACGAAAAGATTTGATTTGGAATAATATTGTATTTGGATCGATGTATTTCTTTTGAATGAAGAGATTTGATTTGAAAATGTATTTAAAACTTGGATTTGAAATGACACATATTTTATGCGCATTTCAAAATCATCACATCAATCCATTTACATAAATTAATAAAGATGTGGATTTAAAATACATCCAATATAAATTCATCCAAATAATTAAATGAATTTGAAATCAAGAATTTGAATTATATGGCTTCAATCCATCAATCTAAATGCACCCTAAAGAAGTTGAAAACCAATCATTTAAAATTTATAGATTTGAAATGATATATGGTATATTATCATTTTTGAAATCCTTCAAAAATGCAAAGACGTAATGGGAAAAATAGAAATTTGAAATATATAGTTCAGTTTTGTAATCAAACATAAATGATGAATTTGAGTGTGAAATTTGAAATCTAAGCGTTTTAAATCATTTCAATCAAAATACACCCAAGTAAATTAATAGTATATCACGGACACATAATATACTTATTAAATCAGTATTTTACAAATTTAGATAAACAGATAGATATAGGTATAATTCTAATTAAGTTATCTATATATATTACAACATCTTATATTTTGAGATTAGTATATTACACTTCTGCACGATTCCGATTTCGGTTACTACTGAATCAAATTGTAAGGTTTCTATTCGGTTGTCGGTTTTGGAACCAACCTATTGGATTATTAAAGGATTATTAAAGTGGTTAGAAGAGAGAAAGTAAAGAGGAATTATTAGAAGTTTCTTCCTCATAGCAGAGTGGTATGGCTTGTTAGAGAAGGAAAAGACACTCATAGAGCTTCCTTTTTCTAATCTAATTTTTTTGTGATAAAAAGATGATCATATTTGTTGATGGAACATGATAGCACATTCATATAGCCCTCTGAAAAAGAATCGAACTTTAAACAAAATTATTTTGATTCAACCATCTCTTTGTCTACTTGAATCGGATATTTTGAATACCAACTAGTATTTTGAATTTGAGTAGTAACTAATCGCATAATATCCCCAGTTATTTTTATCTCTTTTTTGAACTTCAGAAATAATAACTAATAATCGATTCCATAAATCTATCGGATTTTCGAAGTCAAAGTTATTTATCTTATTATTAATCAAGGATTTCTTATATAGCTAGAACGTCATTCAGAAATTGCGAATACTAAATTAAGACACAATCCAATATTTGAAATTGCTTTAAGTAGACTCTATTTACTTCAATTTTGCTTCATAAGTTCTTGAGTAGACGTAGAGATGGCAAAATAGATGGGTCGTGTTGGAAAACGTGTTGTCCGCTACTATAGTGGGTTGTGCCAGAAAGATTAGGGGTGAACACACGTGAAGGCAAGTTCCATCCCTAAAAAAAAAAATTTATTACCCATAAAATTGCATCCCTAGGGACGACCTACTCATTCAAGTCTGGGGCAGCCTCAAATTTCTTTTTTTGTTTACCTTTAAAAAAAATTAAAAATTATATTTTGCGCCCCCTAAAATTATATTTTGGCTCCTTGAAAAAATTTTAACCCTTTATTTTTATATTTTTATTTTTTGCCCCCCATGGATATATATTCTAGATTCGTCCATGTGCATCCCCCCAAATATGTTTCCCTATTTTAATGTTTTCCCTAACCTAAATCCTAAATCCAACCATGAGCACAATTTGTATTTTTAATGCTAGACCCGAAACAACCAATGCTCCATAGCCTACAGGTAGTGCCAGGGCGGGCTGCTGTTTTTCATTTTTATACACCAGAAGCTTAGGCGCCACCTACATGGACCAACGGTTCAAGTGGTGCCGGCACACTCCATGTGCCAAAATGGGCAGCCTTGTACTGTAGAAAATCGGGTCTGACCGTTTCAGACCACGGGCGTCCCGTCCCGTCCCGTCCCGCCTTCCCGTTTAACCTTCTTTAAGCAGACTTCACAAAAATGGTGTAGTTTTAGTAGAAAATAGAAAAATCACATATTCTCCAATATTTTTCCCCCAAACATTTACAACTCTTGCGTATATTAGCATTTTCGAATCTTTTAAGTTCACGTGTCGTTGGCTAACTGTCTTCATAGCTGGTAAAAGGTGTATAAAAAAATATGAACTACTCATAAAATAGTGGAAAAATCAAGAAGTCAAAGAGAAAACACGAGGATAAGATTCAAAAGGAAATTTAGTAGTTTCTTTTTCTGTTTTTTGCTACGTAGGAAATTTAGTAGTTTGCTAGTGTAACAAAATGGTCAAACAAGTCATTATATCCCTACATTGTAGAGTTTGCCAAACTTGCATGATATTTCAAAATTTAAAATTTTCTTTTTTAAATTCATTTTCAATTTTGTGAGGGTAGATGAAATATAAAATAATTTATTATTATTCTATATATTATATATCAATCTTCTCCAAACGCTTCTATCGTCAACATATATTTTGCAATCTCCTTGCACTCCAAGTCTTTTATGTATAACTTCGAACCATGTCTTCTTCGGTCGTCCTCTCGTTCTCGTGAACTGAACGAAATCCATGGACTCCACTCGACGCAAAGATGCACTGCTGGGCCTACGTTGAACATGACCAAACCAACGTAAGCGGCTTTCTAGCATCTTCTCTTTTATACAAGCTACACATACTTCAACTCAAATACATTTGTTCCTTATTTTATCTCTTCTGGTCTTACCACACATCCAACGAAGCATACGCCTATCTGTAATACTCATCTTTTGGATGTGATTCCTCTTGGGTGCCCAGCATTCCGTCACATACAACATTGCGGGTCTAACGGCTGTTCTATAAAACTTCCCCTTCAATTTCAACGGGATATTACGATCACATAGAACTCCGTTGGCTTTCTCCATTTCAACCAGCCAGCCTATATCATGTGGTTAACGTCACTGTCAATCTCTCCATCTTTTTGGATAAATGAACCTATGTATCAAAACTTGCTGCTGATCGATACATCTTAACCACCAAGTGCTACAACACCGGAATCCGAAAGGAACGACTACTAACTATGCATTCTATATATTTCGTTTTAGACCTACCTAATCTAAAACTCTTTGATTCCAACGTCTCTCTCCATATCACCAATTTGGCATTTACACCTGTCATTGTCTCATCAATTAACACAACATCGTCAGCAAAAAGTATGTTCCAAGGTAATTCAGTCTGTATGTATTTAGTTATCTCATCCATCACTAGGACGAACAGGAAATGACTCAACGCAGAGCTTTGATACAATCCGATAGTGATCGAGAACTCACTTATCACCCCAGTGCACGTTCTCATATTGGATGTTACTTCGTCGTACATGTCCTCGATTATATTGACATACTTGATGTGAACTTTTTTCTTCATCAAAGCCCCACCATAATATCTTCATTGGTACTTTATTGTAGGTATTCTCCAAGTCTATAAAAGATCATATGCAAATCTTTACTCCTCTCACGATAGCACTCGACAAGTTGACGAAGTAAATGGATAGCTTCAGTAGTTGATCGTCTTGGCATGAACCCAAATTGATTCTCCGATATCTTAATTTCCCTACTTAAACGACATTCAATTATCCTCTCCCAAAACTTTCTTGTGTGACACATGAGTTTTATACCACGATAGTTGATGCAACTCTGAATGTAACCCTTGTTCTTATAGATTGGGATGCGAGTATTCTTTCTCCATTCATTTAAATTTTGTTACTCCTCCAAATCTTGTTATCTTATAGTTCATGTCATTGAGATGTGACTAATTTATCCGGCTGGCTGTCACAGACCCACCACTACACTCCTCCTTTATCCTAGCTTGGTACAGACAGTGATACATATCATAAGTGATCCGTATCACAAGAGATGTATATCACTGGTGGAGTTATATATATATATATATATATATATATATATATATATATATATAATTCTGGGGAAAAAATAAAAATGATATTTTTAAAAAAATTAAGCAAAAAGTGTCAAAATGCATCTTAAATAGTGTGTATAATTGGTGTCCGTTGGGGGAGCAACAATTGTTCATGCTTGGAAAATAATCGAAACATGACGCTTGAGCTGCTACACGATTTTAAAAGGTTTGAGTTACATTGTTGCCACTAGCTACAACTTTTAGTAAACAACAAACACTTGGTCCTTAAGTTTGCAAATCTTTTATAATAAAAAATGAGGATGTTGAACATGTAAATATTTATTGTTGGAGAGTTTGCGCAAAGCTCCCATCAATGCTTTTGTACGCTCATAGACGATGCACTATATGTACAATATCTATAACATAACAAGTCTGAAACATCGCCACCCACGTGGTGCAGTCCCTCATGTCCGTCTGTCACTTAGCATATGATTATTTGTGAACAACTATAGTTTTTGGCTTAATGTAAGTGCTTGATCCTAACAATTGGTAGCAGAGCAATGTCATGAGTTCGAGGTGTCCAAGAAGTAATTTATGGGGATTCTTCTTAGGGGGCTGTTGGAGAGTCTATGTATGGCTCCTAGCAATTTGATATACACTTGTAGACAGGTAGTTTTGCACTATGTACGACATAACAAACCTGACAAATTGACACCCATGTGGTGCAAACTCTCATATCCATATGTCGCTTAGTAAGGAGATTTGTGCTATCATTGTATAAGATAAAATTGTCTTTGCTAACAATTATAACTTTTGGCCTAACGGTAAACGTTTGATCCTAATATTTATCATATAATAAAATTATATATAATAATTGTATTATTATTTTATTAAGTATGAGTATCTACTAGTAACTAATTGGTGGTCATGATATTTTTAGGACTATAATTATCTTTAAATTCTCTTAGTTTGATTGGTGTCTTTGAGAAGTAGATGTATTAGGGCAGTTGCTGCAAAAGTTTACTATTATATATTGACATTATTCAATATCAAATTATAATATACCATATTTCATTTTTTTATCAAAATTAAAATAGTAAAATTATAAATTAGTACACAATTTATTTGGATTTTCTATAATTACTATAAATTTTTAAAATAATTTCACAGTAAAGATATGTCGAAAACTTATACATGGATACCACGTATTAGACAAAAGTAATATGTATATACTTTATTGTTAGTGTGTGTAAACATATAAAGAAATGATGAAAAAGATGGGACACATGAACACGTTTCCAGAATGCAAAGTGCATTTTCCATACCAAAACCTGCCAAAATGACCCAATTATTTATTATTACTGTCAATTTAACAATGTAATATAATATATAAATGTGGACCCAATTAATTTTGTTGTGCCAAAATTACCTAAAATGACGAAGTTTATTGATCCCGTCTTTAAGGATGATATTTTTAATCCGGGGCGGATTTAAGGTATTCTTGAGCAAGAACAGACCTTTAACGAAATATTCTTGATGGTATATATATATTATACATTTGATATGTACATAAAACACAAATCAAATATATGGTGTTGATGTCCCGAACGATATTGCTTCATTAGATTGGAGATGATTTGGCATAAGCTGTCCCAACCAGTCAAATCCTTGTCGACCTCAATAATCATTTTTGTGGAGATTAGGATCCTCCCCACTAAGTATTTTTGGATTTTATATGTTAATTGGTAGGTCAGTTTCCATACAAGTTTAGAATTTAGATATAATTTCATTTTTTTACACTTAAACGGATGGCATACAATTATTTATATACCTAAATTAAGCGTATATATGATTCATCTAAAATCTAAATACATAAAGACAAATATTTTAATATTACTTAAAAACATAATATCCGAATTGGATAATACTGTCTCGTTTGGATGCAAAATATAAAATTGGTTTGATAAGTTGGACTATTTTGACTTTTGGTCATGCGAGTTATCATTTTTTTTTCTGCTTAAGCACAATAAATTGGCTTCTCCACTTTTAGTTCATTTTATAAAAATAGGTGTGATTCAAAAAAAGAGAATTCACTTCATTAAACTAAGAACTTTGATAACTTACATGAACAAAACCAAAATATACAAACTTAAGTGACCAATATTAGAATTTCCCTTCGAAACTACCGTGATTTTTCTGAAATAAATAAATAAACTTGTGTTGATGCTATATTCAAGCGTACTAACATTGAAGCAAGATTACTGCCAGCAGAGCTCAAGGCTAGGGATGCCAACGGGGCTGGTTTGGGATGAGTTTGGTCAATCTCAGGATCGGCTCTACTACACAAAAAACCAGACATGCCCCACCCCCTAGACGAGTGAACCCAGCGAGTTTACCTGCCCTGCCCTAGGTCATTTTTTTTATAACAGTTTAGCTAGAAATCAAATTGAAACACAAAATTGAGTTTTGTGATTGAATTTCATATTTTCACTAGTATATATTTATAATAAGCCTTGTAAAACTATCTTTAAGCTACCAAATATTTATTAATTTGCTCTCATTCCCTTCAAAATGTTTAACTTCTTTAACATTTATATATCAGTTTTGATATAAAATTAAATAATGACATTTTATTGTTCAATCAAAAAAGTGAAATGTATATCAACATTAATTTTTATAAAAAAATAATAAAAATGTATTGCGGGTTCGGCCAATCACGGAACTCGTCCCATCCCGCTTCCAAACCCACTTGAAGTGGGTCCAGATCCGCCCCGGCGAGGCAGGTTCAATGTGGGTTCGGATATGGACCCGCCCCATTGTCATTCCTACTTATGGCATAGGAAAGTCCAAACTAGTGATGTCTAGCCTAGTAATCGACTAGCAGAGATATCAACTAGCAGAGTGAAATCTAGCAGAGTTATCATTTACCAGAGTTTGACGCATAGTAGTTCTAACCTAGTATACGAGCCAAGTCAGAGATTATAGCATAATTATAAGTCTAGCAGCTCACTTTTGAATAATACTCTGACAAAAGTACTCTTATGCAGTGTCATCAGGATGTATCAGAATTAAATAGTCGTTAATAAAGGATTAGGCAATAAAACAAAAGATGATATCAGGAGCTTGAATGACCGCAACTAACTGCACCCGATGGACAAATATGGCAAAATGTATGTTGGATTGCTCAAGTATAGTTAGCTCAGAGTCTGGTTGTTTGCAAAATAGTACCTTACGCACGACTATCAATCAAATTCAAATATTCTAAGAAAATCTTTCATTCGCTTACATCATCATCCAACCAATTTATTGAAAGAGCTAAGCTCGAAGAGCAGAACAACTCGATTGTATAGCTGAACAGTTAAGGTTCAAGAATATTGCATCAAAATCACTCATGGAAGATTTTTTTATCTTGACCCTAAGGGAGTATAATGATTCTCATTAGATGCATTTGAATTGCTACACATTTAGATGAGCTTATTGTTGAAAAAATTGTTGAATGAGAAAAGAAAGAGATGAACAAAAAGCCTTGGAAAAAAAATTTGAATAAATAAGACCCAAAGTGGCCAGGGCTAGAAAAAAGAAGAGAAGCTCAAAGTGTGCTAAGTTTTTTTGAATTTTCTATGATTCTACTCTCTTCTTTGTATTTCCCTATCTTTTCTTTGAAGCCAAACACCTAGGCCAAACATTACAAGCTTTAAAAGACCTATTGATCCAAGTCTAGGGAATAACTACATTAGTGGAGGAGTGCTTGAAAAGTAAGCTTATGAAGTGTTTAATAGTAAATCTTGACTTTGAGTTTAATAGCATTATTTGATCCTAAAAGTATATATGAAACTCATGATTGACATGAACACACACGCACATTTCGTTTTTGCGATATATTGCTTGGCTTATGAGAAAACACTTCTTGTTAATTTTTGGATAGATTTATAGTTAAAGTGTTAGTGGGATTTCTGAGCTTTTACAATTGAGTTGCTAAGTTAATTCATTCAAATTATTGATGATGAACTTTGCATTTTGATCTTAATGTTTGCTCGAGGACGATCAAATCTAAGTTTGGGGGAGTTGATATGGTTGATTATTACACGTATTTGGGCTTTGATTTATATATATATTCGTGTAGATTCTTGGAAGATGTTATGCTTTTTGGTATTTATTTGATTATTTCAGGAATCTAGGTGGAATATGAAAGAATTGAGCTACAATGAAGAAAACGGATCAAATCAAGCCAATAAATGAAGAATTTGAGTTCTGACATTCTCGATCAGTCGGAATAGGAGGTCGATCGATCGACAAAGGCAGAAGTTTTGGCCAACATTAAATTTCAGAGCTCGATCGACCGGAATCACCAGCTCGATCGATCGAGAGAGGCAGAGAGTTGGCAAGAAAATGTGAAGAAAGCTCGATCGATCGGAAGCTTCATCTCGATCGATCGAGCGAGGCAGAGAAAGTCAGACTCGGAAGCTGAAGGCGCTCGATCGATCGAGACATATCAACCGATCGACCGAGACGCATAATTTTCTGAAAATAAAAGTCTTGATTTGGTTTGATTTTTGGAAACTCTTCCGTATCTCCCCTCCTCTATAAATAAAGAAAAGAGGGCACGAAAATTGGATCGATTATTCTGAAGATAATCAGACCTAAATAATTCTTTAGCCGCCTTTCATCTACCCGGAACAAGAGAAGGTTGAAGAATCCTTTGAAGTGCAAGGAAGGAAGCGAGAGAAGAAGCATCGGTCAACGCACGGAGTCGCTCCTACGTTTATCGTATTTCTAAACTCTAGATTAATTTGATTTCCATATTTATTTGATGTTTTTGAGGTTGAGAGACGATTAAGCATCTTATTAATTTGATTTGAATTTAATTTAATTGCATTTATTCTATCAAGTTTAAGGAATTTTGTGTTTGAATCTTTGATTTGGTTGTGTTTGAGTGAATTAATATCTTTTGTTCATGAATTATATGCTTCGTGCTATCAAAGCCTAGCTACCTTTGATTGAAATTGTGAATTATAATTGAGATCGAGAGATGCAATTATAATACGCTAAAATAATTCATGTTGTATGTTTAAGATTTAGATCGAGATATTAAATCACATACGTGGTCACTTTAAATTGAAAGATTTAAAGATCAACGGTTTTCATAGAGATTTATTCGGTATTAAATTGGTTTAAGTGAACGAGAGTTACTTGTGTCAATTTATTACTAGTTTCGATACAACTCGAGAGAGTGTATTGATTATATTCGGAAATCCATCACCTTAAGAATTGATTGATAAGTAATTGTTTAACAAACAAATCATTGAAGATACACAATTGAACGAACATCTTGATAGATTTCTTGCGCGGAATTCCTTCACATCTTCAAAGGAGTTGTTTTATTTTTGAGTTTCTAATTCTTTAGTTTAAACAGTTAATTAATCATATTTTTCGTAGGCTAAATATAATTTTACTAATTTTATTTGGTACTTATACGTTAGTCCATGTGGGTTCGACATCCTTTCTTATATATCACTATACTAAAACTTGACACCGTGCACTTACGGTAGAATCACTACACAGAGAAATAATTGTTTAAAATAAAAGCGATCAGCAGTCTTCCAACAATAGCCCAGAAAATAGAATATGACCGTTGCAATGTTGGAAAGCTTACCAAAACTGCCCCAACGGCTATATTCTTGTATCTAACGTATATATCATTACTTGGGGCTATATATATATATGATTTGGAAGCTCAATTACAGCTGATTGAAGATCAATCCAAGCATTCCAAAGCAAACTCACTTGGAATTCAATTGGGGAACTTCAAAGACAAAAGCTGCTAAATGAAGAGCACTCCCTAAACCTTTGGCATCTCTTCCCTTGCTGTGTCAGATTTATTATGAATCATTTGTGCATTTGTATTCACTCTATTCATTGTATTTGTGAGCTAAAATAGAAGAGTGAATACCACTGTAATAGTTTGTGATTCATCACAACTGGATGAGAGGTCTTTGTATGTGAGACGTTAAAGAACATATATAGTTGAGTTGCTAGGATCTCTAGTTGGATGGGGGATGCCAAACTGGATCGATTTTGTACAAAGAGTTGTAAATCAAAGTCTTCTAGTGTATCTTCCATGATATGGAAGAAAGGGAGATGTAGAAGTGTTGTGCTTCGAACTTCCAGAAACAAATGCTTGTGTTATTTACTTTACTGCATTTATTTACCTTACTGTTTTTTTACATATTTTCTTGCATACTCTTAAAATGTCTTTCAAATGGTTAATCAGATATAGAGCAGGTTATGTCGAGTGCCTTTCGCTCGATTTTGTAACCGAACTCGATATAATCCCTCGGTCCAATTATTTCAAGACCATGAGCTACTGAAGCTCAAGTTGGTTGAACTCGGTGTGGAATGACAACCCATCTCTGGAATCAATTATAACAGACAATTCCAGAAAGAAAATACACCATGAAAAATATGTAAAGATTGTTCAAGTGTTGGTCCCCAAGGATATATTTTATCGTGGCCCAATTAGGGTTGGGTACAAAGTTCTTGATTTGCAGATATTCCTCTCAAGTATGGAAAGAGGAAATTTACCTGCCCTACCAACGCCAAGTGTTATTATTATAATCAAGAACTATTAGCATATTTGAAGACATATGTCCTACCGATATCTATTTGTATTAGCTTAGTTGTGGACAATTTTATAGAACAAATGATGTGCACCTACTGATCAAAGTCAAGGTCAGCAGGTGACTCATATGCTCAACTGATGCAGTCTTGTAACCCTGTACTCTACCGATTGATACTTTGTTTTAACTATTCCCGCTCCCTAGAACTTTATTTTGAATTATAAATGACGATACTGAATTTAGTGCACATTCATTATTGCAGTCATGTCAGTCACTGTCATAAATTCTCAGAATAACTTCACTTATATCAAGATGATGATTCATATGCTTTTTATATCCATCGATGATTTCTTACCTTTCCTATGATCTGTGAACACGTGTCTATCTTAACTCAACCGGCGGTACATACGTAGTTTAAATCTACAATCGACAGTCATTAGACACTTTACGCTTACTCAAATTTTACATAAGTTCTCTGTATATTATTCTTGTGCAAACTAACCCTTTGCGGAAATCAAGCTTTCGATTTTCTTACTTCAATTGGTGCTTCATCAAAGATGGTGATGGGTTATCATCTGAATTTTGATTATGTTCTTAAATCTGAGAACGAGTATACAACTGTTTATCGTGCTCTGGAGAAATCGGGTCTGAAGACATTTATCTGTGGCAAGACTACTTACTTCTATGCCATTGTTAAAGAGTTTTTCGAGAATGCTCAACTTGAAGCAGGAGATATTGTTTCTAAAGTTGAAAGGGCTGACATCTCCGTTTCTGGAGAATCTTTTGAAGAAATTCTTGACCTGTCCACTGAAGGGTTGTACTCACAAGACATGGAAGTCATCATAACTGTTCGACAAAAGTACTCAACAAGTAAAGCTATTCTTCCTAGCACAAATTTTCCAAAGAATACGATTAAACATGAATATTAAGTTCTAGCTGAAAATGTGTTAGGATCGGTCCGGAGTGTTTAGAGGGGGGGTGAATGAACACTCCTTGTAAAATTTAATCCCTTGTGATTTCTTTCGGATTAGTGAAAGAAATCTGTTTCTTAATCAACTCTTGTACAGAACAGACCACTAAAGGTATAAGTGCGGAACGGTCTGTTCTTGTATATGTAAGAACGGCTCGATGACTAGTATGAAAGAACAAGTGCAGAAAGATACACAGGATATGTTTCTGGAAGTTCGAAGGTGGTGTAATCCTTCTACGTCTCCCATTCTTCCAATTAGGGAAGGTTTATACTAGAAGACTTTGATTTATACAATCCTGTTGTACAAACCCGATTCAGCTGGATTTACCTCACTACCAGACTGAAACTCCTAGTCACTCGATCTGCTCAGACACACTCTGTCTGACAATTACAATATGTTTCTCACTTCTATTTTTCAACACAAAATACACAAGATGCGCACAGTGATCCTAAATGATCAATAGCGATCAGATTAGTCCTCTATACATGGTTACTTCAACTGTCGTTCCCCCTTCATCTTTGTCTAACTTGATTGTTGGACTCATTGGAGTTGATGCAGTTGAGATTGTTTCCATTCCAAATCTCTTGAGGAGCTCTTTGGTATACTTGGTCTGGTTGATGAAAATACCATTGTTGAGCTGTTTTACTTGGAGACCCAAAAAGAATGAAAGTTCTCCCATCATGCTCATCTCAAACTGTCCCTGCATTAACTTAGAAATTTCTCGCACAATTTGGGGTTAGTTGACCCAAAGATTATGTCATCAACATAAATCTGAACTAATAGGGTATGTTCCCCCTTAATAAATTTAAAGAGAGTTTTATCTACTGAGCCGATCTGAAAATCATGGTTCAGCAGAAATTGAGATAGAGTGTCATACCAGGCTCTTGGAGCTTGTTTCAGACCATACACTGCTTTATTCAGTAGATACACATGATTGGGATACAAATGGTTCTGAAATCCAGGTGGTTGCTCAATGTGGACTTCTTCCTGAAGCTTTCCATTAAGAAAGGCGCTCTTGACGTCCATCTGATATACTTTGAAGTCTTTAAAGGCAGCATATGCAAGAAAGATTCGGATAGCTTCAAGTCTGGCGACTGGTGCAAATGATTCATCGAAGTCGATTCCTTCTTCTTGTCTGAATCCTTGTGCCACCAGTCTGGCTTTGTTTCTAACCACAGTTCCATCTGCGTCCAGCTTATTTCTGAAGACCCATCTGGTTCTTGGTCTGGGGGTTAGGCTCCAAACTTGATTTTGTTCGAATTGATTTAGCTCTTCTTGCATGGCCTTAATCCAGTTGAAATCAGTCAACGCTTCATCGATCTTCTTAGGTTCCAGAGTTGAGATGAAAGCAGCATGTGTGAATTCATCCATCATCTGTCCTCTGGTTCTGATCGGTGCAGAGGGACTACCAATCACTAGATTAGGTGGATGCTTCTTAGTCCATCGATAGCTTGACTCTGGATTGTCTGGTCCGGTCAGATGAGTAGTAGCAGCATGATCAGTATCTGCTTTAACGTTTGAGTGAGGAACATCCGGATCAGCTCGATCTGAAGAAGCTTCAATGCCTTGATCCGGTCTGTCTGGTACTTCAGGTTCTGGTGGATTGTCTCTTGACCTGTTAGCTACAATCTCATCATCACTGTTAGCTTCGAGATGGACATTTTCCATCTGATTTTGAATTGATTCTTTGTTGCCCTCAACACATAAAGATTCATCAAAAACTATATGAACAGATTCTTCTACAGTTAAGGTTCGATTATTAAAAACTCGATAAGCTTTGCTAGTTGATGAATGTCCTAAATATATTCCATTATCTGACTTAGCTTCAAATGCTGTAAGATGATTCTTATTATTATGAACGAAGCATTTGCAGCCAAAAACATGAAAGTGAGAAATATATGGTCTTTTACCAGTCCATATTTCATATGGAGTAAGGTTCAGCTTCTTGTTGATCATAGACCGATTTTGAGTGTAGCAAGCAGTGTTTACAGCTTTTGCCCAGAACTTTTGCGAAATACCAGAATCAGCAAGCATCGTTCTTGCTGCTTCCTTGAGCGTTCTGTTTCTTTGTTCTGCAACTCCATTCTGTTGAGGAGTTCGAGCGGCTGAAAACTCATGCTTGATTCCATGATCTTCTAGAAAGGATTCAAGATTCTGATTTGAAAATTCAGTACCTTTGTCACTGCGAGTCCTGTCTATGCTGGATGATTTCTCATTCTGAGTGCGTTTCAGCAGCTTGATCAACTTCGGACCGGTCTGATCTTTACTGCTCAAAAATATAGTCCATGTAAAGCGTGAGTAATCATCAATAACAACAAGAGTATACCGCATTCCCCCTAAACTTGTTATTGGTATAGGACCAAACAAGTCCATATGCAATAATTCTAAACAGCGGGAGGAGGATTTGGCATTCTTGTTCTTGAAGGATGATCTGATCTGTTTGCCCATTTGGCAAGCTTCGCAGATTTTATCCTTAGCAAAATCGATCTTGGGTAGACCGATAACTAAATCATGTTTACATAGGCTGGAAATAGTCTTAAAGTTTATATGATTCAAGCGCTTATGCCACAGCCAATGTTTATTATCATTGTTAGCGATGAAGCAAGTAGGATTATCAGGTTGAGCATGATTCCAGTTAATCTTATATGTATTTCCATTCCTGATTCCTACAAGCATGGTTATACCGTCTGATGATTTAACAGTGCAAGTGTTTTTGTGAAATTCTACAGCATAACCATTATCACAGAGTTGACTTATACTAATCAGATTATAGCACATATTTTCAACTAACAACACATCATTGATAATAATGTTACCATGGACAATCTTACCCTTGCCCACGGTTTTACCCTTTGAGTTATCTCCGAAGATGATCTTGGGTCCAGTACATTCTGTGACTTCAGAGAGCAGATCGATGTTTCCAGTCATGTGACGAGAACACCCACTGTCCAAATACCAGTCTGATGTGAGTTTCTTTGGTACCTGTCATCAAATATAATTATTGTTGGTACCCAATCCTATTTGGGTCCAGAACGGATTAGCCCTTTGGGAACCCGCACCTGTATCAGCTTCAATGGCTTGTGTGTGTAAGGTGTGCTGTGTGCTGGTCTGTTTTGATGTTGTGTATGATAATGTGTGCGCTGTGGAAGCCTTTGATTCTCATAAGGTAGTCTATATCTTTGTTTAATCGGTTTTGAATTATAGTAATTGTATTGTCTTCCTTGCCTTCGATCTTGCACCCTTAGATTTGGTCTGAAAGACGCAAAGCTTGCTGGTGCCTTTTCTTTGGCTTGGTTGACATATCCAATTCCTTTTCTCAAACCTTGATTCATGAAAGAGACTCCCGTTTGAATCGTAGGTGCTTCAGTCTCATATACTGTGCTGGATTTAACAAATGTCATTTGTTTGATTTTGTTCTTTACCAGCAACAGTTCAGATTCATCTTTGGTGGATTCTTTGGTGTCAAAGCCTATGCCGGTGAAATCACCAACGTTTCTTTGTACCTCTTGTAATTCTTCCAAAGATGTTCTGGATTTTGTCCATGTCTTGAATATATGAGAAAGCTTAGTATTTTGTGTGCTAATTCTCTTATTTTCTTCATGGAGCTGATCGTAGGAGATTTTCAGCTTATTCAGCTCGATCTGGAGATTGTTGCACTCACCCTGCTCAGAGCAGCTTGGTTTGTTGTGCTCATCCATTTGATCACTGATTTTAGCTTTATTCTTCTCAAATGATTCAGCTAAGATCCTATAATCATTAGCCATGTCTTGCAGTGCGGACATGAGCTCTTCACGTGTAAATTCATTTGAGTCAAAGTCAAATACCTCGTCTGTCTGACTCATCTCTTCATCTGCCATTAGACATTGAATATCTTCTTCGCTTTCGCTGGAAGAATATTCGGAGCTGTCTGAATCGGAGTCTGAGCCCATTTGTTGTTTCCTTCTTCAGCTACTAGGACCTTTTGGGACTTTCCATGATTTTTGCGGTCTTTGTAGTGCTTCTTTTTCCTGTCACCGCGATGCTTCTCCTTTCGTTCTTCTTTCTTCGGTCTGGTGCAATCTGCAATGAAATGTCCGGTCTTACCACAATTGTAGCAAGCCTGATCATTAACAGCATCGTCCTTTCTTGGCTTATAATGATGAGAGGGTTTAAAGTTCCTCTTATTTTTAGACATGAATTTACCGAATTTCTTGATAAATAATGACATAGCATCATTACTTATCTGTTCAACGGATCGGTCTGATGTTGATGCGGTCTGGTCTGGAATGGCTGCCAGGGCCTTGTTTGGTTGAGAGATGAATGGCTCTGCTTCACCTCTGCTTATCAGTTCAAACTCATAGGCCTTAAGATCTGCAAACAGATAGTTCAACCTTGTTAAGATCTTCTGATTCCCTCATGGCAATGGTCTTAACATCACATTCCTTTGGCAGATCTCTCATAACTTTCAGAGCGATCTCTCTGTTAGAATATTCCTTCCCCAGACCATTCAGTTCATTTATGATGCCAGTGACTCTTTCATCAAACTCATTTAGAGTTTCTCCACTCTTCATCTTTATGCTCTCAAATCTTTGAAGAGCAACAATTAACTTGTTTTCTTTGGTCTGGTCGTTGCCATCACATAGTTGTGCTATCTTTTCCCAAATTTCTTTGGCAGTAGAGCACATTTTGATTTTGCTGAACATGTTCTTGTCTAATGTCTTGAACAAGATGTCTTTGGCAACATTATCGAGATTTGCTTTCTTTCTTTCCTCATTCGTCCAGAGGGATCTGTCCTTTTCTACCATTTGTGGTTCTTCACCAGTAATGGCGACTGCTGTATTTATTTTTAGAATCTTCATTGGTCCATCAGTGATGACGAACCACATATCGTCATCCTGAGCTGCCAGATGAGCTTGCATTCTGATTCTCCAGTCAACATAGTCTTCTTTTGAGAACATAGGGATTTTGTTGAATGATGCCATCAGCTCGAGTGATTTTGTGCTGATTAAGATGACCTGCTCTGATACCACTTGTTAGGATCGGTCCGGAGTGTTTAGAGGGGGGGGGGGGGGGGGGGGTGAATGAACACTCCTTGTAAAATTTAATCCCTTGTGATTTCTTTCGGATTAGTGAAAGAAATCTGTTTCTTAATCAACTCTTGTACAGAATAGACCACTGAAGGTATAAGTGCGGAACGGTCTGTTCTTGTATATGTAAGAACGGCTCGATGGCTAGTATGAAAGAACAAGTGCAGAAAGATAATACACAGGATATGTTTCTGGAAGTTCGAAGGTGGTGTAATCCTTCTACGTCTCCCCTTCTTCCAATTAAGGAAGGTTTATACTAGAAGACTTTGATTTATACAATCCTGTTGTACAAACCCGATTCAGCTGGATTTACCTCACTACCATACTGAAACTCCTAGTCACTCGATCTGCTCAGACACACTCTGTCTGACAATTACAATATGTTTCTCACTTCTATTTTTCAACACAAAATACACAAGATGCGCACAGTGATCCTAAATGATCAAATGTTACAAAGTAATCGTGCTTAAGAATAATTTCAGCTCGAGAGCTTCTGAGCTTGTAAGCTTGTGCTGTTTTGCTTTCTTGTGCGTTTTTCAATTGATCAGCGAGAGTCTTGTATATTCCTTTTGTTGCATCCTTTTATAGTTGTAAGTACCAACAACATTATTTCCCTTAATGTGCAACTTTGACTCTGCTTAAACTCTGAGTAAGCTACAGTCTTCTTCTTCAGGATACTTGCCGTTCTGGTTCATACTTTCGGCGACTGTCAGGTAGGATCTTCTTTTTCTTCTTACCTTTTATGACAATCTTCAGTCTTTGGTCCTTTGTAGCATTAATTACGATATTAAATGCTACAATAAATAGCCATTAATGATTCGGACTGAGGAGCCATTCTTTATGTATCCTTGACTGCTCTGATCTGATAAAGATTGAGATCGATCTGAAGCATCGATTTAGTCAGTCTGAAATCCATCGATCCGGTCTGATATGCTTTGTCATCTTATCAGCTTGATCTGTTTTGGGCGATCGATCTGGTCAGTCTGATTTCACTCGATCCGATCTGATATGTTTTGTCATCTTTAAAATCTCATCGATAAGGTCCGGAACTAACAAAATGTCTCCTAGATTATTCAGTGCTCAACAAGAGCCTATGATGTTGTGACAGAGAAGAAATTACAAATAATGTACTCAACAAGTAAAGCTATTATTCCTAGCACAAATTTTCCAAAGGATACGATGAAACATGAATATTAAGTTCTAGCTGAAAATGTCTCCTAGATTATTTAGTGCTCAACAAGAGCCTATGATGTTGTGACAGAGAAGAAATTACAAATAATGGCCGTAATCACAGAGTGATACAAATAAACTGGTCAAGATATCTCTACGCCAAATTACAAGATTTGGTCAGAGGGAAAACCAAAGGTTCAGATCAACAGGATTATCGAATCAAGCTTAGGACTGACAGAAATCAAAACCAAGATAACTACAAGTCACATATACTCTATACCGCATCAACAGAAATTGGCAGTGAAGGTTAATGTTATCGTTACTGAGCTGCAACAGAAGAAGAAACATGCTGAGCAGCCTGGATCAAAAAGGAAAACTCCTACTGTCGACCTTGATGCATCATCACAGCCGATACCCAAGAAGATTAGAAGTCAACTGGTTAAGAAGAAATCTTCGACTGTTTCCAAGATAGTACATGTTCACGTATCTGAATAATATAAAGCATAAGTCAGTAGAGCAGGGAAGACCCCCTACTTCACTGCCTAAACTAAGTACAACTCAGTACAATACGACATCACTCCGTCCATCTTCTCCTTCGTCATAGATTGCTCAGAGAAATATCAATGATGCAGTAGATGTAGCTCTCTTAGCAATAAAAGAGAATGTTGCTGCGAATGAACTTGTCTTTCACAAATGGGCATATTGCAGAAGAAGAGTGCCCATGTTTAAGTTGGAACAAAAGATGTCAATATTAATCATGATTGAACAAGCAATTCTAGAGTTGATAGAGACTTCCAATGCTGAAAGTGCAATGAAAAGAAAAGATTTATACATTGATAGACATATTGAGGATTGTTTCAACAACCTCATAAATCTGAAGATCATTGCCTACGATGGATCTGCACTGCATGGAAGAGAAGATGCATACATTATCACTGCACTACAGAGCAGACATTCAACTGCCAGGATGAAATTACGGTTCTCAGATATCGGCTCGGCATTATAGATTTGGGCTTTGTTCAAACAATCGATCCATCTGCTGGATCAATCAATGAAGAACCAATTCTGACTGACGATGAATTTAATAAACTCATCGATAACTTTTCTGAAGAGTTGGATGGATCAGCTGAGAATACAAAAGAGACAGATGTACCCACGGTTCCGATAAGCCAAGTTCAAGTAAAGGAGACTCATCATATGAACTCTGCAGCAAAACCAACCATTGAGCAGACTAAAGGAAAGTTGGTATTGATTTTTTATGAATATTTTGTTAAGCAGTTCACTCCACAAGTTCTAATGTAGATTGCCCTTACTGAACCGATGATCATAGATGTTGAAGACTTACTGGATGCAGAATCAGTCATCTTTGATGTTGTAGGTATCATTCTGTCAGTAGAAGAGGAAGAGTAAACCGATCAATCTATGATATCGTCCTCTGCTAACCCTATATTTGAAGTTATATCAACTAAGCAGACATCAACTGATGAGCAGATGGAGGAAGCTTCGGAATTTGCAGTTGTTCCCTTCACTGCTTCAACTCCTCGATTTATTATCCCTCCATCCTTCTTGAAGTACATTCAGCAGGTGCCGAGAATCCTTCTCTAGGAAGCAAACAGAGACACTCTGCTCGCTGCTGAGCTCTTTGGACATCATGAAGTGATTAATAACAGGCCGCTTATTCTGCAGACTCTTCCAAAGCATACTTTTCCAGTACTATAGATCACTGAGGATGCCTCTCTTCTAAATCTTCAGCAGAAGAGGAGGTAGACGTAGTAGAAGAATAAGAAGAAGAAGAAGAAGAAGAAGAAGAAGAAGAAGAAGAAGAAGCAGAAGCACCCTATTCAAATTCCCTGAAAAATCTTGAAAAACAAGTGAATGATCTCACTGCTGCAGTACCAGTCATGGCTTAGCATATTAGAATATTAGAATCATAATCAAGCAAGATGACTGAACTATCCCTAAGTATGAATAGATACACTTTTACGACTCAGCAGGCTCTCATTGGAGTAGAAGAAAGCTCAATAAAGACTTCACTGACTGGCTGACAAAAATCGAAACTCATCTACTGGCTACTGAGAATGCTAACTATCAGCAATTCACCATAATTGCAGAACAGTTACCAGAACTGGTGAATGTGGCTAAAACAATTCAATCAACTCCCCGAACATGACAACCAAGCATCTCTCACATATATCGCAAATTACTTTGGCTATGATCAATTCAAAGGAAACATTTATTAAGGGGGAAGACCAGTGGAACCTAAGAAGAACTGAATAGATTTTATCAATTGTTGTACTTATATTTGTACCTTTTAAGAAATGTATTTCAGTTCATTTATTTTGAACATAATTGAACTTACCTTCATTTATTTTGAACTAAGTTATTTCTTCTATTCATTCATTTTGAACGAGTACCTTTGTTTTGGTACAACAAATGAGATCATCAGAGCCACGCTCTATAAGTCAACTGGTGTATCCAAAGTACCTCTACCGGTGATAACGAATTGAGATAATATCAAAAAGGAGAAATTATTGGATATCAGGTTTTGATATGTATCTACTGATATAACTGGTTAAGTCTACCAAATTACTCTGCTGACATGCTACGAAAAGACTCTACTGGATAAGCTGCAAAGAAGAGTTAGTCTACTGATCGCTAAGGACTCTACCGAGAAGAATACATCAGACAAAGATGAACCGACCTATCAACTCTACCGATGGGTGAAGTTTGTTGATATAAGTGAACAGAAATCCTCTATAGTCTACCAGCAATCTAGTAAGCATTCAATCTACAAGAGTCTACTAGAGTCTAACGATGAAATGCACTCTACAGAATAATGACTGTCTACTGACTATAGAGGAAATGCTTTGGGGAACAAATTATTAAGAAGAGTTATTCAAATATCCAAACATTTACAAGACAACTAGCCGTTGCAGCTAAAAGAGAAAAATATTACAGAATTACGGAAATGCATTTATTGCTTCGAAGACTAATTTGGGAAATATCTTCAGAGCATTTAATGCATATCAAAGGCTAGTACGGAACGTGTATTCATGAATCAATATTATCGTTGGATTCCTTGAGCTATATAATGAAGACCCATTTATAAAGAAAAAGGGTTGTTGGCAAACACAATAATTATCTTTCACTCATTATTGCTCAACCTCGCTTACAGAAGATATTTGCTCACTCAGAAGCATTTTTAAGGCACCTGTTGGGGTTCAACAATTGCCTCTGCTTTGTGATCGGTCGAACACGTGGCGCTTGTGACAGTGTATGGTTGAAAAGATTGAAGTTGCACCATTACCCTTAACTATAGTTATTGGTAAAGCGGTAAGCGCTTGATCCTACAATTGGTATCAGAGCCAAGGTCGCGTGTTCGATTCCCATGAGTTGCAGAGAGTGCACTTATTGGGGGAGGGATTGTTGGGGTTCAACAATTGCCTCTGCTTTGTGATCGGTCGAACACGTGGCGCTTGTGACAGTGTATGGTTGAAAAGATTGAAGTTGCACCATTACCCTTAACTATAGTTATTGGTAAAGTGGTAAGCGCTTGATCCTACATTTGTTAGTTCCGGATCTTATCGATGATATTTTAAAGATGACAAAACATATCAGACCGGATCGAGGGTAATCAGACTGACCAGAACGATCGCCCAAAACAGATCAAACTGATAAGATGACAAAGCATATCAGACCGGATCGAGGGTAATCAGACTGACCAGATCGATATCTCAAAACAGAACAAGCTGATAAGGCATATTACCTATCAGACCGGATCGATGGATTTCAGACTGACTAGATCGATGCTTCAGATCGATCTCAATCTATATCAGTTCAGAGCAGTCTAGGATACATAAAGAATGGCTCCTCAGTCCGAATCATTAACGGCTATTTATTATAGCATTTAATGTCGTAATTAATGCTACAAAGGACCAAAGACTGAAGATTGCCATAAAAGGTAAGAAGACAAAGAAGAGCTTACCTGACAGTCGCCGAAAGTATGAACCAGAACGGCAAGTATCCTGAAGAAGAAGACTGAAGCTTACTCAGAGTTTAAACAGAGTCAAAGTTGCACATTAAGGGAAATAATGTTGTTGGTACTTACAACTATAAAAGGATGCAACAAAAGGAATATACATGACTCTGGCTGATCAATTGAAAACACACAAGAAAGCAAAACAGCACAAGCTTACAAGTTCAGAAGCTCTCGAGCTGAAATTATTCTTAAGCACGATTACTTTGTAATATTTGATCATTTAGGATCACTGTGCGCATTTTGTGTATTCTGTATTGAAAAACAGAAGTGAGAAACAAATTGTAACTGTCAGATAGAGTGTGTCTGAGCAGATCGAGTGACTAGGAGTTTCAGACTGGTAGTGAGGTAAATCCAGCCTGAATTGGGTTTGTACAACAGGATTGTATAAATCAAAGTCTTCTAGTATAAACCTTCCTTAATTGGAAGAAGGGGAGACGTAGAAGGATTACACCACCTTCGAACTTCCAGAAACATATCCTGTGCATTATCTTTCTGCACTTGTTCTTTCACACTAGCCATCGAGCCGTTCTTACATATACAAGAACAGACCGTTCCGCACTTATACTTTCAGTGGTCTGTTCTGCACAAGAGTTGATTAAGAAACAGATTTCTTTCACTAATCCGAAAGAAATCACAAGGGATTAAATTTTACAAGGAGTGTTCATTCACCCCCCCCTCTAAACACTCCGGACCGATCCTAACAAGTGGTATCAGAGCCAGGTTATCTTAATCAGCACAAAGACACTTGAGCTGATGGCATCATTCAACAAAATTCCTATGTTCTCAAAAGAAGACTATGATGACTGGAGAATCAGAATGCAAGCTCATCTGGCAGCTCAGGATGACGATATGTGATTCGTCATCACTGATGGACCAATGAAGATTCTGAAAATCAATACAGCAGTCGCCATTACCGATGGTGAACCACAAATGGTAGAAAAGGACAGATCCCTCTGGACGAATGAGGAAAGAAAGAAAGCAAATCTCGATAATGTGGCCAAAGACATCTTGTTCAAGACATTGGACAAGAACATGTTCAGCAAAATCAAAATGTGCTCTACTGCCAAAGAAATTTGGGAGAAGATAGCACAGCTATGTGAAGGCAACGACCAGACCAAAGAAAACAAGCTGACTGTTGCTCTTCAAAGATTTGAGAGCATAAAGATGAAGAGTGGAGAAACTCTAAATGAGTTTGATGAAAGAGTCACTGGCATGATAAATGAACTGAATGGTCTGGGGAAGGAATATTCTAACAGAGAGATCGCTCTGAAAGTTATGAGAGCTCTGCCAAAGGAATGGGATGTTAAGACCATTGCCATGAGGGAATCAAAAGATCTTAACAAAGTTGAACTCCATGATCTGTTTGCAGATCTTAAGGCCTATGAGTTTGAACTGATAAGCAGAGGTGAAGCAGAGCCATTCATCTCTCAACCAAACAAGGCCCTGGCAGCCATTCCAGACCAGATCGCCTCAACATCAGACCGATCCGCTGAACAGATAAGTAATGATGCTATGTCATTATTTATCAAGAAATTCGGTAAATTCATGTCTAAGAATAAGAGAAACTTCAAACCCTCTCATCATTATAAATCAAGAAAAGATGATGTTGTAACGATCAGGCTTGCTACAATTGTGGTAAGACCGGATATTTTATTGCAGATTGCACCAAACCGAAGAAAGAAGAACGGAAAGAGAAGCATCGTGATGATAGGAAGAAGAAGCACTACAAAGACCACAAGAATAATGGAAAATCCCAAAAAGTCCTAGTAGCTGAAGAGGGAAACAGTAAATGGGCTCAGACAGACTCAGACTCGGAAAGCTCTGAATATTCTTCCAGCGAAAGCGAAGAAGATATTCAATGTCTTATGGCAGACGAAGAGATGAGTCAGACAGACGAGGTATATGATCTTGACTCAAATGAATTTACACGAGAAGAGCTCATGTCCGCACTGCAAGACATGGCTAATGATTATAGGATCTTAGCTGAATCGTTTGAGAAAAATAAAGCTAAAGCCAGTAATCAAATAGATGAGCACAATAAACCAAGCTGCTCTGAGCAGGGTGAGTGCAATAATCTAAAGATCGAGCTGAATAAGATGAAAATCTCCTATGATCAGCTCCATGAAGAAAATAAGAGAATTAGCACACAAAATGCTAAGCTTTCTCATATATTCAAAACATGGACAAAATCCAGAACATCTTTGGAAGAATTACAAGAGGTTCAAAGAAACGTCGGTGATTTCACCGGCATAGGCTTTGACACCAAAGAATGCACCAAAGATGAAACTGAGCTGTCGCTGGTAAAGAACCAAGTCAAACAAATGACATTTGTTAAATCCAGCACAGTATATGAGACTGAAGCACCTAAGATTCAAACAGGAGTCTCTTACGTGAATCAAAATCTGAGAAAAGGGATTGGTTATGTTGACCAAGCCAAAGAAAAGGCACCAGCAAGATTTGCGTCTATCAGACCAAATCCAAAGGTGCAAGATCTAAGGCAAGGAAGACAATACAATTACTACAATTCGAAACCGATTCAACGAAGATATAGACTACCTTATGAGAATCAAAGGATTCCACAGCGCACACATTATCACACACAACATCGAAACAGACCAGCACACAGCACACCTTACACACACAAGCCATTGAAGCTGATACAGGTGTGGGTTCCCAAAGGGCTAATCCGTTCTGGACCCAAATAGGATTGGGTACCAACAATAATTATATTTGATGACAGGTACCGAAGAAACTCGCATCAGACTGGTATTTGGACAGTGGGTGTTCTCGTCACATGACTGGAAACATCGAGCTGCTGTCTGAAGTCACAGAATGTACTGGACCCAAGATCATCTTCGGAGATAACTCAAAGGGTAAGACCGTGGGCAAGGGTAAGATTGTCCATGGTAACATTATTATCAATGATGTGCTGTTAGTTGAAAATCTGTGCTATAATCTGATTAGTATAAGTCAACTCTGTGATAATGGTTATGCTGTAGAATTTCACAAACACACTTGCACTGTTAAATCATCAGACGGTATAACCATGCTTGTAGGAATCAGGAATGGAAATACATATAAGATTAACTGGAATCATGCTCAACCTGATAATCCTACTTGCTTCATCGCTAACAATGATAATAAACACTGGCTGTGGCATAAACGCTTGAATCATATCAATTTTAAGACTATCTCTAGCCTGTGTAAACATGATTTAGTCATCGGTCTGCCCAAGATCGATTTTGCTAAGGATAAGATCTGCGAAGCTTGCCAAATGGGCAAACATATCAGATCATCCTTCAAGAACAAGAATGCCAAATCCTCCTCCCGCTGTTTAGAATTATTGCATATGGACTTGTTTGGTCCTATACCAATAACAAGTTTAGGGGGAATGAGGTATACTCTTGTTGTTATTGATGATTACTCACGCTTTACATGGACTATATTTTTGAGCAGTAAAGATCAGACCGGTCAGAAGTTGATCAAGCTGCTGAAACGCACTCAGAACGAGAAATCATCCAGCATAGACAGGATTCGTAGTGACAAAGGCACTGAGTTTTCAGATCAGAATCTTGAATCCTTTCTAGAAGATCATGGAATCAAGCATGAGTTCTCAGCCGCTCGAACTCCTCAACAGAATGGAGTTGCAGAACGAAGAAACAGAACGCTCAAGGAAGCATCAAGAACAATGCTTGCTGATTCTGGTATTTCGCAAAAGTTCTGGGCAGAAGCTGTAAACACTGCTTGCTACACTCAAAATCGGTCTATGATTAACAAGAAGCTGAATCTCACCCCATATGAAATATTGACTGGTAACAGACCGTCTATTTCTCACCTTCATGTATTTGGCTGTAAATGCTTCGTTCACAACAATGATAAAAATCATCTTACAGCATTTGAAGCTAAGTCAGATAATGGAATATATTAGGATATTCATCAACTAGTAAAGCTTATCGAGTTTTTAATAATCGAACCTTAACTGTAGAAGAATCTGTTCATATAGTTTTTGATGAATCTTTATGTGTTGAGTGCAACAAAGAATCAATTCAAAATCAGATGGAAAATGTCCATCTCGAAGCTAACAGTGATGATGAGATTGTAGCTAACAGGTCAAGAGACAATCCACCAGAACCTGAAGTACCAGACAGACCGGATCAAGGCATTGAAGCTTCTTCAGATCGAGCTGATCCGGATGTTCCTCACTCAAACGTTAAAGCAGATACTGATCATGCTGCTACTACTCATCTGACCGGACCAGACAAAAACCTTTCTTATCTCTCTTGAGAAAGAGGATATATAGAAAGATAACTCGATCAATGTCCAGAGTCAAGCTATCGATGGACTAAGAAGCATCCACCTAATCTAGTGATTGGTAGTCCCTCTGCACCGATCAGAACCAGAGGACAGATGATGGATGAGTTCACTCATGCTGCCTTCATCTCAACTCTGGAACCTAAGAAGATCGATGAAGCCCTGACTGATTTCAACTGGATTAAAGCAATGCAAGAAGAGCTTAATCAATTCGAACAAAATCAAGTTTAGAGTCTAACTCCCAGACCAAGCGATCGGCCTGTAATTGGGACCAGATGGGTCTTCAGAAATAAGCTGGACGCAGATGGAACTGTGGTTAGAAACAAAGCCAGACTGTTGGCACAAGGATTCAGACAAGAAGAAGGAATCGACTTCGATGAATCATTTGCACCAGTCGCCAAACTTGAAGCTATCCGAATCTTTCTTGCATATGCTGCCTTTAAAGACTTCAAAGTATATCAGATGGACGTCAAGAGCGTCTTTCTTAATGGAAAGCTTCAGGAAGAAGTCTATATTGAGCAACCACCTGGATTTCATAACCATTTGTATCCCAATCATGTATACCTACTGAATAAAGCAGTGTATGGTCTGAAACAAGCTCCAAGAGCCTGGTATGACACCCTATCTCAATTTCTGCTGAACCATGATTTTCAGATCAGCTCAGTAGATAAAACTCTCTTTAAATTTATTAAGGGGGAACATACCCTATTAGTTCAGATTTATGTTGATGACATAATCTTTGGGTCAACTAACCCCAAATTGTGCGAGAAATTTTCTAAGTTAATGCAGGGACAGTTTGAGATGAGCATGATGGGAGAACTCTCTTTCTTTTTGAGTCTCCAAGTCAAACAGCTCAGCAATGGTATTTTCATCAACCAGACCAAGTATACCAAAGAGCTCCTCAAGAGATTTGGAATGGAAACATGCTCAACTGCATCAACTCCAATGAGTCCAACAATCAAGTTAGACAAAGATGAAGGGGGAACGACAGTTGAAGTAACCATGTATAGAGGACTAATCGGATCGCTATTGTATCTTACAGCGAGTCGGCCTGATATTATGTTCTCAGTCTGTATGTGCGCCAGATTTCAGTCAGAACCAAAGCAATCACATTTTATTGCTGCCAAGCGTATTCTGAAATACTTAAAAGGATCTCAGAACGTTGGTCTTTGGTACTCCAAAGATTCAAACTTCAGCTTGATCGGATATTCAGACGCAGACTACGCTGGGTGTAAGATTGATCGTAAAAGCACCAGTGGAACATGTCAATTTCTAGGTGAAAGATTGATCTCTTGGTTCAGTAAAAATCAGACATCGATTGCCACATCTACAGCTGAAGCAGAGTATCTAGCCGCTGGAAGCTGTTGCGCTCAAATGCTTTGGATTCAACACCAGCTCAAAGACTATGGCATCCAAGCTGTTGACTCTCCGATATTTTGCGACAACACAAGTGCAATCGCTATAACGTATAATCCAGTTCTGCACTCTCGAACAAAGCACATTGATATACGACATCATCTTATTCGAGATCATGTTGGCAAAAAGGAAATTCGGATCGAGCACATCTCAACAGAGCAGCAAGCAGCAGACATCTTCACCAAACCGCTCCAGAGGCTAAGTTTAATTATTTCCGTCAAATTCTTGGTTTAATTGACTTATCTTAATAGTTTAGATGTTTTCTTACTTTCGCACTTAAAGATTTTTGTTGCCACAGATCGATAATACAATGTTCAGAAAGACACAGACCGGTCCGAACTTTCAGACCGATCCATGTCAATCTGATGTTATCCCATGATCTGTCTGGTCAATACATCTTTTGTACAAAAACAGCCCGTACTGATCGCACTTTAACCGCCTTATCTATCTGTTATCCTGACCGTTTATTTTGAATTTCTTTTTATCAATCATCGAGATAAAGACACGTGTCTTCTCTCTCCTATTTAGCGGGCTGAACATTTCATCCTCTTTCACTTTTTACAATTTACCGCTATCTGTTTTCCTATTCTTTCACTCTCCAAAATCTTCGCACTCTTTTACCTTCATTCCAATGGCTACCATTACTCACAACTCTCTCTCCGTTGAGTTTAATGATATTTACAGGGCAGAAGATGCAGAGATGGTGTCCATCTTCCGAGCTTTGGAATCATCTGGTCTGAGAAACTTTCTGGAGTGCAGCACAGTTGTTTATGAATCAGAAATCCGCGAACTATTCGTCAATGCCGTCTCCCAGAAGACATCAATATCCACTACTGTCAAGGGAAAATCATTTGAGATCTCGCCGATGACGCTGGCCAAAACCTTTGGCCTCCCCAATTCCGGACTGACAGAATTTGGACAGATTCCTCAAGCGCCACTCTCAGCTCTTCAAGGGAAGATTTCTATTTTTGGCCACCGCTTGCAACCCTCGTTTAAGAAGAAGGAAATGCTCTTCCATTTCCAGGTGCTGTGCGAAATAGTGGGCAAGCCTCTTTTGGGCAAAGCAGGAAGTTTTGACGCTGTAACCGCAGAGAAGTTCAGGGCTATGGCGGCTATAGTATCCGGACAGAAGATGAACTGGTCCGTGATTCTTTTTGGAGTTATGATGGAAACGGTGATTGCATCAAAATAGGCCGTATGCTTTGCTGTTCCTCTCAGCAAGCTACTGGAGTCCTTAGACATCGTGCTGGGAAAGCAGTCCGCTCTCAGTCCCTTCAAGATTCTAAACTCCAAAGGGCTCGCACTGCTGAAGTCCAAGAGTGCTCCGCCTACTCCTGCCACTCTGGCTGCAGTCAAGATTGAGAAGGGCGAAGAACAAGTTGTTGCGCGCAAACCTTGGGTCTAGCGCAAGCTGACCATCCAGACTGATTCTGAAGAAACTCAGTCTGCTCCCTCGCCACCAACCAAGCCACTTCCCAAGAAGCCCAGAACCCAGATTACCAAACCACTCAAAACTCTACCCCTACCCATATTGCCACCAACTAAAGCCACCCCTGCACCCCAACCTTCAAAACAAGTTTCAACCACTTCAACCCCTGCACCTCAACCTTCAACCCAAACTTCAACCCCTGCACCCCAAGTCACTATCCGAGTCCCCTCTGCCATTCCCGTGGTGAAAGGGATTGTTATCACTGAGTTGGGCGACTATACCCAATCAGGGATCAAGTCCCCTTCCTCCACCGGCAAGGGAAAATCCATTCTCTCCGAACCAATCTCCTCTAAACCCAAATCGGCAGCGCAGACAGCCATCGACATTGCTATGGAGGATGTTGATGAGAAGGTGAAGGCACTCATTGTGGTCTTTGATGAGTACGTCGAGTACCGGACTGTCAACCACATTGAGATGTTCTTCGGAAAGCTGAACAGACTGAAGAAGATGGAAGAGGAAGTTCTAAAAGGAACAGAGACCGATGATGTTCGGCTTGCCGTGCAGCGCAAAGAACTATTTACGGCAAATCAAAAATTCAGTCTGGCCACTCTGCTCCTAGCTGCTAAGAAAGAGAACTTTGATCCGATTGGTCCAACTGCCAGAGATGATGGGGCCGTTATTGCTCAATTAGAGATAGATGTTCATGCTCTTCACTTAGCTGTCCGTTTTCAACGACAGAAGCTTAGTGTATCCACTCCAGCAACCAGCCCGGATCATCCCTCTGCAAGCAAGACTCTGGCAGAACCTTTCGTTGAGGTTATTCATTCTGATGCAGCAGAACAGACAGCCGAGCAAGCAGCGGATCAGACTGCAGAGCAAGTACCAGACCTGACAGCGGAGCAGCCATTGCCTAATGCTCCGTCTGCGACAGATGATGAACCATTGAATGTCTTGTTGGACTCTCCAACAACATCTATTCCTTTGGGGTCATCAGTCTCCCACGTTCAAATCAGTCCAACAGCAGAACTTGCAACAGTTGGCGCTCCAGAGTTCGTCGATCCGGATCTGGTGGTGTCCACCGTTGTTGCAGCTCTCCAGATTGAGGAGCCCTCCAGACCCAGCACTCCTCCAATCCAATTAGATGAAGATATGGCTTTCATTCAAGCATTTTCTTCGGATCTGGTCACCTTGATCCGGTCCGAAAGTCACCAAGCTGCTGTATCTTCACTTGTCCCGTTTGCTGAAGACGATGAACAGGCCTTGTCCTCATCAGATCGCTCTCCCAGCCGACTATCTGATGCACCTCCATCTCTGGCAAGGACCCTTCAGCACTTATCTGGCAACTGTCTGTCTCTCTCTCAGCGTGTTCTAGAGGTTCATCAAGGCCAGAGGGTTACATCTCTGGACTTTGATTCATTTAAAGAGAAGATGACAGCCAGTATCGGCAGCCTTCAGTGAGGCATAAATGATCTGTTTTCTCAGCAAGCCACTTATAAGAACAGCCTGAGAAAAGAGCAGATCGAGCTAGAGCATCTGTTGCCAATTCCCTCCGCGCTCAAGACGTTCGTCTTGACGCTATCAGCGCGCAGCTAGCACAAGTTGTTGATTTTCTTCAAGAGATTGCTGCTGACAAAAAGGGGGAAAAGAAGAAAGATTTCAGGCCGCATCAGTCTCAGTCTTCTAGAAATAGAATTATCAGACTGTCTGTATTTAGGATTTTTGGTGATAAATAAAAATCCCCTTTCAATTAAGTCCTTGTTCATTTATTTTGAACTATAATAAAAGGATTAATCGATCCAACTTAATTATGTTCATTTATTTTGAACAAGAAGAAGTAATTGATCCGAAAGTTTTCGCTTCAGAGTTCTTATCAGACTGGTTAAAAAGACTTAGAAGCTAGGTTTTGTCATCATCAAAAAGGGGGAATTTGTTAGTTCCGGATCTTATCGATGAGATTTTAAAGATGATAAAACATATCAGACCGGATCGAGGGTAATCAAACTGACCAGAACGATCGCCCAAAACAGATCAAGCTGATAAGATGACAAAGCATATCAGACCGGATCGAGGGTAATCAGACTGACCAGATTGATAGCTCAAAACAGAACAAGCTGATAAGGCATATTACCTATCAGACCGGATCGATGGATTTCAGACTGACTAGATCGATGCTTCAGATCGATCTCAATCTATATCAGTTCAGAGCAGTCTAGGATACATAAAGAATGGCTCCTCAGTCCGAATCATTAACGGCTATTTATTATAGCATTTAATGTCGTAATTAATGCTACATAGGACCAAAGACTGAAGATTGCCATAAAAGGTAAGAAGACAAAGAAGAGCTTACCTGACAGTCGCCGAAAGTATGAACCAGAATGGCAAGTATCCCGAAGAAGAAGACTGAAGCCTACTCAGGGTTTAAACAGATTCAAAGTTGCACATTAAGGGAAATAATGTCGTTGGTACTTACAACTATAAAAGGATGCAACAAAAAGAATATACATGACTCTGGCTGATCAATTGAAAACACACAAGAAAGCAAAACAGCACAAGCTTACAAGTTCAGAAGCTCTCGAGCTGAAATTATTCTTAAGCACGATTACTTTGTAATATTTGATCATTTAGGATCACTGTGCGCATTTTGTGTATTCTGTATTGAAAAACAGAAGTGAGAAACAAATTGTAACTGTCAGATAGAGTGTGTCTGAGCAGATCGAGTGACTAGGAGTTTCAGACTGGTAGTGAGGTAAATCCAGCCTGAATCGGGTTTGTACAACAGGATTGTATAAATCAAAGTCTTCTAGTATAAACCTTCCTTAATTGGAAGAAGGGGAGACGTAGAAGGATTACACCACCTTCGAACTTCCAGAAACATATCCTGTGCATTATCTTTCTGCACTTGTTCTTTCACACTAGCCATCGAGCCGTTCTTACATATACAAGAACAGACCGTTCCGCACTTATACTTTCAGTGGTCTGTTCTGCACAAGAGTTGATTAAGAAACAGATTTCTTTCACTAATCCGAAAGAAATCACAAGGGATTAAAATTTACAAGGAGTGTTCATTCACCCCCCCTCTAAACACTCCGGACCGATCCTAACAGCACCGTATCAGAGACTTATCAGATCTTCAAGAGCTCGTTAGTGCCAAATGATTGTTGCAATTGATTGCATAATTGCTCAAATTCTTTATTTATTTACATCTTTATAAGAACGAAATCCCTGTAAAACTATTGTAACAGTTGTGACTGTGTGTCAAACTGATTTGTGTAGATCCATGCTGTAAGAGTGACCTCACCTGTGGAGCTGCTAGGAGTATAGACTATCTGTGTCGTATTATCCTAAGTAGGTTGTATGCTGAAAAGTATAAACCAAGTCTTCTAGTGGATTCTTCCTACAAAGGAAGAAGGAGAGATGTAGAGCGTTGTGCTTCGAACTTCCAGAAACAATCTGTGTCCATTTATTTTCAGTCATTTACTTACTGCGCAGATATTAATTGTTGGTATCTATTCAGTAGATCATAAATATATTATTTACCAGTAGACACCAAGCCGTTATTAGTTCAGTAGACATTGTCTACTATATTCATTTCAGCATACCCCGTCTACTGTGATCATTTTAGTAGTATAATGTACTCTTCATTAGTCCGGTAGATATTGGCTATCGTTGTTACTTGACCAGTAGACTAACGTAATCAACTCAACTTATTCGTTGTTCCAATCGAGTTTTTTTCCGCACTTACTCAGTTACTCGACTGATCGGTCTTAAACAAGAAAATGCTTGTGGTTGCTAACAAAATCGAAGCAGATTTTAAAATAGCTAAGTTGAGCATGTTCAGGTATTCAACCCCTCTTTCTATTTGCACACCCCCGATCCTAACATATTAGAAGTTACTTAAAAAATAGCTTTGAAAGTGATATTTAATTTTCTTATCATAATCATAATAGAATGGCATTGTTGAAAAAAAGCATATATTGTTGATAAATTTTTTAATAAGGGTATAATTTATAGTTTAAAAGGAGAAATGAGGTGGAGTGAAAACAAAGTATGATTAATATATACAATTAATAATTCAATAAAATTTAGTGGACGTTGACCGTAGTTTATGGGAGGAAATTATACTCGTAGAAAAATATTTCATGGCCTATCAATCTTATTTTTTTAAACCGAAAGGATAATTAATAAATATTGAAGCCACGACCTTTGAGGCAAATGGCGGTGCATTAATTTTAAGTACTTCTCAAAGAAAAAAATTAATTAAAATCCACACCTAGCCTACACTTATGGTGAATACAAGTATTGATATGATGAATGGCGTCATTATTGTACATTTCATAGTGAACAAATGTTTGGGAGCAATAATCTTTTTCGTAGTTAAGAGAGTGATCGAATCATGATATAATCAGCTGTTGTATGGTTACAATATTTGAGTTATACCATTATCATAAACTACAACTTTTGATAAAGTGGCACATATGATCCTATAATTAATATCAGAACCAAGCCTCAATTCTAAATTTCTAATGGATTGCAAATAGTATAATATTGATGGAGTATAATAATTGCATTCGTTTCGGTTTAAAAGATTTGATTGTTCTGTTACCACCAATTATAATTTTTGATAAGACGGTAAACATTTGATTCTACAATACTTTACTAGAAAATAATTTTGAAATGATATTTGGATGTGTTTTTTTTTATTATTATTCTTTGTTTGTTGAAAGAAATGAAATGGAATGTAATTTATGATGGTCTATAATAAACAGAAAGCAATGAAATCATTAAAAACATCTCAATAAATATAATTAAATAATATTTGTGCTTTTCTTATTTTATTTGATTATAGATGACGTGCGAAAAGGATTTTTTAAAATAAAAAAAATTGAGTAATTTTACTTTTAAAAACATACTCTGTAAGTTGCCTAATTCTCTAAGATTTATTGTATTAGGAAATTAATTTTTTTTAAATGCAATAAGATAAAACGCTGAAAACTCGTTGAGTGTTTTAGATTAAGTGTTTATCTTTTTTTCAAATTAAAAAATGGATATTGGATGCTTGATTACTTCTATTATTATTGCTCTAAAATTCATATAAAAACGGAAGCAGATAAGCATGTTATGATATGTTTCTATCTGTTTTAAGTTGCACGTTGATAATTTTATAATAAATTGAAGTTTAATAAGTGTTTTTGTATTTTAATATTAAACATTTTGTAGTAAATTGAAGTTCATTAAGTTATGTTTTATTTTAATATCAAACGATGTTTTTGTTTACAAATAACTTTTCAAATTTTAAGTAAAAATAATATAAAAGTGTTTTGAATAAGCAAACTAAAACATATCTTTATACAAATATCAAGACAAGAGAGGAGATAAATAATGAGCATCAACGGTAAATTAACAAAATATTAGATAATTATGAAAAATAAAAATAAAAAAGATTTATAAGGAGTTCGAATATGATTTAATGCCGCTATATTATCACTTCTCAAACTACGAAAGAATTCACTAGAAGATCTCATTCGAGGGAATCCTTTACAATCACTTCTCAACAATACTCGTATAAAATGTAAGTAAATAATATAAAATAACTTGTTAAAAATTTAATTAAATACTAATTCTTGGAGAGTGAGTTTGGTTGAAATTCTTGATAACGAGTCTTGTTTTCTCTCTCTCTTTTTATTTTTGATAGAGTGAGTGACTAAGTAATTTTCCGCACGTTATGGGATTCGAGCTCGAGTCTCTTAAAGTGGAGATGAGCTCTTACCAGCTGGGCTAAGTTCAGGAGCTCGAAACTTGTACTTTTTTTAGAGGGGGATGTGCTAAATATTTTTCAACACACTCCGGGACACGAAGTCAAGTATCTTCAAAGTGGATGTGCCATCTTACCAGCTGGGCTAGGCCCATGAGCTCAACGAGTCTTGTTTCTCTATCTCCTTATATTGTTGACATACTCCATTGGTAATAAGATTAATTTTGGTATCACACTTAAAACGTGTTGGAACATAATTTTAGAGATGCCAAAACATTCTAAGGATCTTAGTTAGCTGAACCAACCGACTAAACGAAGTCACCTTGCTGGATCCTCCTCGGCTGTTAGTTAACTGAAGACAATATTGAACTCAGCCAATGCAGTATACTAAATGGAACTACCTCGACTGTAAACTACCTAACTGAAAGTGACTAGTCAAACTACAAATCAAAGTACAGAGAGACGTCAGTTCCAACCCAAAATTACTAATAAAAGAAGTCAATGAACATTAAATACACTCAGCACTATTAAGAAACTGAGACATTGATCATTTAATGCTAGACAAAAGAAACTTTGCAAAAAGTAAACTACAAGTTGTAGACAAATACAGAGACCTTGATCCAAGAGTTATGAACGTTGGAATCTGCAAGTATTTAAGGACGAGATCTATGAAGAAATAAGTGTGTTTTTTGCATAAAAGTTTAAGTCAGTTATTCAAGTATTCTGTAGGATCGAACGCTTACCGCTTTACCAATAACTATAGTTAAGGGCAATGACGCAACATCAATCTTTTCAACCACACATTGGCACAAGCGCCACGTGTTCGACCGATCACAAAGCAGAGACATTATTGAACCCAAACAATCCCTCCCCCAATAATTGCACTCTCTGCAACTCATGGGAATCGAACACGCGATCTTGGCTCTGATACCAAACGCTTACCATTTTACCAATAACTATAGTTAAGGGTAATGACACAACATCAATCTTTTCAACCGTACACTGGCACAAGCGCCACATGTTCGACCAATCACAAAGCAGGGGCAATTGTTGAACCCCAACATATTCAATACGTATTCAAAGCATTCAATAATTACTGGAGCAGCTCACTAACCTGATCTATCACACTAATTTGTTCTCCTCAAGCATGTGTAGGAATTTTTTTGGTGAGCCCAAATTGAGATTGGGTCCAAGTTGGTTATTGAGAACAAATTTGGTTTGAATGGTCAATGGTCTAGAAATCCCACATTGGGATTTTAAACCAATAAAGATTTGTTTATATTGAGAAAAAAATTAAGAGAGTGTAGTCTAGTGGGAAAGAGGAGTGATCCTCGTGCGCCGTCCGTCTGTCCGCTCGGTTCCGCTAAGCTCGACGCGCGTGTCGCTGCCGCGAAGGCTTCCCTAGAAGATTGACCTTTCACCTACTCATCGGTTTTGATATCATACCTTGATTGCTGAGAGTTAATGGATTTAAGTGAGACTTAAATCTGAGATTTATGTTGAGGCTTCTCAGCTACCCCACTATGCATTGTCATTTATGTCTTGACCTTTGGTAGGTCTGCTGTTGCAGCTATATAAGCTGCTCCAGCCTCATTCTTTAGTTCATCCCGAAATTGCATTTCATATTATATCATCTTATCTTCTTGAGGGTACTACACATTGCTAAGTGTTCGAGTTAGTCTGTCTGGATTTCCGCTTCAATCCAAACAGAGGTGTTCGGGCATTATACCTTGGAACTCTCTTGTCCAGGAGGCCAGAAGTTGTAGGCGGGCAATTTAGAGTTTGCGGGCACAGTTTACTGTGGCATCGTCCATTTCAGATACTACACAACAAAGCTTCTACACAGTATATTCAAACTGTTAAGCATTTTATTTATAAGACAGTGTTTGTGATCTTTTGATGTTTCGTCTACTTGAACAAAAGAAGAGAACCAACAGCACGAACCATTCTTTCTGTCTGATATATTTGAGTTCATGTTACTTATTTACTCACTCTATTTTATCCGTTTAGAGCCTAGTTACAGAGAGTTTTCTACGTAATCTGCATAAAATTTATCTTTGTTGTTCAGTTAGACAAGGAGTTTCAATGAAGTGGGGCTTAAAGAATACTACATTGTATAGATCAGTATGGTAAATTGCATCACTTTAAGTTAAATTATATTATCAACTACATTAAGAGTTTTTTACTTGAGTAATTATCCAAAGATTCTTATAAAAAAAATCGTATAACTTATAATAACCAATCTCACATGTTAATTGGCCATATCGTAAAGACTAGACTTTTCATGTGTGCATTAATAAAGAGGGGTGGACCTTTCTTCTTTGGTCGTTGCTCTCCACAATATTTTATGTAGGATAGTAATAAATTATAAATATGTGGACTTAATTTATAGTTTTATAATTAATATAAAAAAAATAGGCATGGTTACTAAATATAGCATAAAATGCTATCAACAACTGAGAAATTAAACTGCTGTCAAAACTATTTTCCATCTACATATTTCACTAAAAGATGTCTCTAACATCATTCTAACAGTGGGAATTATTAAATATTTTACGAATATAACAATGAAACTTATTATTAAATTAAGTATACGTTGTTTGGGACACGATGTGTACATATATTAAATTTTAACTAATTTCCGCTGGGTTTTTTGATAAGCAAATAATTTTATTAAATAAAACACTAGGGATACACATCGAAATTTTACAATAGTTTGATAAATTCAACACAAACATGGCTACTCTCTAAGCAAAATCCAAGCAGATTAATTGAAATAGAAACCAATCGTTAACATTATAGGATTCTATGCTATCTTGTTTAGCCACAAACCATATCCAAATGGGATCTGTATGTTCGTTCCATGTTTAAACCTAAAATTTGCCTAAGTGTGGGTGCTCGTGATGTTCGAGCTTGTTGCGGATATTACTTGTTTATCAATGGGATAGTCGGTCCATGTTTAAACCTAAAATTTGCTTAAGTATGGGTGCTCGGGATGTTCGAGTTTTTTTGGATTTTACTTATTATTTTCGGTCCATGTTTATACCTAAACTCTGCCTAAGTGTTTTAAGCTCTGGAGGTTCGAGCTTGTTTGGATTCTATTTGTTTATTCATGAGATCGGGATGTTCGGTCCATGTTTAAACCTGAAATATGCCTAAGTGTGGGTGCTCGGGATGTTCGAGCTTGTTCGGATTTTACTTGTTTATTCATGGGATCGGGAACTTCTGTCTATGTTTAAACCTAAAATTTGCCTAAGTGTGGATGCTTGGGATGCTCGAACTTGTTCGGATTATACTTGTTTATTCATGGAATCGAGATATTCAGTCCATGTTTAAACCTAAAATTTGTCTAATGCTCGGGATGTTCAAGCTTGTTCGTATTTTACTTGTTTATTCATGGGATCGGGATGTTCGGTCTATGTTTAAACCTAAAATCTGTCTAAGTCGTTGTGCTCATGATGTTCAAGCTCATTCGGATTTACTTTTTATTCATGGGATCGGGATATTTGGTCAATGTTTAAAACTAAAATCAACCTAAGTGTTTGTGCTCGGGATGTTCGAGCTTGTTCGGATTTACTTTTTTATTCATGAGATCGGGATGTTCGGTTCATGTTTAAACATAAAATCTGCCTAAGATTTGTGCTCGAGCTTGTTTGGATTTTACTTGTTTATTCATGAGATCGGGATGCTCGGTCCATTTTAAACCTAAAATGTGCCTAAGTGTTTGTGCTTGTGATGTTCGATCTTGTTCGGATTTTACTTTTTATTCATGGGATCGGGATGTTCGGTCCATGTTTAAACCTAAAATATGCCTAAGTGTTTGTGCTTGTGATGTTCGATCTTGTTCGTATTTTACTTTTTATTCATGGGATCGGGATGTTAGATCCATGTTTAAAACTAAAATCTGCCTAAGTGTTTGGACTCAATATCTATTGAGACAAGACATCAAAAAAGATGCTTTCATTAAGATAAAAATAAATAAACAAGTAATATAGGGATTAAACATAAAAAAAACAACTACATACTACAACTCAAACAGCTTGGGATGAAGGATGTCTAGAGCAGCATCCTGAGCGGTTCAGAATCTCCCCAACCATCATGTGGGCATGTACAAAAATATAAAGAATGATCACTAAGAAGAAGAATACTTAGGAGATCATCAATATAGAAGATTTACCTGAACGAACAAGTTGGAAAAGTCGTTCACCAGGTTGCTGAAGGACAGTTCCCCGAGATGTTTTTTGTCGGGGCTGTTGGAGATGAAGGAAAGCATTTGGGTTCAGGTTTTTTTATGAGAGGGGTCGCTCGAAGAGTATTCCCAATGAGGCTCTTGTTTCCCCGAGGTAGGTCGAAGGCTACTCGGCTCACCAAGGGCAGGTTGGGACGATGCTCGAGGGATAGAAGGGGGAGTAGATGTTGTGGCTCTTTTGGCGGGAGGAGTTTTGGAGGTTGAGTCCTGGCCCTCGGGTGCTACACTTTTATGAGGCCGAGAAACCAGGGACTCTCCTTCTAGTTGTTGTAATATCAATGATGGAAGAAGTGGGGGACACCACCAAATCTTCTCAGTAGAAGGTGGTGCAGGAACAATAGACCCGAATGCATGTCCAGAGACTTGCCCTTCTGGGCCCTCGTTTTCACGTTTGCAGTCATCCTTGCCTTCATCATTTCCTCTGCTGCATAAAATGAACAAAGGAGTTAGTCCAATCAATGTCAATATTGTTGAGAGCTGGAAATGCTCGAATTGCTCACCGAGGGTCATATGCAGTGATAATCTTCGGGCCCAGGAAGACCAAGTACTATAGCTCGTTGTTAATCAGCTATGCCAGGTTGAAACATTGGTCGCCAAGTTTTTGACAAACAAAAAGGTTCGGCCTCAAGGAGACTCTTGATTGACTTGGCTCTCGGGAGACTTTCTCTCCATACCAAGGGGCAATCCCAATGCTGGAATGGTCAAGCAAAAAAGTAAAAAAATTCCAATATTTTATCGAAGATGGTAGTTCTCGAGGAAACCAACAACTGTGCAAGAAGAAAAATAAAAAATCCCGATTTCTTTTTTATTCAATTGAAAAAAGCAATGAAAGAGCTCGGGGTATGGGAAATACCAAGAAAAGAAAGAACTATGAAAAAGCAGCCATCAGTCGATAGCTATTAGGGAAGAGTTGACTAAGAGAGAAAGTAAAGCAATTAGATATATCAAGGAAAAACGGGGGGATTGGAAAGCGAAGCCCTCCTCGAAGCCGACCTAGATAAAAAGGATAGTATCCCTCTGGGGAAGGTAGGGCGAGAGCCCTAAGGATCAATAATGGAGATGTCTTCAGGAATTTCCCACTCAGCTCGGATGTAGGAGAGATACAGGTCGGAACGAACTCTTGATTCAAATATTTCGAACCAAGGGACACTGGCTTTCACCAAGGCTTGTTCAGTATTGTAATGCTCGGAATCTAATTATCATGCTAAAATCGAGTTTAATATGATAGTTAACTGATAATTATGGATTGTGGTCTTTTTGCATTTGAACTCGGCTTGAGAAAAAATCGAGTGCGGTTGAATAATGTGATTTAGTCAAAATTATTTACTGGATAAATGGTTGAGAGTAATAATGTGAATTAGTGAAGTAATTATGAATTTGAATTAGTATAGTAATTATTGAAGTTGAGTTATACTTAGTGAGTTTTGGGGTTGAATTTATAATGTGGATTTAAACCTAGGGACTTAATGGCAAAAGATGATTATTATATTATCTTCTCCCTTCACACATTTTTCACCCACTAAAATCGGCTTGCACACACACACTTCTCCAACTTTTCTCATCTTTCAAAATCCAAGGTAATATCACATATTAGGGCTCAAATCATAGGAGTCAGTGCAAGAAGTAAGTTATTTATATTTTGATGTTAGTTTTATTGAATTTTGATTGTAATTTTTTGTAAGTTGTTGGATTAATGTTTTGGGGATGTTGAGTTTGATGATGATTTTTTGAATTTGTTGACTAAATGTTAAATATGAAGTAATGTTTGTAGATGAAGAGTAGTGTGTGTGGAAAAGAGGAGTTGATGTTGGGTGATGGAGTGGGCATGTTGAGGTTGAAAAGTGGTTAAAATGGAGAAATTTTGTGTAACAGCATCGACCTATCGATCGGAAAGGTGCAATGGTCGATCGGTCAAAGGTCGTAGCAAGGGGTGGCAATTATGGCGCCTACGGATCGATCGGGAGAACCGATCGACCGGTCAGTGGAAGCGAGCGATCGATCGGTCGGTTTAACCGAGCGACCGGTCGGTCGGTTTAACTGATCGATCGGTCGGTCGGCTTAAATAGTTCAAGTTTTCAATTTCTTCAAATTTTGAGATGAAGTATTTTATAATTGATTTTGATGATAGTTATGATATTTTGGGGAAGTTTTTATCAATGGTACAAGGTTGCATCAATTGAACCTTAGAAAGATATGTACTATTTGATTGAGTTAATTGATAACTCAAATGAATAAATGATAAAATGAAGGTTTGAGTAGTATATGGAGTATGATAATCATGACTGATCATGATAGGAGGTATAACATATGTTATAAATGATTAATGAAATATTGATATTGCATTGTTATTCAAGATATTGTACACGCTTCCGGTTGTCGAGTGTGTCTAAATCATGTCGTCGACCTTAAGGTACGTAGTGATGTACGGGCATGTTTAGTATGAGGTAATTTAATGATTATGCACCTATGATTTGTTAATCTAAAGTAAGGATAAGGAATTGAAACATGTATTGGATGTAAATGATATTGTGATTATGATTTGAATTATTGTAATAAAGCGGGGACAAAGTGCCACTATTAATAATTATGATTTGAACATAATGATGAATTGTGGGTATGTCGAAAGTATTGAGTTGAAAAGTAATGGAATAACAATATCAAATGTAATTTCATGGAATTGTGTAAGATTGAAACAAGTATAACTCATAAAAGCATTGCTGGCTTGGAAATATACAGGGAGTACATCTTATAGATTTTCAATAATCTTAATTTACTGCTTTAAAATTCATATATTGATATGATCTTGAATTATTATATTAGAGTTTGCTCACCCTGTGTGACGCGATGTTGTCTATTGAAACATGTAAACATGTGCGATATCATTTCAGAAGCAAGCTTCAGATACTCACACCAGAATTGCTCCGGATGTATTGTACGAAAATTGATGCTGGTAGTTAATGTTTTAAGCAATTCAATTCACATTCATTTATTTATGGCTCGATCTGTGAGCCTTTGGAGGCATGCACGTGGACTGTATAAATGTTTTAAGGTTTCCCTTTCATTTGGTTAAATTATGTGCTTTAACGATGAGAAGAGTGAACTCTAGGAATTGGAGAGTTAATTATGTCATGTTTTACTGATTGAGGAAATATATTTTATACTTGTACATGGATGTCTCAATTATGGGAAAACTCTGTCATATGTTTTATGGAAATCACACCATAAATGACAGATATAAATAGAAAGTATTAAGGAATTATATTCGTTTTTTCACATACGACGTCATAAATACGCTAACATTGTATGATTGGTTTGGGGCTTTACAAGTATCATCATGTTCATTCTCCCTCCAAAGAGCCGAAGAGCCTGAAAAGCTGCATGTCTCCTCGCTATCCGAGGAGGATGAAGGCAAATGGGGAAGACTGAACCTCTATCCCCCCGTAAAGGTGCCATACTGGTCAATTTCCCGCATTGCGGAATCGGTTGTACTCTCAGAAGGAGAAGACCTACTTTGTTGAGAGTAATTCGAGAGCTTTGAAGATAAGTTGCTTGTTTGCATATTGCTAGCTCGAAACAAGTTGAAATAAAAGGTGAAATTGACATGATATGACTATGTATTTATTGGGTTGGCTAGTCGAACTATCACAGATTGAATAAAAATTGAAGGGACAATCATAGATTGGCCTTGGGAACCAAACATCGATAGTTGTCATTTGAATTCAAGCGGAAAAACTAGGCGGGAAAAAAGAGCGGCAAAAGAACTCCGAACAGAAGCAAAGCTTAGATTTTACCCGAGAACGATAAACCAATACCTCAACCTTGCTCGTCTTGCTTTACTTCAGGGGGTGAGATGATGTCATAGATCTCCTCGAGTAAAATTCCACATAGTGACCGAGCAGAGGATAAATGACTAGGGTAAAGTCCCACATGGTGGCCGAGCAGGTATACTCCAAAAAAGGAGATATCTGCTCGGTCTAATTGGTTACATAATAGCGAAAAACCCGGAAGAAACTGGAAATTAACAAAGACGGATGAAAGTGTGCTGATAGTGTCTGGATTTCTTGGATACGTCCTGAGCCAATCATGCCATGATCAAGGGCAGGTCACGTTCTGGATTTTGCGTGCCGTAACTGCTGAAGATGACACTATAAATACCAGTGTTGGGTCACATATTAAAGGGTAAGATCTACCATAATTCAACCGTATTAATTAGTTTTTTTTTTTGTGCCAATTGTCAAATTGATGTCAACATTATTTAAATATCAACCAAAATTTATATTTTAAGATAAAATTTTAATATCTTATTTGTCTTAAAATATTTAAATAATTTGGATTGAACTATGTGTTATTCATCAATATTCATAAAACAATAGAATATATTTGGGGTCAGATATATTCGTTTATCATAGTTAAAATATGTTTCTGGATAATTCAAATCTACTAACTCAATATATTTGGATCAATTCAACTCACATGTTAGGTTGGTAAAAAAATAAAATGTTATTAAAAAATATTAATACCAGAAATTTAAAATTGCTGTTGCCAGTAAAGCAATCAATAATTTATTTTATATATATTGACTATTATAGTCAACACAAGTAGATCTAATACTCGTTCATAAATCTTTATTTATTCTTCGTTTTTCGAAGACGTGATCTCAGTTATAATATATTGTCCTAATTTTTGTTCTTTAATTATGTTTTCGCAAAATTTCTCCACTTTTTTTTTTGGTGAATTAGGTTAGACGCCAAATTACATTAAATACAGGCATTGTATGTTTTCTTTTATGTTGTTCTATTTGGATCGAATGATTTTATTTTATTTATGGATTTGAAAAATTTGGATTTGAAATTATTTTAATAAACAGGAATTTGAAATACGTTACTATTGTTAAAAAATACCTTAAAATTTAAGATGGTGGATTTGAAACCATGGATTTCAAAAATAGCCAGACAATTTTGAATGAATTTATATTAAGGATTTGAAATTCAAATCCATTAAATAATTCCATCTAAATGGACTCTTATAATCAAACTAAACATCATATAACTTATCACACATTATTTTTATAGTCATTTCATATTTTTAATCTTTACATTACTTATCACATCATTCAAACCAAGTGGTATCTTAGTGTCCTAATTAAATCTATTTAATTTCACATTTGGAGCAAAATATGATATCATCGTGATTTCATTAGTGTAGCGGGTTTGGCCCCATTTAAAACCTAAGAATCGAATAGATATGGGCTCCAAGAAGCTCAGTCTAGCCCCTACATATGATCCACATCTACACAAGAGTAATACCTTTATGGTAGGATCGAACTTCCCAGTTCGAACAATGAAGTTTCCCAATGAGAAATATTCATAGGGGATATGTAACTATATCACAAAATCTAAGCAAATAGAAAAACATGTTTAATATTTATGCAGGTTGTGGTAGATCTTATTATCATATCTCTTATAGGATTGAACACATTCAGTTCACCAAAAGTAATTGTTAAATATCGAATCAAACGAGTGCTACTTTACCAAAAAAAAAATTACTAAATGATAACTATAAACTAAAAAAGCTTATTCTGTCTAAGGAACATATTACGTGGTAGCGTATAAATCTCTTTCCATTTTAAATTGCATCATGTATATTATCAAGGATGATTTTTTTTCTTCCATATTTGGTGTTCTTACTTTTGGGTTGAAATATTTGTGGTATATTTGAGACGTTTATTAAAGTGTGGTAAATTTTAAAAATGGTCTAATAGATTATTATCTTTTTAAGAATATGAACTTTTTCAGAATACTAGTTTATATAATTAATCAAATATAGTCTACATAAACTATTTTATATAAAAAAATAGTCTCACATAAATATTTTTAACAAACTTAATCCTACATAAATTATTTTTTAACAAAAGTGATCGCATTACTGAATAGGGGCTTTAAAACACTTTTGATTAAAAATAAAAGTTTAGGATTAGTATTGATTAAAAATAAAGTTTGTAGCTATTTTTTATTAAAAATAATGTGAATGAGACTATATTTGATTGGTGCTAAAGTTTGAGATTATTATTTTCTATTTGACCATTTTTTGTAATTTATTCTTAGGTACCGTTTGGTTTGAAGGATAGATTAAATAATGTAAAGATTAAATATTATGAAATGATTGTAAAAATAATATGTGATAAGTTATATGGTGTTTGGTTTGTAGTCTTCTTTTATTATAGTGGATTTTTTTTTTTTTTTTGCCAATAACAACTCATAAAATAAAATTGACTAAAACCCATTCACATCAATTTCTCAAAGGAATTGTTTTTTCAAAAAAAATTTATTGACGCCTAGCATAATTGTCATCTAGCGATAAATGTGACTCTTTTGATCGATTTGGATGTCTACTAGCCAGAAAAGAGATGTGGGATACATGTGAACGTCAGATCAAGTCGGAAATTTAAATCATTCAAACTTCAATGAAGGCATTGTGGTACCAAATATCACTAATTTCTAAAATTTTGGAAGGTAAAATTTAATTTGAAGCAAAAATTAAATATCTTGTATATCTTTATTCGAAGCAAAAGTTTTCCCCTGAATTTTATGTTATTATTATCTTGTTGCAGAAAAGATCGGAAAGGATAACAGGAGCACCGAGAGCCTATAAATAGTGAATGGAAAATTTGAAGCGGGTAAGTTCCCATTTCAGAAAAATCATTCTCCTGTTTCTTATTTCTTCCTGTTTTTTCTCTTCATCCATAGATAATTTTGATACCCCTTAAATATAGTCACCACCTGTTTGGCCGACATGTTACCTTTGCGTTCTTTCTCCGACCTCTTTGTTGGTTACCTACCTGTTTGGCCGACGTGTTTTAGCTCATCTGTTCGCCCTCCTCCTAATGTTCTGGCGACCTCTTTTCGGGTCCGACCTCCTTGGCCGAGCTCTTCTCATAACTTGCTTAATACGTGGGCACAACAAGGAGACTGAGTCCCATGATCCGCGGAGCAATATCTGGGATTTGATTGTATTCACAAGATCTTAGCATATCTGGATAAGATTTGGATAAACATGGAAATAGTCCTTGTTGTATGGTAACTCTCGAATCTCTGCCTATAAATACCAGGTTTGGGGTATCAACTCATTCATTCACAATCTTCTTACTTTACAAGTATATATTTTCTCGTATCCTCTCGCCTGACTTGAGCGTCGGAGGAGACCCGTCGAAAAAACTTCCGGCCCCCTTCTCACGGTTAATTCGCGCTTTCAGGTCATATCAGAGGCTACTTACTGCCACCATCGTCGTTATTTCGAGTATTGGAGAAGAAAGAGAGAAGAAACCCCTCTCAATTGATAGCAACAGATCATCGCAAGTTTTGGTGATATCAATTGGCGTCGTCTGTGGGAAACATGAGCCAAGACGTAGAGACTGACAACAGAAAAGGAAGAAGATCAAACACCATGTTGACCTCTAGAGGTTCATAGCAGAAAGATGAGTAACAACTTCCAGAGATGTACATGGGAGATCTAACATCCTAGAAGAACTTGGAAGATCTAATCTCCTATGGTGAACGCAAGAGATCTAACCTCCACTTACGAACGTGGATATAAGCTTAGAAAAGTTGACTTGTTCATTGTCATGACTATTAAGGGGACCATAAAGACTAATCAGATGCCGCAACTGCTTGGAGGTCATCCCCAACTCCTCAACTAGAGTTCAGCCTTTATTCTTAAATCAGAGGTCATCATGAGCTCTTCTTCTTGGCCATCAAGAGATCATCCTTAGCTCTTCAATCAGAGGTCATCATGATCTCTTCATCTTGGTCAACATGAGCTCATCCTTCACTTTGCAATCAGATGTCATCAAGAGCTCTTCATCCTGGCCATCAAGAGATCACCCTTAGCTCTTCAATCAAAGGTCATCATGAGCTCTTTCATCTTGGTCAACATGAGCTCATCCTTCATTTTGCAATTAGATGTCATCAAGAGCTCTTCATCCTGGCCATCAAGAGATCATCCTTAGCTCTTCAATCAGAGGTCATCATGAGCTCTTCATCTTGGTCAACATGAGCTCATCCTTCACTTTGCAATTAGATGTCATCAAGAGCTCTTCATCTTGGTTAACATGAGCTCATCCTTCGCTTTGCAATTAGATGTCATCAAGAGCCCTTCATCTTGGTCAACATGATCTCATTCTTCACTTTGCAATTAGATGTCATGAAGAGCCCTTCATCTTGGTCAACAAGAGCTCATCCTTCGCTTTGCAATTAGATGTCATCAAGAGCTTTTCATCCTGGTCATCATGAGATCATCCTCAGATGAAGATCATCTCAGCTCTTCAGTAGAGTTCATCCTCAGCTCATCAGCCGTAAATCATCTCAGCTCTTCAGTAGAGCGCATCCTCAGCTCTTTAGATGGTGATCTACCTCGGAGAGCTCATCATACAGACCTCATCATCACCTATTCAGTAGAGCTCATCCTCAGCTCATCAGACGGAGATCATCTCAACTCTTCAGTAGAGCTCATCCTCAGCTCTTCAGATGGTGATCTACCTCGGAGAGTTCATCATACAGAGCTCATCATCAGACGAAGATCATCTCAGCTCTTCAGTAGAGCTCATCCTCAGTTCTTCAGATGATGATCTACCTCAGAGAGCTCATCATCACCTATTTCAGTAGAGCTCATCCTCAGCTCATCAGATGGAGATCATCTCAGATCTTCAGTAGAGATCATCATCAGCTCTTCAGATGGTGATCTACCTCGGAGAGCTCATCATACATAGCTCATCATCACATATTCATTAGAGCACATCCTCAGCTCATCAGATGGGTATCTACCTCAAAGAGTTCATCCGTCAGCTTTTCAGTTGGAGTCTACTTCATAGGGCTTATCCTCGGCCCTACAGATGAAGATCTACATCATATATCTCGTCATCAACTCATCATACAAACCTCATCATCACCTATTCAGTAGTCAGCTCATCAGACGAAGATCATCTCAACTCTTCAAATTGTGATCTACATCGGAGAGCTCATCATCACCTATTCAGTAGAGCTCATCCTCAGCTCATTAGATGGAGATCATCTAACTCTTCAGTAGAGCTCATCCTAAGCTCTTCAGATGGAGATCATCCTCAACTCATAAGATGGAGGTCAACATCACCTATTCAGGAGAGCTCATACTGAGTACATCAGATGGAGATCATCTCAGCTCTTCAAATTGTGATCTACCTCGGAGAGCTCATCATCACCTATTCAGTAGAGCTCATCCTCAGCTCATCAGATGGAGATCCTCAACTCTTCAGTAGAGCTCATACTCAGCTCATCAGATGGAGATCATCCTCAACTCATAAGATGGAGGTCAACATCACCTATTCAGGAGAGCTCATACTCAGCTCATCAGATGGAGATCATCCCAGCTCTTCAGTAGAGTTCATCCTCAGCTCATCAGTCGGAAATCATCTCAGCTCTTCAGTAGAGCTCATCCTCAGTTCTTCAGATGGTGATCTACCTCGGAGAGCTCATCATCACCTATTTCAGTAGAGCTCATCCTCAGCTCATTAGACGAAGATCATCCCAGCTCTTCAGTAGAGATCATCATCAGCTCTTCAGATGGTGATCTACCTCGGAGAGGTCATCAAACAGCGCTCATCATCACGTATTCATTAGAGCACATCCTCAGCTCATCAGATGGGTATCTACCTCAGCGAGTTCATCCGTTAGTTTTTCATTTGGAGTCTACTTCATAGGGCTTATTGGCCCTACAGATGAAGATCTACATCATATATCTCGTCATCAACTCATCATATGGAAGTCATAATCAAATAGGCAGAGAGCTCGTCTGTAAGCTCATCAGATGAAGATCTACCTCAAAGAGTTCATCCGCCGGCTCTTCATATGTAGGCCATCATCAACTATTCATGGGAGCTAACCTGTCAGCTCTTCAAATGAAGATCAACCACTCATTAGAGCTCAACCTCAGCTCTTCAAAAAGAGACCTATCTCACGGAGTTCATTCTTTGCTATTCATGTGGAGTTTATTATCAACTATTCGTTATAGCTCATCCACATCACTTCAGATGGTTATCTATCCCGGAGAGCTCATCATATAAAGCTCATCACCTTTTTTCAGTAGAGCTCATCTCAGCTCTTTAGACGGAGGTCATTCTTAGCTCTTCACTCGGAGGTCATCCCGAGCTCTTCATCACCTTTTTTCAGTAGAGCTCATCTAAGCTCTTCAGACGGAGGTCATTCTTAGCTCTTCATTCGGAGGTCATCCCGAGCTCTTCATCTCGAGGTCATCATCAGCCTTCAGAAGGTCATCCTCAGCCCTGGTTACGCCAGGCTCAAGGGTGAAAAGGTTTTCACCCGACCCCAGGAGCTACGTTTACGACGAGCTCATCTCAATCCTGGTTACGCCAGGCCCAAGGGTTTTCACCATACCTCAGGAACTACGTTTATGACGAGTTCACTTCAGGAGCTACGTTTACGATGAGCTCACCTTGGCCTTGATTACGTCAGGCTCAAGGGTTTCACCCAACTCAGGAACTACGTTTACGAAGAGTTCACTTCAGGAGCTACGTTAACGACGAGCTCACCTCAGTCCTGGTTACGCCAGGCCCAAGGGTTTTCACCCGACCTCAGGAGCTACGTTTACGATGAGCTCACCTCAGCCCTGGTTACGCCAGGCTTCAAGGGTTTTCACCCGACCTCAGGAACTATGTTTACGACAAGTTCACTTCAGGAGCTACGTTAACGACGAGCTCACCTCAGCCCTGGTTACGCCAGGCTCAAGGGTTTTCACCCGACCTGAGGAACTACATTACGACGAGTTCACTTCAGGAGCTATGTTTACAACGAGCTCACTTTGGCCTTGATTACGTCAGGCTTCTAGGGTTTACACCCTACCTCAGGAACTACGTTTACGACGAGTTCACTTCAGGAGCTACGTTTACGACGAGCTCACATTGGCCTTGATTACGTCAGGCTTCAAGGGTTTTCACCCGACCCCAGGAGCTACGTTTACAACGAGTCATCTCAGCCATGGTTACGCCAGGCTCAAGGGTTTTCACTCGACCTCAGGAACTACGTTTACGACGAGTTCACTTCAGGAGCTACGGTTACGACGAGCTCACCTCATCCCTGGTTACGCCAGGCTTAAGGGTTTTCACCCGACCTCAGGAACTACGTTTACGACGAGTTCACTTCAAGAGCTATGTTAACGACGAGCTCACCTCAGCCCTGGTTACGCCAGGCCCAAGTGTTTTCGTCCGACCTTTGGAGCACGTTTACGACGAGCTCACCTCGGCCCTGGTTATGCCATGCTCAAAGGTATTCACCCGACCTCATGAGCACGTTTACGACGAGCTCACCGCAGCTCTAGTTTCGTCAGGCTCAAGGGTTTTCACCCGACTTCAGGAGCACGTTTACGACGAACTCACCTCAGCCCTGGTTACGCCATGCTCAAGGGCTTTTCACCCGGTCATAGCTGATGAATACTGAAAAATGTACACTTATTAATGTTGAAAGTATCATTTTACATTCTAAGTTTCATTAAATTCCCTAGTTTGCATCATTTTAATACCTTTTGTAGTTAAATATGATTGTTGTATTATAGTATTAATAAGTTGTTTTTGCAGGTTCGATAAAAAAATCATAACTCGAGTTTGAAAACTTGGATTGAGGTGCTTCTTGAACCTATATAAAGCTAAGCTCAATACCTACAACATTGGAGAATACATGGAAGTGAAATTGATTTTACAATTGGGAGAAAAAATTACAACAAAGAAAAGATGCAACAAAGAAAATCTGTTTGGCTATACCTATGTATTTGGACTGTATCTCATTGAAGCCTTGGTCAAATGAAAAACTTCATTATACCAAAGTTTACGTAAACAACCTGGTCTACAACTTTAATGCTTTGGCCGAAGTCATATTCGGAGGGGAAGGTTGTCCAAATGGGGCTGCAAGACAGCTGGATGCATGATTGAGAAAAGTCAAGAGTGGTGGCTATTCTTTGAATAAAATATTATCCCACCTTGTACTTTTCTTCCCTCATTTTGCCTATAAATAGAGATGGGTATTGATGTATTGTGACATCCCTCATTCTAAGAAATAAAACTTTGTTTCATAATTTTCTCTCTTTATTCTCTTTTTCTCCACTTAAGAAAATATTTTCTTATGTTTAGTATATATTCCAAGTTCTTCAATTCCATCATGAAGAACTAATTTCTATAAGTTGAGATGAAAAGGTGAAGCTCTTGGTATGGTAATAAAGTTAATAAAAAAAAAATATAAATCCAAGTTTATATTATATGCTTTGTGTTATATTTATGTTCTTGTTTAATTGTTGTTACACCCTACTTATAAGTGGAGGTTTTAATTTATCATTATCTTTTGCATATTAAATTCTTGGTACCATATAGACGTTGCACGATTACGTCGGCAGTTCTATTGTGGAAACCTTGATTTATTATTGATTATTAGATATGATAAATGAAACACCATTTGAAAGTGGGAGTTTTACATTATTGTTGTTTATTTATTCCATTTCTGGTACCACTTAAATGTTAGCCTGGTGTTAACCAGCCGTTTAATGTGGTTACCATATTATTGTGTTATATTTGTTTTATGTTACTTTATACACCACTTATATGTGGGAGTTTTGATTTATTGTTGCTTATTTATTTATAATCTATAATGCTTGGTACCACTTAAATGTTAGCCTGGTGTTTACCAGCCGTTTAAAGTGGTTACCTTGATTTGTTGTTTATATAATAATAGCACAATAAATACTTAACAATATTTATGAGTTGGTGTATATAATATAAGTGATATAATAATAAGTATATTAGAACCATTTATGGATTCCAATATTATGAATAAACATTAACTTTATTGAAAATACCAAGAGTGGATCCTTTAATCTCAACTACTTTTATCAAATTTGAATATTTCAATTTCTCGAAAGAAACCACACATTCAACCATCTTCTAAATCTCATCACTTACATAAATTTATGGATATGTGACTTACTTTATCTTCCCTGAGGATACGATACTCGGACTTCTGTTTTATACTACTTGCAGACAACCTGCACTTGGGTGTGCAACATTAAAGTTGTGGCAAGTTTTTGGCGCCGTTGCCGGGGAAGTATAATTTAAATTCACGTCTATAAATTTTTTTTACTTTTGTCATTGGCAGTAATTATTTTTCTCTCTTAGCATTTGCATGAGTGTTTGGACACGATCATCTAGTGGCAGACTTATTCGTAAAAACCAATCATTTTCTCAAAACATGGAAGAACCAATCAACCAAATGGAAGACACACAAGACAATCAACGAAATCTTGATCAAAGAAGAACACTGAGAGATCACATGAACCCAACAAGAACAAGTGCACCATCATGTCTAGTGTTTCCCCCAGATGCATCCCATTTCAATTTTAAGCCTGGTATTATCCAACTCTTGCCTAACTTCCATGGCTTAGACTCTGAAAATCCTTATCTTCATCTCCGAGAGTTCGAAGAAGTTTGCAATACTTATAATGAATCAAATTGTAGCATGAACACCATCAGGCTCAAGCTTTTTCCTTTTTCTCTAAAAGATAAAGCTAAAACATGGCTACAAAATCTTAGGTCAGGATCAGTTCGAACATGGGATGAGATGCAACAACAATTTTTAAAAAAATTCTTCCCGTCTCATAGGACAAATTCTTTCAAAAGACAAATTATCACTTTTACTCAAAAACAAGGGGAAACTTTTTACCAATGTTGGGATAGGTACAAAGAGCTGCTTAATACCTGTCCACACCATGGTTTTGAGACATGGAGACTAGTTTCTCAATTTTATGAAGGCTTAACACCAAAAGATAGGCAAATGGTTGAGTTAATGTGTAATGGAACATTTGAAGATAAAGATCCAAATGAAGCAATTGAATATCTAGAAGCATTAGCTGAGAATGCTCAAAATTGGGACACTGTAGGCACAATCGAGTCAGCAGTCAAAATTCAAGCTCCCACATCTGGTGGAGGCAAGTACAATCTTACAGATGAACATGATATTCAAGCCAGGTTTGCATCTTTATCCAGGAAAGTCGAAGCACTAGAGTTGAAAAAGAATGGTCAAATAAAATCTGTCCAGGAAATTGTGTGTCATATTTGTGAAACAGGTGATCATTCTACTAAAGATTGTCCAACATTGCCTTCCTTCAAAGAATGTCTCCACGAACAAGCAAATGTTTTGAACACCTTCAAGAGGCCAAACTATGATCCATATTCCCATACCTACAATCCAGGTTGGAGAAATCACCCAAATCTTAGTTGGAGGAATGATAACACCGCACAACCTTCACAACCATATTTTCAAAATCAACAAAATCTTCAAGGTTATGCACCCTATGTTGCCCCACCTAAAAGGAATTTTGAAGAAACATTGCATGCATTCATTGCAAAACAAGAGTCTATCAATACACAAACTGTCCAAACCATGACAGATTTGAAAGATACTCTTGCAAAATTTGCATCTGCATTAAACATTCATGAAAAGGGTAAATTTCCTTCACAGCCACAACCTAATCCGAGAGATCAACAAATTGGAACTTCTGGACACCAACCAACAGATCAAGTCAAATCAGTTATTACTCTTCGCAGTGGTAAAGTTGTTGAAAAACCCATTCTTGAACCTTGTAAAGATAATGGTAAGTCACCTTCAACGAATAAGGAAGATATTGAAACCATACCAGATGAAGAAGAGGTTCAAACCAAAGTGGTGCCACCATTCCCTCATGCATTAAAAAATTCAAAAAAAATAAATACGAATTCTGATATTTATGAGATTTTCAAGCAGGTAAAAGTCAACATTCCTTTATTAGATGCGATAAAACAGGTACCATCTTATGCCAAATTTTTGAAAGACTTGTGCACTGTCAAAAGAAAACTGAATGTGAAAAAGAAAGCCTTTTTAGCAGAACAAGTAAGTGCTATCATTCAAAATAATAATACCTTGAAATACAAAGACCCTGGTTGTCCTACAATTTCATGTATTATTGGTGAACAAAAAATCAAAAAAGCCTTACTTGATCTTGGAGCTAGTGTCAATTTACTTCCATATTCAGTTTATCAAGAACTTAATCTGGGCGAGTTAAAACCTACTTCTGTAACACTTTTGCTAGCTGACAGATCAGTGAAAATACCAAGAGGAATGGTAGAGGATGTCTTGGTCCAAGTTGATAAATTCATAGATCCTGTGGATTTTATTGTTTTGGATACACAACCTGTTGAAGCATGTAATGCAATTCCTGTTATTTTGGGACGTCCATTTTTAGCAACTTCTAATGCTTTAATAAATTGCAGGAATGGAATAATGAAATTGTCTTTTGGAAACATGACGTTGGAGCTTAACGTGTTCAATTTATGTAAACAACCATATCAAAATGAAGAGGACAATGAAGATGAAAGTATAATTGACTCTGTTGTGGAAGAAAAGATTGAAGAAGGGAGTATTTGTGACCAATTAGATGCTTGTTTAATTAATACAGTGGAAGAAAAATTTGATATGTTAACTAATTCTCCTTCTTTTTCAGGATTGGAAAACATATCCACTTTTGAAGAAATTGAACAAGTGGAAAGCAACAACAAAGATGAACCACCAACTTTGGAATTAAAACCATTGCCAGAAGAATTGAAATACGCGTTTCTTGGAGAGGACCAAACCTACCCTGTGGTAATTTCCTCAAATCTAGCAAGTGATGAAGAAGGTAAATTAATTGAAGTACTTAAAAGACACAAAAATGCAATCGGTTGGACTTTAAAAGATATAAAAGGCATTAATCCATTAATATGCACACATAGGATTCATTTGGAAGAAAATGCAAAGACATCTAGGCAATCTCAAAGAAGACTAAACCCACATATGAAAGAAGTTGTTAAAACCGAGGTTCTCAAATTACTTGATGTTGGAATTATCTACCCTATTTCTGATAGTGTGTGGGTAAGCCCAACACAAGTAGTTCCAAAAAAATCAGGCATCACTGTGATAAAAAATGATAAAGGAGAATTGCTACCAAGTCGAGTCCCATCTAGTTGGCGTATGTGTATTGATTATAGAAAATTGAACGATGCCACTAGAAAAGATCATTTTCCTTTACCATTTTTAGATCAAATCCTGGAAAGAGTAGCAGGTCATCCCTACTATTGCTTTCTTGATGGATATTCAGGTTATTATCAAATTCCCATTGCCCTCGAAGACCAAGAAAAGACCACATTCACATGTCCTTTTGGAACATTTGCATTTAGAAGGATGCCATTCGGATTATGTAATGCTCCAGCAACATTTCAAAGATGTATGCTAAGCATTTTTAGTGACATGGTTGAAAATTGTTTAGAAGTTTTCATGGATGATTTGACTGTGTTTGGAAATTCATTCGATAATTGTCTTGAAAATTTAGAAAAAGTTTTAAAAAGATGTGAAGAAAAGGGTCTTATTTTAAATTGGGAAAAATGTCATTACATGGTTACTTCTGGAATTGTGTTGGGTCATGTAGTATCGTCTGATGGTATTACAGTCGACAAAGCAAAAATTGATGTCATTGCTAAACTACCCCCGCCAAAAACAGTTAAGGAAGTTCGCTCATTTCTGGGACATGCTGGATTTTATAGGAGGTTCATTAAGGATTTTAGTTTAATATCTAAACCTATTTGTAACCTCTTAACAAAAGACACTGCATTTGAGTGGACTCAGAAATGCCAAGACGCTTTTGGTAAAATCATCGGTCATTTAACTTCAGCCCCTATCATGCAACCTCCCGATTGGTCTTTACCTTTCGAAGTAATGTGTGATGCAAGTGACTATGCAGTTGGCGCTGTGTTAGGTCAAAGAAGAGACGGTAAACCATATGTGATTTATTATGCAAGTAGAACTTTAAACAGTGCTCAAATGAATTATTCCACAACTGAAAAAGAACTACTTTCTGTAATATTTGCATTGGATAAATTCCGTTCTTATTAAATTGGAGCAACAACTGTTATTTTTACTGATCACTCTGCTGTGAGATATTTGTTAACCAAACAGGATGCAAAGCCAAGATTGATAAGGTGGATTTTGTTGCTTCAAGAATTTGATATTGTTATCAAGGACAAAAAGGGAAAAGAGAACGTGGTAGCTGATCACTTGTCAAGACTTGTAACAGGACCATCTTGTGAAAGCACACCCATTAATGATAATTTTCCAGATGAACAATTATTTTCTGTTACTGCTATACCTTGGTTTGCTAACATAGTTAATTTTCTTGTAACAGGGAAAATGCCATCCCATTGGAATTTTCAAGATAAAAGGAAATTTATGAAAGAGGTAAAAAACTTTTATTGGGATGATCCATATCTGTTCAAGTATTGTCAAGATCAAATTTTTCGGCGTTGCATACCAGACAATGAGGTAAGTAGTGTCATTAAATTTTGTCATTCAGGGGCATGTGGGGGACATTTTTCTTCAAAGAAAACAGCTGCAAAAATCTTACAATGTGGATTTTATTGGCCTACTTTATTCAAGGACGTACATTCATTATGCAAAGCGTGTGAGAATTGTCAAAAGTTGGGTGCAATTTCGAAAAGAAACATGATGCCTTTAAATCCTATAATTGAGATTGAAATCTTTGACTGTTGGGGAATTGATTTTATGGGCCCTTTTCCACCATCTTTTGGATTCTTATACATTTTAGTTGCAGTTGATTATTTTTCAAAATGGATAGAGGCGATTCCATGTCGAACAAATGATCACAAAATAGTCTTAAAATTTTTGAAAGAAAACATTTTCAGCAGATTTGGAATTCCTCGAGCCATGATAAGTGATGGGGGAACTCACTTTGTGAATAAACCATTTATTTCTTTAATGAAAAAATATGGAATTACACACAAAGTTGCTACCCCTTATCATCCTCAGACAAATGGACAAGTGGAACTAGCTAATAGGGAGATCAAACAAATTTTGGAAAAAAACAGTTAATTCAAATCGTAAAGATTGGTCAGTACGCCTTAATGATGCACTTTGGGCATATAGGACTGCTTTTAAAACTTCATTGGGTATGTCTCCTTATAGGCTAGTATATGGGAAGCATTGTCATTTGCCTGTGGAACTTGAACATAAAGCTTATTGGGCAATTAAAACTCTAAATTCAAACATGAATGATGGGAGTAAATTACGGAAACTGCAACTTAATGAACTTGATGAACTAAGAAATGATGCATATGAGAATTCGAAGATTTATAAAGCAAAAATCAAATCTTTTCATGACAAAACAATTTTTAGAAAATCTTTTGAGATTGGTCAAAAAGTTTTGCTTTATAATTCTCGACTTCACATATTTCCTGGAAAATTACGTTCGAGGTGGACAGGCCCATTTGTTGTAAAACAAGTGTATCCCTATGGAGCTCTTGACATTGAAGATCCCAAAACAGGTAATGTTTTTAAAGTCAACGGTCAAAGACTCAAGCCATTTTTGGAAAATGAAATCTTTAATGAGGATGTTATTTTACTCTCCGAGCCTTAATTTGTTTCTAATTTTATTGTTTTGTTTGTACAGGTTTTCTTATTTTGTTTCCCCGGTTAAATGGCGGATAACGGTACTCCGTGGCTATTTTAGTCGGTTAAATCAGTTTCCCACAATAGCTGATAAAAAATAAAAAAAAAAACATTTTCTGTTTTAAAATGGATGACATTTTAGCAAAACTTTGTAAATATTTTCCTTCTGTTCCAAATAATATTTTAAGCAAGATTTACCAAAGCAGGTGTGAAAGATTGAGGATGCTTATGCACAAAGGAGTTCCAGAAGATATTCGATTTATGATTGAAGCAAAGGTTCGTTTGGAAGGAGAAACGCCAGGATCATTATTCGTTCGGTATATGCCTGGGTTAGGTAAGAGTTCTTACGCAAAGAAACGGAGGGCCAAAAAGTTAGATGTTTGTCATAAGTGTGCAAGATGGACTTGTGATAAACGATGCAGATCTTTGGGGTGTGTTTCCACTAACAGAGAAGACAAAATTGATTTCATCAAGAATGGGCTGAGTAAAGAGTCTTTAGATGACCTCTTATTGACTCTTGAGACGCATTCTAGTGGATACGTTCACATTGAACTTCAACGTTTATGGAAACTATTTCAAGACGAGCGTCAGCGTATTAGTCCCGGGAATCTGACTAAAAAAGACCCTGTTTGCCAATTTAGAAGAAAATTGGATGGGAAGCTTATCCTCGACTCATAGAAGGCGTTGAAGCCGTTTCTGGACGTAAAACCAGAGGAAACTTGTGAGCCACAATCACAACACTGTACATACTCATGCGTGTTTTTAATTTTTATTATCATTGCATTCTGTTTACAGCTGGACCCATATTGTTTTTTTGTCATGATAACATCTTTCACCCCCTATAAGAATCACGCAACTTTCTCATCTTTCTTGCAGAAAAACAAAAAGAAAAAAAAATAGAACAAGAAAATGGCAGGATCCTCTACACAAGTTATTAGAAATATTTATGTATTTTGTGGGTCTAGTCTTGGAAAAAATGAAATATTTGTTGAACAAGCAAAGAATCTTGGGAAGTTGTTAGCCGAGAGAAATATACATTTGGTTTATGGGGGAGGCAATATTGGGTTAATGGGATGTGTTTCAACTGCTGCTCATATGGGAGGAAGTCAGGTTTTGGGTATTATTCCTGAAGCTTTAGCTGAAGGAAACATTACTGGTGTCACAGTTGGGGAAGAATTAAAAGTTTCATCCATGTATGACCGAATTTCAAAAATGATTGATAATTCTGATGCTTTTGTTGCATTACCAGGTGGTTTCGGTACTTTGGAAGAAATTTTTCACACTGTTTCATGGGCACAACTCAATATCCATAATAAACCTGTCGGTCTGTTGAATATTGATAACTATTTTGACAGTTTGTTGACATTTCTTGATAATGCTGTAGAGCAGAATTTTATTTCAGAAAATTCACGACGGATGCTTATCTCTGCTTCAAATGCTGACCAGCTGCTCGATAGTTTGCAAGCTTTCATTCATGAACCTGGCCCTGTTATAGCACAAATCAATTGGTCACTATCAAGCAGTAAGAAAAGGAAGTTGGATCCCTGATTCAATAATGAAGTTATGGATTAGTGTGTTTTTAATTATGTTCTTCATTTCAATAAAGACCATCCCAGGTGATATCTTCTTTACCTCACACTCTTTATTTATCATTGTTTAGACATTAGGGGCAATGTCATGTTCTGGTTGGGGGGTGTGTCAATAATAATTTCATAAAAAAAAAAAAAAAAAACCAAAAGTTAAAATAAAAACCTTGTTTATTGTGAAATTCCTGGTAATTTTGTTGAATTATCTTACATTATATGTTTGAAAAGTTTATATCAGAAAATTGTATTAATCTATCCAGGTTTTTAAAAAATTTAGTTGACTAAAGTCATTGTTTTTTTTTCTGTATCCTGATCACTATAAAAATATAACCTTGGAAATAGCTTTGAGAAATTAAGCATTGTGGTAAGATCGGATTTTCAATACATTCAGCCAAAAGATGTACCTTGTAAGAGTGTAAATTTTTGAAACTCACACATCTTTTGTGAGTGAGTGGAGAGGATTGAGAAAACAGCTTACAAGCCTTAATTAATCATCAGTATGGTTATCTATGGTTTAAAACATGATTTCTTATTTTGAAGAAAGATACGATACAAGCTGAGGAGTGATTCCAGTTTTCAAAATATTTAAAGCTCAAAATCAATGGAAGCTCAACATCAATATAATAATAGAGTTACATCGTACATCTCCCCTTGTTAAAAAAAAAAAAAAAAAAAAATCATAAAAAAATAAAAAAAAAATAAAAAAAAAAAAACGAAAAAAAAAGGAATTATAATAAAGGGGAGAACAACATTGTAAAGAAACTCCGCTTCATGAGCATTCCTTTATTTTGAGTTTATTTGAACAACATTGTGTTACTGGATCAACGATACAGATTCAACAAAAGATTGAAAAATAAGAATGAATAAGTTCTGAACTTTTAGATTTGCCAACTTTTGAATAATTTTGGCTTGTTCGTCTGTCTGCGTTTAATAAAGCCTTTTCTACTGAGTGCTCGTCTGTATTCCAACTCCGTGAGAGAAATCATTTCCTTTGAAATATACACTTACCCGTGAGAATATGGAGTTGAGACTCTTATTAGGAAATTCTCGAAGTTGTTGTATTGTAATTCTGATAAGAAGCTTTAGCTTAAGAGCTCAAGAAAAGTCCGAAGTTATAATTATAAGTGATTTTGATATAACTTTGACTTTCTTCAAAAACTCTTTTTAAAATACCTGGAAAGTTTTTAATACGTTTCTGTTTAAACTAATCAGCATATTTTGTTTTGCTATTTTAGCTTAAATTGCTAGGGACTAACAATAAGCTGGTTGGGGGGTATGATGAATACTGAAAAATGTACACTTATTAATGTTGAAAGTATCATTTTACATTCTAAGTTTCATTAAATTCCCTAGTTTGCATCATTTTAATACCTTTTGTAGTTAAATATGATTGTTGTATTATAGTATTAATAAGTTGTTTTTGCAGGTTCGATAAAAAAATCATAACTCGAGTTTGAAAACTTGGATTGAGGTGCTTCTTGAACCTATATAAAGCTAAGCTCAATACCTACAACATTGGAGAATACATGGAAGTGAAATTGATTTTACAATTGGGAGAAAAAATTACAACAAAGAAAAGATGCAACAAAGAAAATCTGTTTGGCTATACCTATGTATTTGGACTGTATCTCATTGAAGCCTTGGTCAAATGAAAAACTTCATTATACCAAAGTTTACGTAAACAACCTGGTCTACAACTTTAATGCTTTGGCCGAAGTCAGATTCGGAGGGGAAGGTTGTCCAAATGGGGCTGCAAGACAGCTGGATGCATGATTGAGAAAAGTCAAGAGTGGTGGCTATTCTTTGAATAAAATATTATCCCACCTTGTACTTTTCTTCCCTCATTTTGCCTATAAATAGAGATGGGTATTGATGTATTGTGACATCCCTCATTCTAAGAAATAAAACTTTGTTTCATAATTTTCTCTCTTTATTCTCTTTTTCTCCACTTAAGAAAATATTTTCTTATGTTTAGTATATATTCCAAGTTCTTCAATTCCATCATGAAGAACTAATTTCTATAAGTTGAGATGAAAAGGTGAAGCTCTTGGTATGGTAATAAAGTTAATAAAAAAATATATAAATCCAAGTTTATATTATATGCTTTGTGTTATATTTATGTTCTTGTTTAATTGTTGTTACACCCTACTTATAAGTGGAGGTTTTAATTTATCATTATCTTTTGCATATTAAATTCTTGGTACCATATAGACGTTGCACGATTACGTCGGCAGTTCTATTGTGGAAACCTTGATTTATTATTGATTATTAGATATGATAAATGAAACACCATTTGAAAGTGGGAGTTTTACATTATTGTTGTTTATTTATTCCATTTCTGGTACCACTTAAATGTTAGCCTGGTGTTAACCAGCCGTTTAATGTGGTTACCATATTATTGTGTTATATTTGTTTTATGTTACTTTATACACCACTTATATGTGGGAGTTTTGATTTATTGTTGCTTATTTATTTATAATCTATAATGCTTGGTACCACTTAAATGTTAGCCTGGTGTTTACCAGCCGTTTAAAGTGGTTACCTTGATTTGTTGTTTATATAATAATAGCACAATAAATACTTAACAATATTTATGAGTTGGTGTATATAATATAAGTGATATAATAATAAGTATATTGGAACCATTTATGGATTCCAATATTATGAATAAACATTAACTTTATTGAAAATACCAAGAGTGGATCCTTTAATCTCAACTACTTTTATCAAATTTGAATATTTCAATTTCTCGAAAGAAACCACACATTCAACCATCTTCTAAATCTCATCACTTACATAAATTTATGGATATGTGACTTACTTTATCTTCCCTGAGGATACGATACTCGGACTTCTGTTTTATACTACTTGCAGACAACCTGCACTTGGGTGTGCAACATTAAAGTTGTGGCAATAGCCGATCAGATACGTGCTTGGTCTTACATTTTGATACTTGGTCCTTCCGTTGATCTCTTATTCATTGAACGACTAAGATTTTGCTCCGAAAACGAACAGATGTCCCAACGGTCAAATTTTTTAATTCAAAATTTGAACTGGTTAGCCGTTGGATTCCCGCCTAAATGATCAATGGATAGAAGGGCTAGCTCATATTTAAATAAGGTCGGCTGAATACATGCGAACTTCTAGTCTGCAACGTCAGCTCGACTGGGATGGGGGGAATGTGACACCCCTTAAATATAGTCACCACCTGTTTGCCCGACCTGTTACCTTTGCGTCCTGTTGATCTTACTTCAGAAGACCTCACCTCTTTCTCCGACCTCTTTGTTGGTTACCCACCTGTTTGGCCGACGTGTTTTAGCTCACCTGAACGCCCTCCTCCTAACGTTCTGGCGACCACTTTTCGGGTCTGACCTCCTTGGCCGAGCTCTTCTCATAACTTGCATAACACGTGGGCACAACAAGGAGACTGAGTCCCATGAATTAGGTAAGTCCTAGATCTGTGGAGTAATATCTGGGATTTGATTGTATTCACAATATCTTAGCCTATCTGGATAAGATTTGGATAAACATGGAAAGAGTCCTTGTTGCATGGTAACTCTCGAATCTCTGCCTATAAATACCAGGTTTGGGGTATCAACTCATTCATTCACAATCTTCTTACTTTACAAGTATATATTTTCTCGTATCCTCTCGCCTGACTTGAGCGTCGGAGGGGACCCGACGAAAAAACTTCCGGCCCCCTTCTCACGCTTAATTCGTGCTTTTAGGTCATATCAGAGGCTACTGATAGGCTTAGATTTTAAGTGTTTTTAGCTGTAATTTCTTACCATTTTTAGTACTTTTTCCTGGATGAAATTACGATTTTTAGTGTTTATTTGCTTGTTTCAGGAAAATAGGTTGGAAATGGAAGAAATGAGCTAAAATGAAGGAAACGGGTGAAATCGAGGCGAAAAGTGAAAAATTCAGATTTTGCAAAATCTCGATCGATCAGAATATGTACCGATCGATCGAGCCGGACAGAGAGTTCAGCACCAATTTTTTCGAAGTGTCGACCTATCGGAAGAAATTCTCGATTGATCGATCGAGGCAGAAACTTTTAAACGCTGAAGCGAACAGTGCACCGATCGATCGAGACGCGAATTTCTGCAAATCTGATTTTCCAAAATTAACGTGATCTTCGGTGGTTTAAAAAGGGTATCTCTTCCATACCATAATATATCATATCAGAGAGGGAGAGGACCGATTTTTTTTTCACCTCCAAACCCTAAAGCCGCCGCCGACAAGAAGGAGGAGAAGCCATCTTCCTCCGTTCTTCATCCAAGTTTGAGCGAGCCAATTCCGGAGTGCAAGGAAGGAGCAAGAGAAGAAACTACGGTGCAACACACGGATTCATTCCAGCTTTTATCGTATTTCTAAACTCAGATTTATTTGATATTCATTTTCATTGGATGTTTTTGAGGTTGAGAAACAATTAAGCATCTCATTGATTTGTTTTGAATTAAATCAAGTTTATTTTATTGAGTTTGATGTTAATTGTGTTTGATTTATTGATTCAATTGTGTTTGAGTGTATTGGTATCTTATTGTGCATGACTTAAATGCTTATTAAGATCAAAGCCTAGCTAACTTTGATTTAATCTTGTGAGTTATAACCGAGATCGAGTACGCTACCTTAATTCATGATGTATGTTTAAGATTGAGATCGAGAGATAAAATCACATACGTGAGCACTTTGAATCGAGAGATTTAGAGTAAAGAGGTTTTGAAGATTTATGCAATATCGAATTAGTAAATAAGTGAACGAGAGTTACTTGTTCTAATTTGATATTAGTTTCTTTACAGCTCGAGAGAGTGTATTGAATAATAACGAAAACCTTTCACCTTAAGAATCAATTGTTTGGTAATTGCCTATTCAAACGAATATTTGAAGATAACATAGTTGAACGAAGAGCGAGATAAATTTCTTGAGTGAAATTCCTTTGCATATCCGAAACCCATTCATTTTATTTATTATTATTTTATTTAGGTTCTTTAGTTATAAATTTGCAGTAGTTAATATACTCTCTTTAATCGTAGGCTAAATATAATTTCACTGGTCTTATTTGGTACTTATACGTTAGTCCCTGTGGATTCGACAACCCGTACTTTCATTTAACTATACTAAAACTTGACACCGTGCACTTGCGGTAAAGAATCTCTTCACTGAGAATTTTCTGTTTAAAATAAAGTGGTCAAGTTTTTGGCGCCGTTGCGGGGACTAATCTGTATAATATCATACGAGATTAGTTAATTGTAATTTAGCCAACTTGTATTATTTCGTGTTTATTTTTCTTTTACTCTTTAGTTAGTTTTTCTTGTTTTTGATTTTGTATTTTTGTTGTTGTCTCCTTTTGTCTGATCCAGTACAGAAACCATTATTCTAGTGCATGCTCAGAAGAGAGGAGCCCATTCTCGAGCCATTTGATCCTGAAATAGAGAGGACTTTACTTAGAAGACTACGAGAAGCTCGAGCAATGGCCGACAATAACGAAGCACAGAACCCGAGGTCGATGATGGACTTTGCACAGCCAACACTTCATGGATCTTTATCCAGCATTACTAGGCCGACAATCCAGGCGAATAATTTCGAGATCAAGCCTACAATTATCCAAATGATACAGCACTCTGTTATGTTTGGGGGAGCTGCCACAGACGATCCGAACACTCACATCTCCAACTTCTTGGAGATCTGTGACACGTTTAAACATAATGGTGTCTCCGACGACGCCATCAGTTTAAGGCTTTTTCCTTTTTCATTGAGAGACAAAGCTAAATCTTGGTTAAATTCCTTACCTGCAGGATCAATCACAACATGGGAAGGGATGACAAAAGCTTTCTTATCGAAGTACTTTCCTCCCTCCAAGACGGCAAAGATGCGGAACGATATCACTACGTTCGGGCAATTCAATCCCGAGAGTTTATACGAGGCGTGGGATCGTTTCAAAGATTTATTGAGGAGATGCCCACATCACGGTCTACCCATCTGGCTGCAGGTACAGACTTTTTACAATGGTTTGTTTTCTGCTAACCAATCTATGATAGATGCAGCATCTGGGGGATCAATCATGCGGAAGACACCGGAAGAGGCGTATAACTTATTGGAGGAAATGGCGTCCAATAGCTATCAGTGGCAATCAGAAAGGAACACGCCCTCTAAAGAGAGTGAGTGACCAACGAACGAATCAAGGAGGAAGAACTCGCCAATGAGAGTCCATCAAGTGGATGAGATTGCTGCTATTTCGGCTCAGTTGGAAGCTATGAACCGAAAGATAGAAAGCATGAGTGCAGCAGCGAGGCAAGTTCAAGCTATTTTCTGTGATTTATGTGGAGGCGGTCATCCGAGCATTGAGTGCCAGGCAGGTAACCAATTTAACCAATGTACTGAAGCTGTGAATTTCGTAGGGAACAGGCAGCAGAACAATCCATATTCGAATTATAACCAACCATGGAGGAACCACCCAAATCTGAGGTGGTCAAACCAAGAGAATGTGTTGAATCCACAACCACAGCCGGGGTTCACACAAAAACCGATTATGGAGGAGCTGATTGCGAAACTGATTTCGTCGACTGAGGTGAGGATGCAGAATCAAGATGCATCGATTAAGAACCTGAAAGTGCAGATAGGGCAGCTGGCCACGTTAATTTCTGGAAGGACGCAAAGTACGCTTCCGAGTGATTCTGTGAAGAATCCAAAGGAGTAATCAAGTTAACAGACGAGGAGGTGACAGTCCAGCTTGAGACTATAAATTAAGAACTTTCTTTTCTTTCCTCGAGTTTTTGTTTTTAGTTCTTCATTTTTGTTTGGTTGTTTTTAGTTTTTAGATGTCCCGAGAATGAATCCGTGCAATTTTGTGCAGATGTAAAAGCAAGAAAGATGTAGGCGAAGCAACCCGAGAAATTTTTTTTGAAAAATTCAATTTTTGTCTTCCGTTGCTGGCGATCGATCGAAATTTATTCTCGATCGATCGCCCGAAAATTTTAAAAGACCCAGAGGTTCACTGCCTCGATCGATCGATCGGGAGAACATTTTAAAAAATAATAGGGCACCGAAGAGCATTCTGCACAACAGAAATTTCTCCTCTCCTCTCCAACGCAGAAACCAATCGCCTCCTCATCCAATTTCTCATCCATATTCTCTCCAATTTTCAAATTACTTCAAATCTTTGAAGTAAGAATCATTCTGATGAGATTTTAAATGCAGATCTGAAGAATTGCAAGCGGAATTGGGTAGAATTGCATCCAAAAGAGAAGTCCACGCCAAGTGCCAAATTCATCAAAGTTCAGATTTTTATTGGTAATTGGTTTTAAATTTCATATCTTTTTATCTTTTGGTGCAATTACTTTGTTGTAGTTGAATTGGGTAAAGAATAATCGAAGTTTGGGAGAATTGTTGTTGTGTTGCGGGGCGTTGGTGTTGCTGTATTTTGGGTGTGGTATTTTTGGTGCAGCTAAGCCAAATAATTAAGAACAACTTAGCAAGAAAATGGCTCTACGAAAGAGGTCAAAGCAGGCAGAGGCTTCACAAAAGCAAAAGCAAGCTGAGGCCACCACTTCTGAGCAAGAGCATGATGAAAAGAAGTTTGTCAATGCCACAGCAGCTGAGTTATATCCAAATTATCACAAGAAACCCCTCAGTCGTGAAAGGGGCATGAGTATGAAAAAAATTGAATGTCCTGTCATTAGGGCAGTCAGACGACGATGGTGGTTTCAGTTTGTGCAAACACCGATGGATGCTGTGGTTCCGCTGGTGAGAGAATTCTATACGAATCTCCGAGTTATCCAACCAGGGCACCTAGCAAATGTTTTTGTCCGAGGGAAGGATGTGTTGGTTGATCAAGCAGCAATCAATAATATTTACCGGATGCCATTCATACACAACTGTGCGTACCAATCTTTCCGAAAGAGTATAATCAATTATGATGAGGTACTCGCAGTTATTGGCATGCCGGGAGTAGATTGGCAGTGGAATGATAAGGGAGAGCCGCAGGTGGTTCTCAAGAAACATTTGACACCAGAGGCCCAAGCATGGTTCTCATTTGTCGCCTCACGAGTCATGCCCTCGACCCACACTTCTGAGGTGACAAAGGACAGAGTGGCCTTGGTATTTGCCATTCTCACAGGGCAAGACGTGGATTTGGGTGAGATTATTAGTGATCACATCTATGAGATCGGTAGCAGCCCACCTACCTACGCACTACTGTTTCCATCTACCATCACTGCTTTATGCCACATGCGGAGTGCAATGGGGGGAAGATGAGGAGTTACTTCCACCGAAGACCCCGATTGTTGTTGACGGTCCACCACCTCCTACAGGCCGAAGAAGGGCTGAGCCATGACCCTCGGACACTAGACATGCCGGAGCATCATCATCCTCTGTTGCAGAGCGTACACGCATCACCTTGGACTCCCTTCACAGGGATCTCCAAGACATTCGCGTGGAGCAGCAGAGCATCCATAGCATGCAGCGGGACATACATAGCATGCAGAGAGCATTGCAGATGGACCATGAGCAGGTAGCTCAGCGTCAGATGGAGTTCATGCAGTACCAGAGTGCATGGAACACTGCCATGGCCCAGGGCTTCTCAGGATTCCAGTTCCAGCCAGAACCACACTTCGCACCATATCAGTCGCATGCACCCCCACCTACAGAGTACCCACCATTTCCGCCATACCAGGGCGAGGAGCATCACTACCCAGTCCCCCCTCCGGAGCATGATGAGGATGACGATCAGTGACAATCGTTGTCATGGTATGTGTTTTGCCTTTACGCTTATTTGTCTTGTACATTGAGGGCAATGCACATATTAAGTTTGGGGGGGGGGGGGGGGGGGTTGTTTATATTTGTAGTTTTTGCATTTCTGCTACTTGTCTTGTTTAATTCCTTGCATGACTGCACTTTTTGAGACCAAATTGTCCTTGAGCACTATCAACAAATTTTTTTTTTTTAGAAAATGAGTCAATACTTGAGAAATGATGAGTTGAATTTGCAACGGTAATGCATGATGAAATTAATCCCCATCTAGATAGGAGTCATGAAAATGTTTATCTTGTTTGTATATATCCTTTGTTGAGCTTATGTCAAAATTGAGGAATAGTTTGAGCACGTTTTGAGTCATGATTGAGTGAAGTATGTATTGAACAAAGTGAAAACTTGTGTTAACTATCATTAGTCTTGAGCATCTTAGAAAACTCTACAATTTATTTGAAAGCACTTTGAGGCGAAATTTTATAATTAGGAACTTGACTTGGAGATGATTTAGGCGATCTTTGGACCGTTTGTGCCTTTCAAGCTTACCTTGTTTACATCATTCCTTAGTGTCCCTTTTGAGCCTTATTGAAAAAGAATGGTATATGCATTGCATATAAGTAGACCCCCATTCGACATTTTTGGCTAACTCATTATACCTACCTTGGATTGAGCCTAAATGAAAATTTTTATCTGTCTCTAAGAGAGTATAATGAATCTCATTCATTGCACTGAATTGTTATATATAGATGAGTTCATTGTGAAAAACAAAAATGAACAAAAGAATGAGCAATAAGAAAAGATGTAGAGAAAATCCTTGAAAAAAAAAATGAAAACATTCAAATAAGACCCAAAGTGGTCAAGGCTAGAAAAAGTTTAAGAGAAGCTCAAAATTATGCGAACAAATTTTTGAACTGATTCTATTATACGCTCTTCTTTGCATTTATCCTACCTTTTCTTTGGAGCCGACACCAAAAGGCCTAACGATATAAGCTTTTAAAGACCTTCTGATCCAAGTCTAGGGAATAATTACATTAGTGGAGAAGTGCTGGATAGTAAATTTGTAGAGTAATCCAAAGTAATCTTGACTTTGAGTTTTTATAGCACAATTTGATTTTAAAAGATATGTATATAACTCATGTTTGACAATAGCACACACGCACGTTCCGATGTTGCGATGTATTGTTTAGCTTAGGAGAAAACGCTTCATGTTGAACTTTGAATGACTCTTATTGATGTGTAAGTAGGATTGCTGAGCTTTTACCTAGAGTTGTAAATATGATTCATTCAAAGTATTAAGTTTGACTCTACTTTTTGAGCTTATTGCTTGCTCGAGGACGATCAAGTCTAAGTTTGGGGGAGTAGATAGGCTTAGATTTTAAGTGTTTTTAGCTGTAATTTCTTACCATTTTTAGTACTTTTTCCTGGATGAAATTACGCTTTTTGGTGTTTATTTGCTTGTTTCAGGAAAATAGGTTGGAAATGGAAGAAATGAGCTAAAATGAAGGAAACGGGTGAAATCGAGGCGAAAAAGTGAAAAATTCAGATTTTGCAAAATTTCGATCGATCGAGAATATGTACCGATCGATCGAGCCGGGCAGAGAGTTCAGCACCATTTTTTTCGAAGTGTCGATCGATCGGAAGAAAATCTCGATCGATCGATCGAGGCAGAAACTTTTAAACGCTGAAGCGAACAGTGCACCGATCGATCGAAAAATCTTTTCGATCGATCGAGACGCGAATTTCTGCAAATCTGATTTTCCAAAATTAACGTGATCTTCGGTGGTTTAAAAAGGGTATCTCTTCCATACCATAATATATCATATCAGAGAGGGAGAGGACTGATTTTTTTTTTCACCTCCAAACCCTAAAGACGCCGCCGACAAGAAGGAGGAGATGCCATCTTCCTCCGTTCTTCATCCAAGTTTGAGCGAGCCAATTCCGGAGTGCAAGGAAGGAGCAAGAGAAGAAACTACGGTGCAACGCACGGATTCATTCCAGCTTTTATCGTATTTCTAAACTCAGATTTATTTGATATTCATTTTCATTGGATGTTTTGAGGTTGAGAAACAATTAAGCATCTCATTGATTTGTTTTGAATTAAATCAAGTTTATTTTATTGAGTTTGATGTTAATTGTGTTTGATTTATTGATCCGATTGTGTTTGAGTGTATTGGTATCTTATTGTTCATGAATTAAATGCTTATTAAGATCAAATCCTAGCTAACTTTGATTTAATCTTGTGAGTTATAACCGAGATCGAGAGATAACGTTATAATACGCTACCTTAATTCATGATGTATGTTTAAGATTGAGATTGAGAGATAAAATCACATACGTGAGCACTTTGAATCGAGAGATTTAGAGTAACGAGGTTTTGAAGATTTATGCAATATCGAATTAGTAAATAAGTGAACGAGGGTTACTTGTTCTAATTTGATATTAGTTTCTTTACAGCTCGAGAGAGCGTATTGAATAATAACGAAAACATTTCACCTTAAGAATCAATTGTTTGGTAATTGCCTATTCAAACGAATATTTGAAGATAACATAGTTGAACGAAGAGCGAGATAAATTTCTCGAGCGAAATTCCTTTGCATATCCGGAACCCATTCATTTTATTTATTATTATTTTATTTAGGTTCTTTAGTTATAAATTTGCAGTAGTTAATATACTCTCTTTAATCGTAGGCTAAATATAATTTCACTGGTCTTATTTGGTACTTATACGTTAGTCCCTGTGGATTCGACAACCCGTACTTTCATTTAACTATACTAAAACTTGACACCATGCACTTGCGGTAAAGAATCGTTTCACTGAGAATTTTCTGTTTAAAAATAAAGCGGTCAAGTTTTTGGCGCCGTTGCCGGGGACTAATCTATATAATATCATACGAGATTAGTTAATTTTAATTTAGCCAATTTGTATTATTTCGTGTTTATTTTTCTTTTACTTTTTAGTTAGTTTTTCTTGTTTTTGATTTTGTATTTTTGTTGTTGTCTCCTTTTGTCTGATCCAGTACAGGAACCATTATTCTAGTGCATGCTCAGAAGAGAGGAGCCCATTCTCGAGCCATTTGATCCTGAAATAGAGAGGACTTTACTTAGAAGACTACGAGAAACTCGAGCAATGGCCGACAATAACGAAGCACAGAACCCGAGGTCGATGATGGACTTTGCACAGCCAACACTTCATGGATCTTTATCCAGTATTACTAGGCCGACAATCCAGGCGAATAATTTCGAGATCAAGCCTACAATTATCCAAATGATACAGCACTCTGTTATGTTTGGGGGAGCTGCCACAGACGATCCGAACACTCACATCTCCAGCTTCTTGGAGATCTGTGACACGTTTAAACATAATGGTGTCTCCGACGACGCCATCAGGTTAAGGCTTTTCCCTTTTTCATTGAGAGACAAAGCTAAATATTGGTTAAATTCCTTACCTGCAGGATCAATCACAACATGGGAAGGGATGACAAAAGCTTTCTTATCGAAGTACTTTCCTCCCTCCAAGACGGCAAAGATGCGGAACGATATCACTACGTTCGGGCAATTCGATCCCGAGAGTTTATACGAGGCGTGGGATCGTTTCAAAGATTTATTGAGGAGATGCCCACATCACGGTCTACCCATCTGACTGCAGGTACAGACTTTTTACAATGGTTTGTTTTCTGCTAACCAATCTATGATAGATGCAGCATCTGGGGGATCAATCATGCGGAAGACACCGAAAGAGACGTATAACTTATTGGAGGAAATGGTGTCCAATAGCTATCAGTAGCAATCAGAAAGGAACACGCCACAGAAACCAATGAGAGTCCATCAAGTGGATGAGATTACTGCTATTTCGGCTCAGTTGGAAGCTATGAACCGAAAGATAGAAAGCATGAGTGCAGCAGCGATGCAAGTTCAAGCTGTTTTCTATGATTCATGTGTAGGCGGTCATCCGAGCATTGAGTGCCAGGCAGGTAACCAATTTAACCAATCTACTGAAGCTGTGAATTTCATAGGGAACAGGCAGCAGAACAATCCATATTCGAATTATAACCAACCGTGGAGGAACCACCCAAATCTGAGGTGGTCAAACCAAGAAAATGTGTTGAATCCACAACCACAGCCGGGGTTCACACAAAAACCGAGTATGGAGGAGCTGATTGCGAAACTGATTTCGTCGACTGAGGTGAGGATGCAGAATCAGGATGCATCGATTAAGAACATGGAAGTGCAGATAGGGCAGCTGGCCACGTTAATTTTTGGAAGGACGCAAGGTACGCTCCCGAGTGATTCTGTGAAGAATCCAAAGGAGCAATCAAGTTAACAGACGAGGAGGTGACAGTCCTGCTTGGGACTATAAATTAAGAACTTTCTTTTCTTTCCTCGAGTTTTTGTTTTCAATTTTTGTCTTCCGGTGCTGGCGATCGATCGAAATTTATTCTCGATCGATCGCCCGAAAATTTTAAAAGACCAAGAGGTTCACTGCCTCGATCGATCGATCGGGAGAAAATTTTGAAAAATAATAGGGCACCGAAGAGCATTCTGCACAACAGAAATTTTTCCTCTCCTCTCCAACGCAGAAACCAATCGCCTCCTCGTCCAATTTCTCATCCATATTCTCTCAAATTTTCAAATTACTTCAAATCTATTATTTGTGCAAGGTAGTGAAGATGATATATATATATATATATATATATATATATCTTTTATACTAATAGTCAGCTTTTAAAACTAAATATGTTTATAGAAAATATTTTTTAACAAAAATGGTTTCAATATCATTTTTCACGTAAAAAAACAAGTAGAACGAACATGTACCTTGCATATTGGGACATGTGCCAACACGATGAGCTTTGTCTTGAACATACAAACGTACGTCTTATGTCCGTTCCGTTTTTTTTCCTTCTAAAAACAGAAAAGTGTTTTTGGTATAAAACAGTTTTGTAGAACTATTTTTGTTAAATAATTCTCGTGAGATCATTTTTATTAAGAAAATTAATTTCATGGTTGGTTGCTGAAACGTAAATGCAACCTAGCTAAATCTGAGGCTCAGCAGAGTATTTCGATCATATCTCATCACTCGGGCATCTAAACGATGTGCTTCAAAATATGTTGGACAACCAACTCAAAATGCCAAAAGTTGTATTTCATACCAGCAGGGCTGATTCAGATGTTAACAATGAGAAAAGTCGTGATGGCATCACGTGTTCTGCGTTGAATGAATAGAATATTGCAGCTCATATAGGCTTATATTTGAGTGTATCTCTCTCATACAAACTCGACATCAAATGATTCATGATTCTCTGGAAATCCAAGACAAATGGTTACAACTTTTATATTTATCACTTATCCTAGTAGTCAACGAATCAAGAGCTACACTCAAACCTGGTTGTTGAAACAACAAAGTACCAAGCTGGATAACTTTGCACTGTGCTATCTGTAGCCAGCCAAGCAGAAACAACCAAAGTATCAAGCTGAATTCAACGAATGGCAAAAAACATGAATATGACCGTTGCTACGTCAAGAACCTTTTCCGATGACCATATTCCTATGCTTTGTACGCTCATAGATGAAGTACTTCTCACTGTCTATTGCTTAACAAATATGACAAATTGGCACCCACGTGGTACAACCTCTCATGCCCACTTGTCGCTTAGTACGGACTTTGTGCTGCCATTTTAAGGGAAAAAAAGTTGCATCTCTACAATCAATTATAAGTTATAACTTTTAGCACATTGACAAGCACTTGAATTTATTTAATAAATATTATAAGTACGTAAATTAATATTAGTATTAAATTTCATGTATCGACATAATAAGTTTGAAGCCAAAAATTTAGAAATTTAGAAAATTCTAAACTTTAGTAGAACAACAATCCTATCAAGTTCTGGCAAATTAAATTAAAGAAACCGAGTTTGGGAAAAGTATGTTAGGATTGGATATGCAGATAGAAAGGGGGGTTGAATATCTGCACCAGCTCTACTTAGCTATTTCAAACTATGCTTTGGTTGTGTTAGCAACCAAAAACTGTTTTCTTGTTAAAAGACTGATCAGTCGAGTAACTAAAGATAAGTGCGGAAATAACTCGACTGATACAACGAATAGTTGAGCTGATGACAATAGTCTACGGGACATATAGTAAACAGAGTTTACTGGTCTGAAAGGAACTTAGTAGACTACGAGAAAGGTCACAGTAAATAAGGTCTACTGGATAAATAATGACTTGTTGTCTACTGATAAGCAGTATTACATTAGTCTACTGAGTAGACCAACAACTAATATGAATGCAAGTATGCTCAGTAGATATTTATCAAAACCTGATATCCAACAATTTTCCCCTTTTCGATAATAACTCAATATGGCATCATCGGTAGAGGTACTTTTGATACATCAGTTGACTTAGAATGCGTAACTCTGATTCGTCGGTTGAGTTCCTTTGTTGTGCTGTCCCCCTTTTATATCAACAAGGTATAAGTTCTACTGATCATAAGTCGACCGATCTTTTCTCATCACGAGCTCTACTGATCACAATTATCTCATTCGGTCATTATTTTATCATCAGAATTAGGAATCTTTCAAGCTGCTTTCCTTAAAATTATTATATTTATCCCTTTATATCTTCTCCAATATCCTCCCCCTTAATGTCTTCCCTTTAATATCTTTCCTCTTAATGCCTTTCCCTTAATATCTTTCCCTTTTTTGGTGAAAAAATATAATCCATCACAAAAAGATTTGGTTAAAACACTTGAGCGATGTGAGAGTGAAAATCTATCGAGTTCACACTAAATAAAATGAAGAAAAATAGTAAGTTCCAAATAAATGAACTTTAGTTCCAATAAGCAAGTTCAAAATAAATGAACTGAAATTCTATTAAGGTCAAATTTACATGAGTTTCGTTACATCAGTAGATACACATATTTTAGATATATACAAAGTGTACTGCTTAAAATCTAGTCTGTTGATCTTCCCCCTCAGTTGATGTTTCCCCTGAACTGATCAAATTTATTTTTGATATCTGCAAGGAGTGCTCGGGTGTTCTGATCGGGGAGTATATTGTACTGATTTTGCTACATTCATCAGTTCAGATTATTTCTGTGATGATGGTGAACTGTTGAGAGTTAGCATTTTCAGTAGCTAGTAGATGGGTTTCAATCTTCGTCAGACAGGCACTGAAGAGTTCAGAAGTCTTGATTGAGCTTTCTCTAGCACCAATGAGAGTCTCCTGGGTAGTAGAAGTGTATCTCTTCATATTTCTGGACATTTAGTCATCTCTTACTTGATCGTACTGAAATTTCCCTTAAATATTTACGAAGAGACAGCTCAAGCTCAGTCTGCTGCGCTCTATGAGATTCCAGTCTTTGAATCTGCTCGACAATGGCGAGTACTGCAGCAATGAGATCCTTGACTTGCTTCTCAAGATTAGTCAGAGGATTTGAAGGAAGAACATCTTCTTCTTCTTCTTCTTATTCTTCTTCTTCTTCTTCTTCTTCTTCTTCTTCTTCTTCTTCTTCTATCTCTTCTTCCGTTGAAGTTTCGGAAGAAGAGCCACTTCCATACTCAGTAGTCCAGGTGATCTGCAGGACCGGAAAGGTAAACACTGGAAAGTGTCTTCATAATGAGCGGCCTTGTGATTATCACCTCCAGATATCCATGGTTCTCGGAGGGGAGTAGGGTGTCTCTTGTCGGTTCTGAGAGAATGAAATTGTGTACTCTCAGAATGTGTTGCATAAAAGTTGTCGGAATGACAAACTGAGGAGCTGGAGCAGAGAAGGGAATTATTTTCAATTCCGAGACTTCCTCCATTTGCTCATCAGCTGACGTCTCCTCAACCGACGTACCTGCTGCTTCTTTGTCGTCTCCTCAACCGACGTACCTGCTGCTTCTTTGTCAGTAAGAATGTTCTGCACAACATTCTGAATGATAAGCTCAACATCCAAAATTGTTTCTATGATTCTTGAAACTTAACCACCTAGATGAAGTTGAGTTAATGCGATAATTAATAGATAATTATGAATGAGCATTGTTATGCATTGAACTCGGTTTGAGATAATCGAATGTTATAAAGGAATCATAATTTATGAAATGAGAATTATGATTGAGTCATAATTATTGAATTGATAATTGATTTAAATAAATCATGTGAATTTTGAAGATGATTATGAGTTTGAAATTGTAAGGTAATTATTGAAGTTGAAGAATATTGAGGAGATTAGAGATAATTATTAAATTGTGGTAAAATTGTAATGTAAATTAAAGTTTAGGGACTAAATCGCAAAATAATAATTATATTTTATCAATCCATACACACACAAACACATACTAAACAAATCTCCCTCTTCTCTCCACCCATCCATCGACTCTTTCTTTTCCCCCTAAAGAGAAATTTGGATTTCACGATTCAACTTGATTTAGTCACAAGGTTAGTGCTAGCATAAAGTTAATTGGTTGATATCTTGTTCTTTTTCCCTTTTTGTTACGATTTCTGGTTAATGATTTGGGAAATAAGATGGGTTGAAATTCAGCTGGTTAATGTTTTTTGTGATTTGAATGAAAAGCTTGACATGAGCTTTGATGTGGGGAAATGAGAAGTATTATGATATTTAGATGTATTGTAGTTGAAGTATTTGAGGTATATTGTTGAGTATGTTGTGTGGAGATTATGCATAAAAATTGAAGTTTCTCGTTGAAACAGAGCCTAGCGATCGATCGCCCGATGAAAAATAAAGTTTTTGGACGATGAACAGTGCCAGCGATCAATCGCTGGAAGCGAAATTTGGTTCAAAATGTTACTTCCCGCAAGCGATCGGTCGCCACTTCAAGAGCGATCGATCTCTGGACTGGTTTTTTTTTTTTTAAAGAGATACTATGTTTTGTAGTTGATTCTGATGATGGTTATGAATTGTTAACGATGAAATGAGGTTAAAAGAATTGAACATTAGTAAGATATGTGATACATGCTTGAGTTTGTTTATAATTCGGATTAATATAGAATAAAATGGATGATTTAAATCTTATACAAAGTACGGTAAATTGTAATTGAATATGATAAGAGGCATGTCGTATCTGTTAGATGAATAATAATATTGTTAATGTTGTTCGAAATTATTAGTAGTACATATTTATTGATATTCGATATAGATAACGTACGAGCCTCTAGATGACGAGAATGTCTAAAACATATCATCGACTTTAAGGTACGTGTGACGTACGAGCATATGTAGATGTATTATGGTTACGTGCATTGAATGAAATATTCTTATTGTGTTGAACTAGTACGTAGAGATGTACAAATATTGAATGTGGTATCAATTAACATAATTGTTGAATATTGTATTGGCAAGTATTGAAAACAACACTGAATGGTGCTATGAATTATGATGATGCCGCTATCAAGCGTGCAATGGATCGTGATACCGCTATCGAGCATGCGATAGATCGTGATGTCGTCGTTGTTGAGCGTGCGAGGTTATATGTTGAATTCTGACTAATGATTTAATAACTGAGATGTGTTTGACTTCAGTAGAGCATGTTTATTCAGGATTTGTTCTTGTTGATTATGGAACTGGCGATTTTGAGTCTGTGAATAGTGATCATTGTGGTAATGATTTAAATGACTTTGGAATTGATGATTTTGGATATTGTGAGAACATGAACAGCGTGAGATATATCGTATGGCTATTGTATACTCAGGGAGTATCTGTTTAAATTACAGCATTATACTATGTGAATTATTAAATTCCTATGAAATGATGTTGAGATTATATTGTTGGTACGCTCTCACCCCGTGTGGGGGGATGTTTCTGTTGGGATATGCCCTAAGACATATCATTAGATGATTGTTTATGACATACAATGTAATATGATTTTATGAATGGCAATTCATTATTATATATTATTATTCTTTTAACTGTGCAATATGAATTAATATATATGTTAATGTCCTTAGAATAATATTGTATTATTCTTAAAGATGTCCCTAGTCAAGTATTATCATGAATAGGGATAATGATAATACGTAGAGACTAGTATGTGTTGATTGATGAATTGTTCATTGATATGAGATAGCAAATCAATACGTGGGTACATGTTAGAGAACGATGTACTGGACAGACCCACCATGAGAATGCAACATGGATAGTTATATGATTGTCATATGCAATTCTCATAGTGATAATAATGTATGTAATCCTTACGACTTGTGATCATCAGAGATCCCAACATAAAGAGTTATGTATCTTGATATTGTCAAACGTTACCCGTAACATGGTATACTATAAAGGCGACTATTGGATACACTACGAATTATGTAGAGGGATGTTGACTGATCGAAATAGAATTTGTCCCTCCTATATAACAGGAGATGTGTTTGGCCCTTGATCAAGTGAGAACTAAAATGCATGGCCATGCTCGAATGAGTCGATATGAGATATCGAGCTTATTCGTTTATTCTAGTTCTACTTGGGGATCAAGAAATAAAGATTGAATATACGAGTATGACTATTCCATGACTCGTGTTCAATCTAAACACATGGACAAAGGGATTAAGTTACATGGTTAATATTATCACAAGTTCTAAAGGTTATGTCGAGTCATTGACATTCTTGTAATTTGGGTAGCCTCGATGTGTTGCTAGACACCGCTCCTTGCTTGTAACGTAAAATGAGATTTTATGTCACTGCCAACATTACAAGATCCTATCGGGTCGCACAAAAGATTAAATCGATAAAGGGAATTAAATTCATTGGATGAATTAATTAATTAAGAAGAGTCTTAATTAAATAATTATGAGGATTTAATTAAATAATGGGTTTGAGCCCATGAGGCTTTGTGAAAGCCTTTAATTAAATTGTTTATAAAGATAACAAGGTGATTAATAAGATAATTCATTCCTTGATATCACAATCATCAAAACCAAAACCTAGCTTGAAGCTCTCGGCCGCCTTCTTCCTCTCCAAGAGCCACGGCCGCCGCCGATTGCTTGGAGGAGTTGTTCGGCCGCCGCTTTATTGGTTGTGAACCGTGTGTGGTTTTGATTCCGGTTCAAGAATTAGTCTAGCAACTTGTTCTTGAACGATCCCTTCCCGATTTGATCGTGTGGATACCGTTGAGGCAAAACTTAACAAGTTTTGCTAGTGACTCGGAGGAGGCGTTGGACGTGGTGCTGCTCCGTGGAATCTGCTCAAACACGCTACAAGGGTGAGACCTTCGTAAATCCTTTATCCGATATGATAACCTATGTATAGATCCGGTGTCTAGTAATCCAAATTTTAAATTCCGCTGCGTTGTATGCTTTAAGGATTACTTACAGTGGTATCAGAGCCAGGTTCAAGGCTCATATCGGATTTATGTGGTTAAACTGTTTTAATCATATTAGAACTTATATTGCATGCTATTTAAAACTGTATGAACATATATGATATGTTAATATCGAGTTTGTGAAAATCATCATAAAAATTATATTTGATATAAATTGGCGAAATTCGAACCATATAACACATGTGTTCGGCCATCACCATCACAAATGACATACGGCTAGCCACATGAGGGCTAGGGTTTTCGAACCCTTGGCTCGAGATGGTTTAGCCGTTATGGCTAATAATTGTGCATGGAAGTGTCGAAACTTGATTAGGGTTTAGAACCCAATGGCTCGTGACAGCTAGCTCATGACGGCTAGGGTTTCGAACCCTAGTAGCCGTGCATGGGCTCGGTCATTGTCGCCCCTTTGCTAAGGTTTTGAACTCTTTGGCTCGATAATGGTTCAAGCATGCATGGATAAGTGGCTTCACCACATGAGAGCTAGGGTTTTTTGAACCCTTGGCTCGAGATGGTTGAGCCACCACCGTGCATGAACTGACCATGATTCGTGGCTCAAGAATTCTGGCGTTTCGAACAAGTTGGCTCGATGAAGAACAAAAGTTGTGCACGGCGGCTAGGGTTTGGAACCCTTAGCGCCGCCGCCGCTAGCACAAGGCTCGGCCATGGGCTAGGGTTTCGAACCCTAGGCCCATGCCATGGCCCAGCCGTGGGGCATGGTTGGTTCGAACCATGGTGGTTCGTAGCTAAGTCGAAATTAGTTCGTGGCATGTGATGTCCTGAGCGTACGATGATTTTTCAAAAATTCTATTTTACAGTTTTAATTAGAATTAAATTTAAAATGTTTAGAATTTAATTAATTAATTGTTAAAGCATGCTTTATGTGTTGTTTGAGAACCTATTATATAGGATTTGTGAATGTTTGTAATTTATAATACGACCTGCGAGTCGTGCCTTCTCTATTTCATTCTAAATGTAATCCCTCCCCTATGTTCCCCTCGAATGTGAATCGAGGAATTCTATATCTTGTAAATAGTATAGTTTATTTTATTGATGATGATCAATGAAGATGGAGCATCGTGCCGGGATGAGGAGGCCATTCACAAATTGGAGCCAAAGAAAGGTGCTTGTGAAGTTACCTTAGGTTGACTCTTAGGATTTTCTCATTGGCTTGAGAAAATCATTAGTAGGGGCTATAACCATGTCACGTTTAATTATGTATGTTGATGCATGATTTATCTTATGTTTTAGATTGATAATTGTATTACACATATATGTAGATATGTATACAACTATATGTAGTGGACATATTTTAAATTATCAAACAAATCATGAGATCAATAAATCCCTCTAAAATATTAAGTTTTAGATGCCTTCCAAAATTAAAAGTACTCGTCAAAAACTTCGATTGTACATGTGTGGGTTTGCCAAAGCAAAGCACCGTGGCAATCTTAGTAAGGCGCAAAAGGATAAAAGTGATATCCGTTATACTTTAAATTGGGTACGACTTAACTAGGTTATCTCAATAGGATTGGGAACTTAGAGGCATGGGTTGGATTATAATTCATTTGATGAATTGAACAAAGTGTTGTTCGTCCAACTATCCAAGAATTACATGTGATGTAATTGACAAAGTGTTGTCTACCTAAATAACCGAGTCTTGGGCGATTAGCCAAAGCTAACTCAAGATTAGGCGAAATATGGATCTTGGCCCACTAAAGGTTTCGAGGGTTGATATTTTTTAAAACAAATAGTGGGAGTATCATTTAATATAAGACCATATTAAATGATTAAATCATAAACTTATTTTGCATATTTATATTGTAGATATCCATGGCAACTAACAACGTAACAAGCACTTTATCACTGCGATCGGTCCTTGAGAAGGACAAATTAAATGGGACAAATTTCCTAGACTGGCATAGGAACTTGAGGATAGTCCTCAAACAAGAAAAGAAACAATATGTCCTAGAGGAACCCTTACCTGCTAAGGAACCTCCCCTAACGGCTACAAGAGCCGAAAAAGATGCTTACAAGAAGCATCAAAGTGACGCACTTGATGTTGGGTGCCTTATGCTTGCCACCATGAACTTTGAGCTTCAGAAGCAACATGAGGAAATGGAGGCGTTTGATATGATCGAGCATCTTAAGCAACTGTACCAACAACAAGCTAGACAAGAGAGGTATGACGTCTCTAAGGCGTTATTCCAGTGTAGAATGGTGGAAGGAAGTCTGGTTGGAACTCATGTACTCAAGATGATTGGGTATATTGAGAATCTGGAGAAGCTGAGTTTTCCTTTGGACCAAGAGTTGGCCACTGACGTGATCTTGCAATCGTTGCCTGAAAGCTTCAGTCAATTTGTCTTAAATTACAATATGATTGAAATTGAGAAGACGCTACCACAGTTACTTGGCATGCTTAGAACTTTTGAAGCAAATAGCAAGAAGTCTAAACCTACAAATGTTCTTATTGTGAATAAGAAAAAAGGAAAGACTAAAGCTAAGAACTTCAAGAAAAACAAGAAGGTCTTTGTTAAATCTAAGCCAAAGTCATCTGCACTGCCAAAGGGAGGGATAGCGAAGGAAGGGAACTGTTTCCATTGCGGTGAGAGCCATTGGAAAAGAAACTGCAAAGTATATCTGGAGGATCTAAAGAAAGGAAGTGTGACTTCCACTTCAGGTATTTTTGTTATAGAAGTCAATTTATCTACTTCTTCATCATGGGTATTAGATACTGGATGTGGATCTCACATTTGTGTAAATGTGCAGGACCTCAAAAAGAGTAGATTGTTGGCGAAAGGCGAAGTTGATCTCCGAGTTGGAAATGGAGCAAGAGTTGCTGCATTAGCTATAGGAGATTATTATTTATCTTTGCCTTCCGGTTTATCATTGATTTTAAAAGATTGTTATTTTGTGCCTTCAATTACCAAAAACATTATTTATATTTCTTGTTTAGACAAGTATGGATTCTCATTTATTATAAAGGACAACTGTTGTTCTATTTATTTAAATGATATGTTTTATGCTAGTGCACAAATGGTGAATGGTCTTTATTTATTAAATCTTGATATGCCTATCTATAACATAAATACTAAAAGGATTAAAAATAATGATTGTAATCCGACTTATCTCTGGCATTGTCGCTTGGGCCACATAAACGAGAACCGCATATCTAAACTTCATAAGGATGGAGTATTAGATTCATTTGATTTTGAATCATATGAAACATGCGAATCTTGTTTAATGGGCAAGATGACTAAAGCCCCTTTCAAGGGACATATTGAAAGGGCAAATGTTTTATTGGGACTAATACATAGTGATGTATGTGGACCAATAAGTACACAAGATAGAGGTGGTTTTCAATACTTCGTTACATTTACTGATGACCTCAGTAGATATGGGTATGTGTACCTAATGAAGCATAAGCATGCAACCTTTGAAAAGTTCAAATATTTCAAGAATGAAGTACAAAACCAACTTGGCAAAAGTATCAAAATCCTTCGATCAGATCGAGGAGGTGAATACCTAAGCCAAGAGTTTCATGACTATCTAAAGGAGTGTGAGATAGTCCCACAACTCACTCCTCCATATACTCCACAATGGAATGGTGTATCCGAGAGGAGAAATCAAACCTTGTTAGACATGGTTAGATCAATGCTGAGTCATGCAGATCTTCCGATATCATTTTGGGGACACGCTCTAGAAACAGCGATTTTCTTACTGAACCGTGTTCCATCTAAATCAGTGGAAAAGACACCATATGAGATATGGACTGGGAAGCGTCCTAGTATGTCTTTTATGAAGATTTGGGGTTGTGAGGCTTTCGTTAGACATCACGCCACTAACAAACTTGGACCCAAATATGATAAGTGTTTATTTGTGGGGGTATCCTAAGGAAACGAAAGGATACTATTTCTATTATCCAACCGAGAACAAAGTAGTTGTTGCTCGGACTGGTGTATTTCTTGAAAGAGAATTTATTTCTAGAAAAACCAGTGGGAGAAAAATAGAACTTAGTGAAGTTCAACCACAAGAAAACACTGAACCTGAGATTGAGATGGAAACAGAGCAGGCACCGCAATCTGTTGTGGAAGAAGTACCTGCTCAAGAGACACAAGCCCAGCGTAGGTCTGTAAGAGAACACCGGGAGCCACAGAGATATGGATTTCTTATGACTCAACAAGGTGACTTACTACTTATTGATGAGGATGAGCCGTCATCTTATCAACAAGCTATAATGGGCACTGATTCTGAGAAATGGCAAGAAACCATGAAATTTGAGATGGAATCCATGTATGCAAACCAAGTATGGACTTTGGTTGATCCACCTGAAGGGGTACGACCCATAGGGTGCAAATGGATTTTCAAGAAAAAGACCGATATGGATGGTAACGTACAAACCTATAAAGGTCGGCTGGTTGCAAAAGGATTCAAACAAATTCATGGTATTGACTATGATGAAACCTTTTCACCAGTGGCCATGGTTAAATCCATAAGGATCTTACTTGCAATAGCTGCATTTCATGATTATGAAATCTGGCAGATGGATGTCAAAACAGCTTTCCTTAATGGAAATCTGCTCGAGGATGTGTACAAGACACAGCCCGAGGGTTTTGTCGATCCAAAGGATGCTGGAAAGATATGCAAGCTACAACGATCCATTTATGGATTGAAGCAAGCTTCTCGGAGTTGGAATCTTCGTTTTGATGATGCAATCAAAGAGTTTGGTTTTATCAAAAACGAAGATGAACCTTGTGTCTACAAGAAGGTCAGTGGGAGCGTAAACATTTTCCTAGTGTTGTATGTAGATGACATACTTCTCATTGGGAATGATATCCCTGCCTTACAATCTGTAAAGATTTGGCTAGGGAATTGCTTTTCGATGAAAGACTTGGGAGAAGCCACCTATGTATTAGGAATCAAGATCTATAGAGATAGATCAAGAAGACTTCTCGGCCTAAGTCAAAGTACATACATAGACAAAGTGCTTAAAAGGTTTAGCATGCAAGAATCAAAGAAAGGATTCGTGCCTATGACGCATGGCATTTATCTCTCGAAGGAACAGTGTCCTTCAACACTAGATGAGAGACAACGCATGAGTAAGATTCCATATGCGTCAGCTATTGGAACTATCATGTATGCCATGATATGTACTCGTCCCGATGTATCGTATGCTTTGAGCATGACGAGCAGATATCAAGTTGATCCATGTGAAGGTCACTGGATTGCTGTCAAGAACATCCTGAAGTACTTGAGAAGGACTAAGGATACATTCTTGATTTATGGAGGTGAGGAAGAGCTCAATGTAATGGGTTACACTGATGCAAGCTTCCAAACCGACAAAGATGATTTTCGATCGCAATCTGGATATGTGTATTGCCTAAATGGAGGTGCTGTGAGCTGGAAGAGTTCAAAGCAAGAAACAGTAGCCGATTCTACAACGGAAGCTGAGTATATTGCTGCCTCGGATGCAGCAAAGGAAGCTGTTTGGATTAGGAAGTTCATTTCTGAACTTGGAGTGGTGCCTAGCATTAAAGATCCGATAGAACTCTATTGTGACAACAATGGAGCGATCGCATTAGCTAAGGAACCTAGATCTCACCAAAGATCCAAGCACATACTTCGGCATTTTCATTTCATTCGAGAAATCGTTGAAAGGGGAGATGTTAAAATATGCAAAGTACCAACAGATGATAATGTATCTGACCCATTGACGAAGCCACTGTCACAGCAGAAGCATGATCGTCATACTAGATCTCTAGGCATTAGGTATACGTCTGAGTGGTCTTAGTGCAAGTGGGAGATTTGTTGGGATATGCCCTAAGACATATCATTAGATGATTGTTTATGACATACAATGTAATATGATTTTATGAATGGCAATTCATTATTATATATTATTATTCTTTTAACTGTGCAATATGAATTAATATATATGTTAACGTCCTTAGAATAATATTGTATTATTCTTAAAGATGTCCCCAGTCAAGTATTATCATGAATATGGATAATGATAATACGTAGAGACTAGTATGTGTTGATTGATGAATTGTTCATTGATATGAGATATCAAATCAATACGTGGGTACATGTTAGAGAACGATGTACTGGACAGACCCACCATGAGAATGCAACATGGATAGTTATATGATTGTCATATGCAATTCTCATAGTGATAATAATGTATGTAATCCTTACGACTTGTGATCATCAGAGATCCCAACATAAGGAGTTATGTATCTTGATATTGTCAAACGTTACCCGTAACAGGGTATACTATAAAGGCGACTATTGGATACACTACGAATTATGTAGAGGGATGTTGACTGATCGAGATAGGATTTGTCCCTCCTATATAACAGGAGATGTGTTTGGCCCTTGATCAAGTGAGAACTAAATACATGGCCATGCTCGAATGAGTCGATATGAGATATCGATCTTATTCGTTTATTCTAGTTCTACTTGGGGATCAAGAAATAAAGATTGAATATACGAGTATGACTATTCCCTGACTCGTGTTCAATCTAAACACATGGACAAAGGGATTAAGTTACATGGTTAATATTATCACAAGTTCTAAAGGTTATGTCGAGTCATTGACATTCTTGTAATTTGGGTAGCATCGATGTGTTGCTAGACACCGCTCCTTGCTTGTAACGTAAAATGAGATTTTATGTCACTGCCAACATTACAAGATCCTATCGGGTCGCACAAAAGATTAAATCGATAAAGGGAATTAAATTCATTGGATGAATTCATTAATTAAGAAGAGTCTTAATTAAATAATTATGAGGATGAGGCTTTGTGAAAGCCTTTAATTAAATTGTTTATAAAGATAACAAGGTGATTAATTAGATAATTCATTCCTTGATATCACAATCATCAAAACCAAAACCTAGCTTGAAGCTCTCGGCCGCCTTCTTCCTCTCCAAGAGCCACGGCCGACGCCGATTGCTTGGAGGAGTTGTTCGGCCGTCGCTTTATTGGTTGTGAACCGTGTGTGGTTTTGATTCCGGTTCAAGAACGAGTCTAGCAACTTGTTCTTGAACGATCCCTTCCCGATTTGATCGTGTGGATACCGTTGAGGCAAAACTTAACAAGTTTTGCTAGTGACTCGGAGGAGGCGTTGGACGTGGTGCTGCTCCGTGGAATCTGCTCAAACACGCTACAAGGGTGAGACCTTCGTAAATCCTTTATCCGATATTATAACCTATGTATAGATCCGGTGTCTAGTAATCCAAATTTTAAATTCTGCTGCGTTGTATGCTTTAAGGATTACTTACAGTTTCTGATGAAATAGGTAGAATATGTGTGACATTGGTACGGGAAAGGAGTTCAAGCTATGAATGAGGATACTTATAGGAGCGAGGTACCAATATTTGTATTTGGAACATGATTTTATACACGTAAATATACATTTGTTTAATTAATGCTCGTCTGTGAGCATAATGATATGCGTATATGGGTAGTGTTTTAAGATTTCTCTTTTCATTTGGGCGTTGCATGCAATTTAATTAAGAGTAAAGTTTGCATGATGAATTGATAATATAATTAATGCAATAATAAGTGTATACATATGGTTTGAGTTGTGCCGAAAATCAAGTTTTACGAGGGATTATGTACAAAAATTTATATGGAAGTCATGCTATAAATAATAAATATGTTATGATAATCCTTTAATGATATACATGTTTGCACTAATGACGAGATTATGACGTAGGGTCCTTACAGTTTCAACATCCAAGATCATCGGTTCAGGTGATGCAACCGATACTTGGGTTAGTTGAGAGAGTTGATCAATGGATCGATCCTTCTCAAAGTTTATCGAGTCAGCAGAGGAGCGATATACTGTTTCTGACTCTTATGGGTCAGATTCAGCGTCTATCGGTATAGGTTCCTCTATTGATACTGATCTGAGGGAATCTATCGGTACAAGAGCTTCCCTTCTGTCTCAGCTAGTTCTCGTGACTCATCAGTAAAGTCATCATAATTCCGACTCATCCGTAAATTCGTCAATGATTTTATAAATTTTGGCATCCGTCATTACCGGTTCTTCACTCACTGAATCAGCTGTCTTGAAGAGTGCGGAGTCATAAATGCCTAGTCGACCCCTTATGACTTCAATTTCCCACCTGGCAGTTTGGTGTCTGTCTTGCAGAGCTATAATAATGTGATCATTCTCTCTGCCCTGTGGGGTTGAACCATCAAAAGCATCCATTTTCAGCTTTATGAGGCTGTTGAAACAGTCCTCAATATGCTTGGCAATGTACAGGTCCTTCCTCCTGATTGCCTTTTCCACTACAGATGTCTCAGTCAATCTTAAATTAGCTTGCTCTATTTTGATGAATGTGACAATCTTTGTTCCAGCTTGATCATGGGCACTCTCCTCCTACAATACGCCCATTTATCAGAAAAACCAATTCATTGGCAGCCACATTCTCTTTAATTTGCAGAAGAGCTGCAGATGGATAAGAGGGTCGAGATTAGAGTTACTGGAGTTCATCGGTTGAGTAGATGAATCATCTGCTGACTTTGAACTTATAGCGCAAGTCCACTGTCCTTAGGTATAGTTCATAACTAAACTAATAAGACTAGAAATCGGTAGGACATGTGCTTTGAAGTCCATTGATAGTTCTTAATCACAACAAATTAATAGCACTAGGCGTCGGTAGAGTAGTTGACTTCCTCTTTCCATATTTTATTGAGCTTGGGAAGAATATCTGTAAGACCCCGTTACGAATTAAGGCAACGTTCGGATATTTGAATGACTCTACTGATGCTTGTCCTCTACTGTAATGTTTTGTCCACAAAACATATAATCTTTATGGTCAGTAGATATCATCATCGGTAGAGTTCTTCGCGGTCGGTAGATTTTTCTGCTTAACTCATCAGCAGACTTCACCTTCACCCATTACACTTAGCGGTCGATAGACTTCATTTCATTGAGTCTATGCGAGTATTTATCAAAACCTGATATCCAACAAAAGCATAAGTCAATGTTTTACTTGAGCTTACTACTTTTCTTAAACGAAAAATGTATGATCAAATGTTTGTCATTTTACCATGAGTTATTGCTAGTGGTAATGGTGCAACTTTAATATTTTAAAACATACAACATTCGTAACGTCATGGTTCGATCGCTCTCCTAGTAGGAGCAATTATACACCCAACAATTCTCCTCCCAATTATTGCACTCCTTGTAATACATGAGAATCGAAAACGTGACACTGACTTGGGTACCAATAGTAGGATCAACGATTTATCGTGTTATAAAAAACTATATCTAATAGTAACCGTGCAACTCTAATTTTGTAAATCGTGCAATAGTCTAAATGTCGCGGTTCGATCACTCTCCTAGCGGGAGCAACTATTGCACATAACAATCTCTCTTCTAATAATTGCACTCCTTGCACGATCTATGGGGATCGAACATGTGAATTTTACTCTGATACCAATGTAGGATCAAACGCTTGTAGTTTTAAGCAAAAATATAGCTATGGTACTTTAATCTTTTAAATTATAAAGCAGTCCAAATATCACGATCGATCGATCTTCTAGTAGGAAAATTATTGCACCCCAATCATCATATGATTCCAAGAAGACCTTGACAGACAACAAAAGAGGAAGATAGATAGAGCCCATTCATATACATGATTGCCACTACACAGGTTTTTATTGCATTGAGATTCTTATCCATGTTGCTCAAATTAAACAAGAACCACAAGACAATAAAAGCCAATACAACAGTTGTGCAGTTTTTCTCCCAATAAAATTATGGATTTCTTTGTTTTTAGTTTTAGTTTGTTTTGACGAATATATTAGTCACCTCCCCATTCCGACGGTAGGTACAATGTAATATTATCAACTATGCTTGCTCGTGCATGAATCATTTGTGGTCATCATTTATAAGTTTAAGAATTTATTTCGAAAAACTAGTGTTTTTTAATCTAATTAGTATATCCTATGCATTTTCTTATATCGAAATGAGATTGAGCCATTTACAAATAGAGGGATATATACAAAGCACTGGTATTGACAGATCTATCTATTTCATATTTGTTATTGATGATACTCAGATTTCGCGCTAAGATAATATTTCCATACAAGCTAATGTAAATAGCTACAAATATACTTTCCATTATTTCTATCACTAAAAGTACAGTTTTCATTAAAAAAAGTGCAACTATATGCAGGGTGTGGGAAGGTGTCGGGTCACTTTGGGCTTAACATATACAACATTTCCCTTGCACGACAAAGAGGTTACTTCTACGACTCAAACTTATAATCTCCAGATCATATGACATAAACTAGAAGTACATTTTCCGTTCATCTATGTAAATCTATCGCAAAACAAACTACTACTTTTTTCCTCTGATTTATTAAGGGTAACTAATGATGCCCAACATACGTTTTGCGTGTACTTTCATTTGTGGATGATTCTTTTTTAAGTCCTCGCTAACAAAGAAGAATGGTACAAAAATTGCATAAACCACTCGGCCACAAAATGATACTCAATTTCCTAACGTGGAATCAATCATTCATTATTTTTTAAAGAGAAAAAAGAAAAGATAGATTTTTTTTTTGATATGGCAAAATTATATTAAGAAAGGAGTACTAGTTGTACTCAAATTTACAAATTTAAAAATAAAAACAAAAAACAGAAAAACGAGAAGTCTAAAGTGCTAAAAACAAGTTAACGGTTCATTTTCCCAATCCGATAAAGTATAAAAGAACCTAATGGTGCTCCTATTCTTAATCCAGAACCAAGATCTAAAAAAAATTAATTCCAACGGATGATTTTCCTCGTCTTTATCCATGCCAAAGATTGTGTTATTTCTCTGAATCCAAGTTGTCCAACTGACAGCTTTCCAAATAGTCCTCCATCCCTTAATACCATTGCTCCGATCCCATAATCGTTCATGTTGAAGAAAATGTCCACCGTGTTGTTTAGAGCGGTTGATAATCCTAACAAACGGTAACATGACATCCAAATTGAGTAAGCATGTGGACAGGAAAAAATAGGTGGTGTGTAGACTCCTCTTATGATTTGCAATGAACACAAAGGTCTGAAATGGTACCCGATCCTTCTTAAGTTCTGAAACGTCGGAATGTTATCTCTGATTGCTCTCCAGGCGAAAGATGAAATTTTTGTAGGTGCCAAACTGTTCCAAACGGAACCAAATGCCATTTTAAATCTCCTTCCGGATATCATCTTCAAGTAGAGAACTGTACGCTGACTGAACCGAATATTATTGAAGGTTCGCTCTTCCATTCCCATCTATCTTCCATTGCTTGAGTTAGCTCCACCCTGCATATAAGCGTTAGTAACATCTCAAAAGAAACTTTTTCCCAATCAAATAGATCATGCCTCCAGTCCCATCTCCAAGCCCATGATCCTTCTACCCAAACACTCATGTCCCCAATTAAAATATTTTTATCTCTCGCTATACTAGCTAGTCTAGGAAATCTTGCTTCAAAGCTTAGTTGTCCTACCCAAACATCCCTCCAGAACCTTGTCCCAAGACCAGTCCCTATCCTTCTATTCAACCCGTTGGCGAACAAACCTGAAGAATCGAGAAAAATGTTTTTCAAAATGTCTCTCCACCATGAAGAATGAGCTAATCCCCCCCTACACTCTCTTCTAAGAAAGGGTTCAATAATTGGTTACCATATTTAGATTTCAAGACTTGAAACCACAACGTATTCTTCATGTTACAAATATCTCACCCCCACTTCGCTAGCAGTGCCTTGTTAATCTTATCCAGATATTTCACCCCTAAACCCCCGTTCAATTTAGATTTGCAAATTTCATCCCATCATCTTGTGGTTACTTTGTACAGATTTGAGTTTAGAAATGATACTCTTTGGAGCACGGTAGAAGGTAAAAAAATAGATCAGCATCGAAGAGAGCACATCATTAAGCAATATCATTTGGTCTCCGAAAGAAAGACTTTAATCTTCCCAAGCTGACAAACTCCTTTTGAAATTAGTGACAATCTTATCCCACAAGCAGCCTTTGGGAATTAATTTTTAGGCCCGAAATGAGTTCGAAATTTCTGAGAATTACTTTGAAAGTGACCACATTATTACTTGATTCGTCGCCCACAAACAGTGTGTCATCTGCAAATTGTAGATGAGAAAACTTAATTTCATCACGACCCACGGATATTGGAACCAAGAAATTCATCAAGACCGCCGAATCAACCATTTTGCTAAGAGTCTAGGCCACTATGACGAACAATAACGGTGATAATGGATCCCCTTGTCTTATACCTCTCTGAAAATCAAACTCCATCATAGGGCTTCTGTTTATCAATACCAAAGCTTTAGCAGAAGAAATACATTCCATAATCCAGCATCTCCATCTTGAGTCAAAATTCGTAAGGCTCATAATGTGGTCTATGAATTTCTAATTTACTAAGTCGTAAGCTTTCTCAAAATCCACCTTAAAAATCATACCTTAAGCATTCTCAAAATCCACCTTAAAATCATACCTTTTGTCCTCTTTGTCTTCAGCTCGTCGATTATTTCATTAATGATCATAACACCATCGAGGATGTGTCGATTTCCAATAAAAGCTGAATGAGAATGTGAGATCACTTTGTCTATCACCTTGCTCAGTCTGTTGGCCAATAGTTTTGATAGGACTTTGTAAACACAACTGATTAGAGCAATCGGTCTGAACTCCCCAATCTTTACTAGATTCTCTTTCTTGGGCAGTAAAACAATAAATGACGAGTTACCCCCTTTAATTAGTTTCCCATTTCTGTGGGATTCCTCGAAAAATCTCAGAAACTCCTCCTTCATGACATGCCAAAACTCCATAATAAATCTGAAATTGAATCCATCGGTGCATGGGCTCTTGGAACTATCACAATCCCAAACTGCCTTTGTAATCTCCTCCTCCGAGAAATTTGTTGTTAGAAAGGAGTTATCTGAGTCTCCCAATTGTTGAAATGTAATCCCATGTATTTTGGGTCTTTTCCAACCTTACTCACTAAACTGTTTGGAGAAGTAATTTTGAACGCCCTCTGTCAATCCTTGAACTGAATCCATCCATTCACCTTCAATCATTAGACCCATTATTTCATTTTTTTTTCTTTCTATTGACCACCTTATGGTAGAAACTGGAATTAGCGTCTCCCTCCTTGATCCATTTGATCTTTGCTTTTTGAAAAAGCAAAGTATCCTTCCATCCTAATAGTTCTTTCAGTTTCACGATCTCTGCCTGTCTAGAGGTTGCTTCATCCACCTCCAACACTCGTGAGTACGCTATTTTGTCCAAATGATCAATTGAGCTCTTGATTGATTCAATGTTAGAATCCATAAAGCCAAAAACCTCTTTATTCCAAACTCTGAGGCTCGCTTTCAAATATTTCAGTTTTTCGTTCAATATAAAGCCTCCCAACCCTGAAAGTGAAAACTCTGCCATTCTGATTCCACAAGATGCTTGGTAGGAGCATTATCGTCAAGTAGTAAAGTCCTCCTTGCACATGATACCGAACTAAACTTCTTCCCAGTTGGTAGCTCATGAAAAACATAACAAGAATGTAATTTAAACAATTTGATTTACAATGTTATTGCCGGTTATAGTTTTTTGGTAAAACAATGAGTGCTTGATGATATAATTACTATCAAATTAGATATCATATGTTTGATTTTCATGATTTGCAAGATAGTATAATTATTGGTTGTGGATTGTGTTGTGCAAAATTTTATGGGTGTGTATCTTAGAAAGGTAGAAGCAAAAAAATAGATGACATTGTAGTAGAAATGTCGAGGCGAGATTTGGAATCTCCGTCCTTGAGACAATATTGACACGCTACGATGCTAACGGTTCAATTGGCAATTTGTCTCCCAAGATACAACGACTATGTTTTGTGATAGGAGCACTCCAAATCACAAATCCTTTAAATCACAAAGGTTAAAAACACTCAATATTAAACAAGGATGAAGATCCACAAAATTACTCAAATTTTGATCTTCAATCTGATGTGAATTTCAAAAAATTCATGTTCTAATTTGTTCAAGGGTTGTTTCTTATATAGTATACCAAACAGTATCAAGAGACATCATTTTGAAGCATCCAATCATGAAAAAACACATCCAAACACGAAACAGGCAACCCTACGCATGACGCGATCAATCGCGCAATAGGGCGCGCCTTTTTTTTCAACTCACTGCCACTCGCGATCGATCGCGAGCCTTTTCTTTTAATCCACAACTTCCAACAATATCCCCACATGAATTAAATTAATGCATGTATACAATTGAGCTCTTTTAAATAACTATTATGGCTTCTGAAGAGATAGCTTGTGGCTTTGAATCTTCCGTAGTAGTATTCAATCGGATTTATTTGACTTAATAATGAACTTATAGTCTTGAACTATTTAATCGTTGGTGTAAACCTTGTGGCGCCCCAAACGTCACCACGTAAACAGACAAAATATGACGTCATTTGTATAAATATTTTGGCATAATCTCCGCGTAATTGGACCTTCCAACAATACCACAGACAACATATGTATATACACATATACATACCCGTAAATACAAATGGCATCTCCCCAGCTAAATATGACATCCGTCACATGCACCAACACATAATAACAAAATCATAGAGTAATGCATTCAGACCATGTACAAATATAAACCATCTCACAGGCGAGCCACAACTAGTTTAAACATACAAATTATCCTATGACAACTTCATTTTAAGTGACAAGGACTTAACATCTCAAACTCAACGGCTCCTAGTTCTGTCTCCAACTCTAACGTGACCATGCTTGATACCTGTTTCAACAGAAACAGTCCAGAAAATGGGTGAGCACACACCAGCACTAATAATAGCACAATCATAAACATATACGATCAACAATATAACATAGTAAAAACGTAACAGAAAATACTTCCTGAAATCCATAATCATAAGACAGGAATCCCCTGACTGTGTCTGTAACTCAATCTCATCTAATATACAAATCGATATAGCAGTAACACCAAGCCTACTATATCACATTGTCGCATCATCATTGCGACCCATCGTATATAATCAATATAGTGGCACCATCGAGCCTATTATACCCCCATCGTCGCTCCCCTACTGCTGCGACAACCGTTATACTGGCAGTACCATGCCTACTATACCACATCGTCGCATCATCATAGCGACCCATCAAATATATAATCGACATAGCAGCAGAACCAAGCCTGATATACCCAAACATCGCTCCCCTACGTCTGCAACACAACCAACAATAATAATAATAACATCATGTCGCTCATTCCAGCAACCCTCAACATCATCGTTCATTTATAATCATTGATATATCACAATCAACAACAATATGAATATCAATAAATGCTTGTACGACAGCACGTACCTGAAAATAGGTAATATAAGCTACAACTACTTCTGGTGTCCAAAGACTCTCGAATTATCTCACGTCCGGTCTTCTTTCTTTCCTTAGTTTTCTTCTGAATATTGGAAGGTGAATGAATGAGATGATTGCCACGTTTCTTACCAATGTTTGGACAAATGAAAAATCTACTTCTAGACAAAAAAATTACAAAATGACCATCCTCATCCTTGTATTTCAAAGAAACGTAGCACTCACTAAATCTTCATGAGAATTACAAGATTGCCATCCTTGTTGCATTGTATAAGTCCAATTAATTTATATATCAATGTATTTATTCACCTAATTACCATAATTCTTCTCTAATCATCATATTCATTCATCTAATTATCATAATTCTTCTTTGAGCATAACAGTTCAACCTCTCTTTTGACGAATTTCGACCCCGAAATTCATCTAATCAACATATGTAAATAAAAACTTAAATACACATACCATCAAAATAAGTCGGGATATAACTCCCTCTTATGTCGCTCTGTCTCCCATGTGGCTTCATCGACACACTGTCTCTCCCACTAAACTTTTACCATCGGTATCACTTTACTATGAAGTTTCCGATCAGCTCGATCTAGAATTCAAATAGGGCGTTCAGCATAAGATATCAGGATCTAACTGTATCTCTGACGGCTCCAATACATGTGAAGGGTCTGGCTCATACTTTCGCAACATAGATACATGAAATACATCATAAACACCACATAAAGATGGAGGTAGATCCATTCGATAAGCCACACTACCAATCCGCTGTAATATCTCTTACGGACCAACATATCTTGGTGATAATTTTCCTCGCATACCAAATCTCACAGTTCCAAGGATGGGTGACATTTTCAGAAACACATAATCACCAACCTGAAATTCTAAGGGTCGACGTCGTTTGTTTGCATACGTAACATGTCTGTCATGAACTGCTTTCATTCGTTGTTGGATTAATTTAATTTTATCTTCCATTTCCTGGATCATCTCAGGTCCACTAACAGCTGCCCTATCAGTATCGTCCCAACATAATGGAGACCTACAACGTCGCCCATATAATGCCTCAAATGGGGACATCTGAATAGTTGTTTGATAATTGTTATTATATGAAAACTCTACCAGTGGTATTGAATCAGGTCAAGTAGTTTCAAAATCCATAACATATGCACGCAACATATCCTCTAAAGTCTGTATGGTATGCTCAATCTGACCGTCAGTCTGTGGATGATATGATGTACTCAATCTCACTTCTGTCCCTATTGTAGTCTGTAATCCCTCCCAGAAATGTGAAGTAAATCTCGGATCTCGATCAGATATGAGAGATAGGAATCCCATGCAATCTCACTACATCCCTGGCATATAGTTGTGACATCTTCACATAAGTGTAATGCATACTACAGGGTATAAAATGAGCAAATTGTTAATCGGTCAATTACAACCCAAATAGCATCATACCCCGGGCCAGTTCTTGGCAAATGGGTCACAAAATCCATCGTTACATGTTCCCATTTCCAAGTTGGTACCTCTAGACTTCTCAACTCACCTCCCAGTCATCTTCTTTAGGATTTTATTTGCTGACAATTCAGGCATTTTCACACAAAATCAGTCACATTTCGTTTCATCTTTTTCCACTAGAACTGTGGACCTAAATCCATGTACATATTTTTGCCACCAGGATGAATATAATACCTACTGCAATGAGCATATTGTAGCAATCCTTGGTGCAATCCAGGTGTATTAGGAACTACGCATCGATCTATCATCATCTGCTATCTTGAAACGAGACTCCTGCCCTGTAAAACTAGTCTTTTCCACCGCTGAACTTCCACATTTGTTCCCTGCGCTTCACGAATACAACAAAAAATATCAGGTTCAACTAAAAGAGTTGATATCTGAACTGGAGATGTAGATAAATCAAAATCATATAAGACATCATCAAGGCTGACAAGTGGCATATATCCTCAGCAGTACATCTAACTTTACGACTCAAAGCATCGACAGTGAGATCGGCTCGGCCAGGATGATACTGAATCTCACAATCATAATCTTTAAGCAAATCAAACCATCTCTGTTGCCTCATATTTAACTTAGTTTGAGTAAACAGGAATTTCAAACACTCGTGATCAGTAAAGATAGTAACTGAAGTACCATATAAATAGTGCCGCCATATCTTCAATGCAAAGATAATGGCTGCCAGCACCAAGTCATGTACTGGATACCTCATTTCATGGGGTTTGAATTGTCTTGAGGAATACGCCACTACATGTCGATCCTGCATCAATACACAACCTAAACCCCTGTAATGATGCATCAGTATATACAACAAACCTTTTATTTTCTTTTGGAATTGTCAACACTGTAGCAGTCGTCAATCGGTGTTTCAATTCCTGAAAACTCTGTTCACATGCTTCATACCAATGAAATTGCACCCCTTTTTGAGTCAATTGTGTCAATGGTTTAGCAATCTTTGAAAATCCCTCAATAAATCGCCGATAATAACCTGCTAAACCAAGAAAACTTCTAATCTCAGGTACTGAGGTAGATGCAGACCACTGTATCACTGCCTCTACCTTCTTCGTATCAACTGAGATTCCATCTTTTGATATCACGTGGCCAAGAAATACCACCTATCCAGCCAAAACTCACATTTACTGAGTTTAGCATACAATTTCTTATCTCGAAGAATTGGTAATACCGCACGTAAATGTCTTACGTGCTCCTCCTCACTCCTAGAATATATAAGAATATCATCAATAAACACAATAACAAACTGATCAAGATAAGGCTGAAATACCCGGTTCATCAAACTCATGAATATAGCTGGCGCATTCGCCAATCCAAAAGGCATGACAAGAAACTCATAATGTACGTTTCTAGTTTGAAAAGTTGTATTCTGTATATCCTCCTCTCTAACCCGTATCCGATGATATCCAGTCCTATGATGCCCAGGAATTAACGGCATTAATCCCGGTGTTGTAATGATCCTTAAGGGATTTTAATTGTGGCAATTACGAATTAATTGTGGTGTTGGAGCACCCGAGGATGTTAAATCGGGTATTTTGGGATCGTTGAATCCAAAGGTTGAGATTGTATTCTCATCATGGTGAAAAACCTTGGAATTGGGTGTTTGGTGGTATCTGGGGTCCGGGGTACCTTGTGTTGGGGCTGGTATTGGAGATTGAGGTTGGAGGGGTAATTATTGAAAACAGATGATTTTTAATGAGTCATGATGTATTTGTGGAGGAATTGGTATTTTGAAGTTTTGGTACTTTTTATACCAAGTAGACTCGGTATTCCGTCATTGCACGGATTTCCTCTCTCTCTTCCCTTTCTCTACGCCCAACCCTTTCCCCCATTTCTCCTCTTTTCTCCCTTGGAGGAGAACTCAATGGTAGCTTGGCTCGAGAGCCGAATTTCTCAAAGATAATCAGGTGTTAATCTTTCCCTCGACCTTATCTTCGATTTGATAGTAGAATGGCGGATTTTGATTGAGTATTGTGTTGGGTTTGGAAATTGGGGATTTTTTGGTAAAAATCCAAAGTTATGTTTTTGATGTTTTTATTGGTTTTAATGGAGTATTGGAGGTGTTGGAAGTGTTTGGGGCGTTGGTTTTAAGTTTGGGTGTGAAAAACACCATTGAAACTCGAATTTTTTCAGAAAATAGCAGGTTGTGATCGATCGTGGCTTGGCGCCGATCAATCACAACGAGTTTCTGAAATTTGGAGGAGATGAACAGTGCTGGCGATCGATCGCCGAGACTTTGGCGATCGATTGCGGAGACTCACGATCGATCGCGAGAGGGCTCTGGTTGGCCACTGGATTGCGCGATCGATCGCGATGAAATCAGCAATCGATCGCGGCTCGTATAAGGGGGTTTTTTCGAAAATGTTGGAAAATGTCGGGATTTTGGAATCGATGTTTAATTAGCCAATTTTTGGGGCAATGTCTACATTCCAATGGGAATGCTATATGTTGGGGTTCAACAATTGCCTCTGCTTTGTGATCGGTCGAACACGTAGCGCTTGTGCCAGTGTATGGTTGAAAAGATTGATGTTGCGCCATTACCCTTAACTATAGTTATTGGTAAAACAGTAAGCGCTCGATCCTACAATTGGTATCAGAGCCAAGGTCGCGTGTTCGATTCCCATGAGTTGCAGAGAGTGCAATTATTGGGGGAGGGATTGTTGGGGTTCAACAATTGCCTCTAGTTTGTGATCGGTCGAACACGTGGCGCTTGTGCCAGTGTATGGTTGAAAAGATTGGTGTTGCGCCATTACCCTAAACTATAGTTATTGGTAAAGCAGTAAGCGCTCGATCCTACACTATACTTTTAAAATGGATTGGTTGGAGCCAAGTTTTAATAAAAAAAAATGGAATACTCGATTTAGTAATTGGTTAACATTTGAACTTATAAAATGGAATATTTTGGGGATTATGCATGCTTAGCCGGAGTCTTTTAAAATGGTTAGTCGTCATGGATTGACGATGGGTTTGGAGGTTATGAACGTGCTTGGGCACGTGGTTGCATGCATGTGATTAATTGTGAGTTATTTATGTGTTAGCACATAATTCATCGGGTCGCGGGACTCAGTAAATGTTTGGTTTGGACTACGGAATCATAAGTTACGTATAACATACAGCATAGCCTTTTATATTATTGCAACTGTGAAATGCATGGTTATTTATATTTGCAATAAATGGATAGATATATTGGAAATGATATGGTGCCTCTTTTGAGCGAACAATGATTGGAATAATGTCGTCGTTGAGCGAACGTCGGTTATGACGCTGCCGCTGTTGAGTTAGCGTGGGATTAAAATGCCGCTATTGTGGAGCGAGCAATGAAATAGAACTATGGAACTATTAGTGAGATATTGGAATATCTGTAATCATTGTTTAATGATTCGATTTTGTTGATTATGATATCAGTACATGGGGAACACATTTGTTAATCGATGTAATGATTAACTGGCTTTGGGAACTGATGTTTTCGGTTATTTTGAGAATAGGAACATCACAGGGGATCCCGGATGACGATGATGACATCCAGGGAGTGTCTTTTAAATATTCATAGCCTTTACATTGTGTGAATTATGAATTGTAATATTGTGGCTATTGGATTTGGGATATTGGTATGCTCACCGCGTGTGGGGGCTGTCTCTGTTGGGGCAGGTGAATAGGTACATCGATGGCTTTGGAGTTCATCTCGAGCTATGGATAGGAGGTGCTTCCAGGATCGAAGTACCAGTAATGGTATTTGGTAGAGTACCTTATGCATTAAATACACATTCACTCATTGGGTGCTTGCATGTGAGCACGTTTATATGTGTATATGTAATGTATAAAGGGGCATGATTTTTCTCTCTTCATTTATCGTTTGCATGCAATTAAATACGAAATTGCTAAATGAATTGAGAGCATGTTAGTGTATTACAAGGGTGCATGCTATGTAAGTGGTCTTGGTTTGAAATATTATGCGGTTCTAATGCAAGAAATTTTATAGATGGTATTACATGCCATGGTTGCATGTAGTCTTTTCCCCTTAAAACATAATTGTATGCATTAATTACATGGGTTAATACACTAATAATGGACTAAGGGCACGAGGGTCCTTACATTAGTGGTATCAGAGCCAGGTTTGCTCTTTGGGGCTGTTGAGGGCCTAGGAAGATGTTGATGGAAATGGGTAGCACATACTTATGCATAATAGTAGTTAGTGTTGTGTGACATAACTATGTTGCTTATGTGCGTTTATGATATGTGTTCATAATTGGAATATGTTGTTGCTAACTACGGTGGTTGTAGGGGCATATGGAATATGGATTATGCATTGTGGTTGCATATATATTTGAGTGATGATTATAATGCTTTACCGCTAAATGTTGAAGCGATGGTAAATTCCGCATGTCACATTTGAAGCGAGGTGCATTAAAATACACTCTTAACAATGTATATTGGTATATGGATTATGCATTGTGGTTGCATATATGGCGTAGCGATGTGAATACTTGCCGCCTTCATGGCGTAGCGATGTGAATACTTGCCGCTGTCATACAGTAGCGATGAGAGAATATTTGCCGCTAATATGAAGCGAAGAACACGACCGCTGTCATATTATAGAGAGGGATATTATTTGCCGCTGGTATTGTCTAAGCGAGGGGTATTTCCGCTGTCATGATACGCGAGGGGTATTTCCGTTGTCATGTTAAACAAGGAGTAGTGGCGCCGCTGTCATACCGTAGCGATGAGAGAATATTTGCCGCTAATATGAAGCGAAGAGCACGACCGCTGTCATATTATAGCGGGGGATATTATTTGCCTCTGGTATGTCGAAGCGAGGTAGCGATGAAGGATATTTGCCGCTAGTATGAAGCGAAGAACACGACCGCTGTCATATTATAGGGAGGGATATCATGCCGCTATTCTATTGTCGATGGTTCATGCCGCCAGGCATTCATACCGATGGTTCATTCCGCTATTCTATTGGCGATGGTTTATGCCGCTAGGTATTCATAGCGATGGTTCATTCCGCTATTTTATTGGCGATGGTTCGTGCAGCGAGGTACTCATAGCGATGGTTCATTCCGCTATTCTATTGGCGATGGTTCATGCCGCCAGGTATTCATAGTGATGGTTCATTCCGCTATTCTATTGGGGATGGTTCATGCCGCCAGGTATTCATAGCGATGGTTCATTTCGCTATTCTATTGGCGATGGTTCATGCCGCCAGGTATTCATAGCGATGGTTCATTCCGCTATTCTATTGGCGATGGTTCGTGCCGCTAGGTATTCATAGCGATGGTTCGTGCCGCCAGGTATTCATAGCGATGGTTCATTCCGCTATTCTATTGGCGATGGTTCATGCCGCCAGGTATTCATAGCAATGGTTCATTCCGCTATTCTATTGGCAATGGTTCATGCCGCCGGGTATATATATAGCAATGGTACATTCCGCTACATCTATTGGTGATGGTTCATGCCGCCAGATATTATATAGCGATGGGTCATTCCGCTACATTTATGGCGATGGTTCATACCGCCGGGTATATCTATATAGCGATGGTACATTCCGCTAATTCTATAGCGATGATTCATACCGCCGGATATCTATAGCGAAGATTTATGCCACTGATTCTATACCGATGGGTTATGCCGCTACGTACGTAGCACGGGATTACGCCGTCTTCGAGCGATGGGTGCTACTTGCGTGCCACTGTTGGGCGATGGATACAAGTATGCCACTATCTTGTTAGCGATGAGTTATGGTACGTGGCTATTTTATTAGCGTTATTTTTGATGTCATGCATATATATATATATATATATATATATACCGTCACGAGTTGACGATGTTATTTTGGATGTCATAAGTTGACATGTACCGTCACGGGATGATGATGACATAATGGATGTTCTACGTAGACATGTAGCATCGTTTCAATGAATAATACGTCTGGGTGTATGTATTTAGTCGTATGGTTTGAGTGCTGATGATGAGCACAAGGTGGTGTCTACGTCACTGGTTGACGGGACCATAATACCGAGCAGGTTTGCTCGATGAATTATTGGATGCACTGTACCGGTGAGTGTACCGTATCATGCATTTGAGGTAAATATTTTACGAGTAGTGGTACCTTTGGGTATACTCGTTGGGATGGCTAGGTTAGTGATAGGAGTGGTTATTGAGGGAACTACTCACTTTGTCAACGTGACGTATGGTAGACATGGTCACACAAACACTTGGAGTGTGGAATATAGTCCTAATGGGTTAGGATTGCATTGTTGTTGAGCAAGGACACCGGAATCTCCGTTGTGCATTGGTATTAGAGAAATATTGGGTGATGACCCACTACTCTAATGGATGCTACGGTATGATGTACTAGGAGTGAAACGTATGATACGTTGGTAGGTTTGGTATAAACCTAGGGAGGCAGCTAATTGCTAGCCGGGTTTTGTTGCAGTGATAAAATGTGCTTGTTGTAGCCATTATACTGCTCGTTGGAACCAAGTTTGGCGAATCATATTATGATACGATGAGGGTTTGCGGTGGATTTTGGTGATCACTGTGTGACATGAGGTTTGAGGTAGGGAATACCTCACGGGGACGTTTATACATTGTCATTTTGAGGGACTTGTACCGGGACGACTCAATTTTGTTGGGAGTACCAACACGAGTGTCGACAAGTCGTTATTGGCTCTGGTTGAACATCCTTAAATATGGAATGCAATGGGGAAACACAATCTGGATTGTGGGATATAGTTAGTGGAGTGACACTACTATGTTGATTGTATCTCTTGATGAGATTTGAATATACTGTCATGGAGACATCTGGTATAGGTTGAAGGTTGATTGTGACTCAGCCACGGTAAGCATTATTAGTGTTGGACTAAGTGATGGCTTTATATTATCAGTGAGGCGTATGAGGAGACGTCTCCGGGGGAAATGCTCAAATTGTGGAATACTATGGTATTAGTATAGAGCAGTGTTAGAATGAGTATACGTTGTGTATACGGATTTTGGATTGGTGATAGTTGCAAGGACGCACTATTCTGGATCGGTTGTGTATTTTATTGGTCTCGTGATATATTTTGGTATTAATATGTCCAGGTTTTCCGAACTATGGTTCGAGGTTGGAGGGTCATGGTTCATGGCACTTTCCTTACGAGGAAGGCGGTATTGATATACCTCTTGGGGATCTTTAAGAGATTCGATGAGTCGATTTGTGTGGTGTTGATGTTGGAATCACACCATTGGTCGTTGGTCCATCAATCATTATTCTCCGCGGGATGAGAATAGCTGGGGACTGACAGTTGTAATTGGGACTTCTGGGTATGATTGGTGATACCCGAATCGTTTGTATTGAGTATGCATGTGGCGCTGGTGCTTAGGCAGGTATACCGGTGTGTATACGGATGCCAGCTTTTTATTGTCGAGCATCGGATTAGTATGCTGGGATGGATGAATCTCCGGGGAGAGATTGTGGCACCTTGGGATTGGTAATCTCAATAGCATAATGCATTCTGAGGAATGATATTGAGGTTTGGTTGACTCCCTTGAGGAGGGATTGTCGTGCTTTGAGGCTATGGTAATTCATTACTGGTAGTTTGATAGCATCTGTGATATCCCCGAAATGATTATGTGGGTAATCATGCAATTAAGGGTTGCTAATTATGAACCTATGTGTTAAAAGGAGTTTTGTATGTGGGAGTGATTTATTTAATTGATGATGTGGTTTAGGGAGCATGTTAGGTGTTTTTAAATTGTTGTGATGATGTGGTAGAATAATAAAATATCAAGGAGAGATATTTTTATACATCGTATGAAATACCGGGACACAATTAAACACCACAAAACCACCCTGCATGCAACTACCCCACCCCCACTTGTTGCAAACCCACGCCCCTCCCCTGTTTCTGGAAAGCTGAATGACTAAGCAAGCCACTTTACACAAAGATATTTTCACTTTGGCTCTTTCAAAAAGCTCTCTTCTCCTTCCCTTCTTTTTGTCTGCAACGTAGTCGGTTTCAAGGAGGAAGGTGATCGGATTTTGTTCATCCTTTCATATAGATAATCGAAGAGCAAAAGTGGTGAGGAGTCACATATTTTTACCTGTTTTCAGTTTTCTAGCATGTATGTTCTTGGTAGCAGTTTCGGCATGCTAGTGTAGGGTTTAAAGAAATATTGTTATGAGTACTTTTATGTGATGTTTATGAAGCTCTCTGCATTTTTCCTTGAGTATGTTGCATGTTTTATGTAGAGGAAATAAGCATGTCAAGTAAGGTGTTCGACAATCTGGGTAAGGGTGTGCCCTGTTTTCTGGAAAAATATGTGTGAGGAGTGCTTTTATGAAGGCGTTATCATGCACGTTAAGCTTAGGTTTTGGTAAACCTTTGATGTGAAAATATGCATGGTAGTTTTGTGAAGCCCTTGGCATGATTGTTCGAGCATGATTTATGTTATAGGTGTTAGTTTTAATAGCATGAAAAGAGGTGCTCAAGAAATCTGGAAATTTATATGTTGCCCTGTTTTCAGAAAAGTTGATCCAGTGCTTGTATAAGTGGTCGACGTTTATGCATGTGGGCTTGTGTTTAGGGTGTAAATTTGAATTGAATACACTTAGGGTAGTGTAGTGCAACTACTAGCATGTTGGTCTTGGCATGTATTATGTCTTACATGTTAGTTTTAAGGGTATGATTATCGGTGTTGGTAAATCTGGAAAATCGCTCAAAGGAACAGGGTTGGCGATCGATCGCCAAAGAGGCGAGATCGATCGCGACGTTCCAGTGAGTTTTGGCGATCGATCGCCAATATTGAGGCGATCGATCGTGGATTGTTTTTTTTTTGTATGCGAGGCAGTAGCATCTCGCGATCGATCGGGGCTCATGGGCGATCGATCGCGAGATGATATTGTAGGTTAAATTTGGTTTTTAATTTGGTTTTGCTTCCGGATTATTATGAGGTGCCTAATATTTGTGTGCTATGTAGAACCATCCCAGGTGCCATCACAACCGAGGAGATAAAGTCGATTGACTCCTCTATCTTTTGGAAAGGTACGTAAGCGACGTACGGGCATCCCAACGGTAACATGTGCTTTATGTTTGTCTTTTTGACGCATGATGAATGCAATGTGGTGCATTAAGGTTATGATACATGTTATTATGCATTGTTTTTGCATATGTATGTTGTGAAATATAAGAGGTGTATTTCACGAGTCAAGGTTATCTTAGTAAGGATTTTAATTGCTTACGCTAAGGTCCATTGGAAGCGAGGAAGAATTCCGCTTACATGGAGTAGCAAGGAGCATTAAAATGTACTAATGATAAGGGCTCAGAATTGAAATAAGGATTTAAGGAGGAAGGATGTCATGACATTTATTTATGAAGCCATACATTCATATAATGTGTTTTATTATGAATTATGGTACAGGGACAACCAATGGGCGTTATAAATGCAGGAAATACAGGAAGTGCTTGTGTTTAGGATTTTGCATTTATGCCTTACTTTCATATTATGTTGAATATGAATTGTTTTATGCTCATGTGTTGGGGGTTGTCTTTGTAGGTGCTTTTGTGGACGAGAACCAGGGTTGGGGTTGATATGCTGAGCTGTAAGGAGTGCTACAGGATTAGCATGTTAGAGAAATTTTTTGTATAGCTTCTACTGAGTAGAGTAAGACTATAATGTAGTACCTTAGTAGAAATTGTGTTATTCCTTTTGAAACATTTTGGTACTGTAATCTCTAAAGCTCAGGTTAATCAACACAATACGTTACTCTGATATATTCACATGAATGTTTAGTTCTCTAGATTGCACCTTAGTAATTTGATGTGATAACGGGGTCTCACAACATCCTCGTGTTAGGATTGTTGAATCCTAGGGTAAAGGGATGGCCGGGATTCGATCTGTTGGGTGTCGTTGTTGACACGTTTGGAGAGAATGCAATTGATTTTCTAGCATATTCTCTATGGGGACTTGAGACCCTGTGGAGTCTCGATAGTGTGTTTGGACCAAGATGTGATTTCTTGGAACACACGGAAGTAGACATCTTTGGAGATGTGTTTTGTGTTGATCGGTGGCCGTGACGTTGCCCGATACGTGTTGCGAAGTGGTGAAACTACTCCTCCGTTGGAGATAATTTTGGAAGTGGAAACCGGATGTAGTTTAGGTACACTGTTGTGTACAGGTGGTTTCTTTGGTAACGATGTATGTTTAACATCGTTGGTTATGTCTTAGAGATACATTGGGGCGATATCTATTTTGGAATCTCGAATGATCGTTTGGTTAGCAGTTAGGGTTGACCGACTGCTTCTGGGTGGTTAGCGTCGAGGTACGCTGGCGTTCTTTTGAGATGGTGATGACCTGAGAGATTTACTCCATTTCAGGTTTTAGTGCGAGGTCGGTGTCCTCGCGGTCAGTGTGTCGTTCATGATATGTTCATGACTCGACGATGTAGATCCGTTTGCATTGTATGGTCTCGGCGATACGTGGAGTACGCCTGTGCAAATTTTGAGGACGAAATTTTATTAGTGGGGGATATTTGTGATGCCAGGGAATTAACGGCATTAATCCCGGTGTGGTAATGATCATTAATGGATTTTAATTGTGGCAATTACGAATTAATTGCGGTGTTGGAGCACCCGAGGATGTTAAATCGGGTATTTTGGACCGTTGAATCCAAAGGTTGAGATTGTATTCTTATCGTGGTGAAAAACCTTGGAATTGGGTGTTTGGTGGTATCTGGGGTCCGGGGTACCTTGTGTTGGGGCTGGTATTGGATATTGAGGTTGGAGGGGTAATTATTGAAAACAGATGATTTTTAATGAGTCATGATGTATTTGTGGAGGAATTGGTATTTGAAGTTTTGGTACTATATATACCAAGTAGACTCGGTATTCCGCCATTGCACGGATTTCCTCTCTCTCTTCCCTCTCTCTACGCCCAACCCTTTCCACCATTTCCCCTCTTTTCTCCCTTGGAGGAGAAATCACTGGTAGCTTGGCTTGGGAGCCAGATTTCTCGAAGATAATCAGGTATTAATCTTCCCCTCGTCCTTGTCTTCAATTTGATAGTAATGGCGGATTTTGGTTGAGTATTGTGTTGGGTTTGGAAATTTGGGATTTTTTGGTAAAAATCCAAAGTTTTGTTTTGGTGTTTTTATTGGTTTTAAATGGAGTATTGCAGGTGTTGGAAGTGTTTGGGGTGTTGGTTTTGAGTTTGGGTGTGAAAAACACCATTGAAACTCGAGTTTTTCGGAAAATTGCAGGTCGGGAACGTCGCGACGAGTTTCTGAAATTTGGAGGAGATGAACAGTGCTGGCGATCGACCGCTAAGTCTCGGCGATCGATCGCGAGGCGTTCGGCGATCGATCGCGGAGACTCGCGATCGATCGCGAGAGGGCTCTAGTTGGCCACTAGATTGCGCGAGTGATCGTGATGAAATCAACGAGCGATCGCGTCTCGTATAAGGAGGTTTTTTCGAAAATGTTGGAAAATGTCAGGATTTTGGAATCGATGTTTAATTAGCCAATTTTTGGGGCAATGTCTACCAATGGGAATGCTATACTTTTAAAATGGATTGGTTGGAGCCAAGTTTTATTAAAAAAATTGGAATACTCGATTTAGTAATTGGTTAACCTTTGAACTTATAAAATGGAATATTTCAGGAATTATGCATGCTTAGCCGGAGTCTTTTAAAATGGTTAGTCGTCATGGATTGACGATGGGTTTGGAGGTTGTGAACGTGCTTGTGCACGTGGTTTCATGCATGTGATTAATTGTGAGTTATTTATGTATTAGCACATAATTCATCGGGTCGCAGGACTCAGTAAAGGTTTGGTTTGGACTACAAAATCATAAGGTACTTATAACGTAGGAGCATAGTCTTTTATATTATTGCAACTGTGAAATGCATGGTTATTTGTATTTGCAATAAAATGGATAGATATATTGGAAATTATATGGTGCCGCTTTTGAGAGAGCAATGATTGGAATAATGTCGTCGTTGAGCGTACGTCGGTTATGACGCCGCCGCTATTGAGCGTGCGTGGGATTAAAATGTCGCTATTGTGGAGCGAGCAATGAAATAGAACTATGAAACTATTAGTGAGATATATGGAATATCTGTAATCATTGTTTAATGATTCGATTTTGTTGATTATGATATCAGTACATGGGGAACGGATTTCTTAATCAATGTAATGATTAACTGGCTTTGGGAATTGATGTTTTCGGTTATTTTGAGAACATGAACAGCACAGGGGATCCCGGATGAGGATGATGCCATCCAGGGAGTGTCTTTTAAATATTCATAGCCTTTACATTGTGTGAATTATGAATTGTAATATTGTGCTTATTGGATTTGGGATATCGGTATGCTCACCCCGTGTGGGGGCTCTCTGTTGGGGCAGGTGAATAGGTACATCAATGGCTTTGGAGTTGAGCTCGAGCTGTGGATGGGAGGTGCTTCCAGGATCGAAGTACCAGTAACGGTATTTGGTAGAGTACATTATGCATTAAATACACATTCACTCATTGGGTGCTCGCATGTGAGCATGTTTATATGTGTATATGGAATGTATAAAGGGGATGGCTTTTCTCTCTTCATTTATCGTTTGCATGCAATTAAATACGGAATTGCTAAATGAATTGAGAGCATGTTTGTGTATTACAAGGGTGCATGCTATGTAAGTGGTCTTGGTTTGAAATATTATGCGGTTCTAATGCAAGAAATTTTATAGATGGTTGTCATGGTTGCATGTTGTCTTTTCCCCTGAAAACATAATTGTATGCACTAATTACATGGGTTAATACACTAATAATGTGCTAAGGGCACAGGGGTCCTTACAAGACCTTAAATCTATCTTTGAATAAATTGAGGTTCCCTTCAACTGCTCAAATAATTCATCAATACGTGGGAGGGGATATTTATTCTTTATTGTTACCTTTTTCAGCTATCTGTAATCGATACACAATCGCATCGAGCCATCTTTCTTTCTAACAAATAAGACCGGAGCACCACAAGGCGATACACTAGGACGTATGTATCTCTTTTCGAGAAGATTTTGTAATTGAGTTCTCAGTTCCCTCAATTCTGCTGGTGCCATCCTATATGGTGTACGAGAAATAGAGGATGTATCTGGCAATAACTCAATTCCAAGCTCCACCTCACGAAACGGTGGAAATCCTGGAATCTCATCAGGAAATAAATCAGCAAACTTAGCAACCACAAGTACATCATCTATGCTCACTTCCTCATTCTTTTCAGTAACATCAACTGCATAGATAAGATATCCAGCGTTTCCACGCTCCAAAAAGGACCAAATCGAGCGAACGCATCAAAGCCGGGAAAGGAAGAAAATTTTTCAAAAGAAAAATAAAAAAAATAAAAAGGGGCCGATCGATCGAGCCATCAGTCTCAATCGATCGGTGGTGGCAGAATTTTGGCGATCGATCGAGCAGTCAGTCTCGATCGATCGGCCGGAGGAGTTTTCTGAAAAATAAATTTCTTATAGAGTTTGGGTCCAAGAAGGAAGTCCATGATTCATATCCTTCTATATATTTGGACGAAAATCACAACCAAAATCATAATTTTTAACCTAGGAATAGCCTCCACTCCTCCATACTCCATATCACCTTCATCCACCATCACCACTTCATCCTAGGAATTGGAACAAGCCAACAAGAGAATCGAAGAGCACGATCGAGAAAGAAGCGATGAAGGATCGAGAATCAACGAAGAAGTAGACTTTGGAGTTTGCTTTTACTTTTCTATTATTTGTTTTGAATTATTATTGGATTTAATGTGTTTTGGATGATTGAGAAATATCTTAAACATTGTTTTTCCTTTAATATTCTTGATTGATTGATCATACATCTTCTATGAGCATGTGCTATTGTTCTTAATGCTTTTGAAGGATTGATCCTCTTTGAATGATATTTTATTATAATTGAGATCGAGAGATAAAATTATAATACGATATAATAATTCATGCTGTGTGTTAAAGATTGAGATCGAGAGATAAAATCACATACGAGTGATAGCTTTGGATTGTTTATTCTAAAGTTAGTGGTTTTCATAAAGCGCATTCGATATCAAATTGTTAATTAAGTGAACGAGAGTTACTTGTTGCAATTTTGTGTTAGATTTAATATAGCTCGAGAGAATATATTGAATAAATTCGGAAGACCCGTCACCTTAGAGATGTATGGAGAAAAGAATTGTAAGAGTTGGGGGTGAATCATAGTCTTGATAATTCTTTCTTGTGGACTTTTCTCGTGATCGTCGATTATTTTGGTTGGATTATAGTAGTTTAATTCAGTTTAGTCTAATTATTAATTAATTATCGTAGGCTAAATATAGTAAAAAGAAATCTTATTTGGAAATTGTTTGTTAGTCCCTGTGGGTTCGACAATCCGTATTTTTCTTATCTATACTAAAACTTGACACCGTGCACTTGCGGTCTAAAATCGCTAGATTATAATTAATTGTTTAAAATAAAAGCGATCAGTAAATAAATCACATTCTTCGCATCAGCACACGCACAGCTAGTGTTCAATCAATCATATCAATGTAACATTGAGACACACCAATGCATAGACATACACAAGTAATTCTCACCATCCAACTCCCATGACCCAATCCCAAACTCCTAACCATCTCAGACAACTAACCACTGCTCTGATATCAACAAATGTGGTGCCCCAAACGTCACCACGTAAACAGACAAAATATGACATCATTTGTATAAATATTTTGGCATAATCTCCCCGTAATTGGACCTTCCAACAATACCACAGACAACATATGTATATATACATATACATACCCGTAAATACAAATGACTTCCCCAACTAAATATGACATCCGTCACATGCACCAACAAATAATAACAAAATCATAAAGTAATGCATAAAGACCATGTACAAATATAAACCAGCAAGGCGAGCCACAACTAGTTTAAACATATGTATTATCCTATGACAACTTCATTTTAAGTGACAAGGACTTAACATCTCAACTCAACGGCTCCTAGTTCTGTCTCCAACTCTAACGTGACCATGCTTGATACCTGGTTCAACAGAAACAGTCCCCAAAAATGGGTGAGCACACACCAGCACTAATAACAGCACAATCATAAACATATACGATCAACAATATAAAATACTAAAAACATAACAGAAAATACTTCCTGAAATCCATAATCATAAGACAGGAATCCCCTGATTGTGTCTGTAACTCAATCTCATCTAATATACAAATCGATATAGCGGCAACACCAAGCCTACTATATCACATCGTCGCATCATCATTGCGACCAATAGTATATAATCAATATAGTGGCACCATCAAGCCTAATATACCTCATCATCTCTCCCCTACTATGCGACAACCAATATAGTGGCAATACCATGCCTATTATACCTCATCATCGCATCATCATCGCGACCGATCAAATATATAGTCGATATAGCAGCAGAACCAAGCCTGGTATACCCAAACATCACGTCGCTCATTCCAGCAACCCTCAACATCATAGTTTATTTATAATCATTGATATATCAAAATCAACATCAATATGAATATCAATAAATACTCATACGTCAGTACGTACCTGAAAATAGGTAATATAAACTACAACTACTTCTGGTGTCCAAAGACTCTCGAATTATCTCACGTCCGGTCTTCTTTTCTTTCCTTAGTTTCGTCTGAATATTGGAAAGTGAATGAATGAGCTGATTGCCACGTTTCTTATTAATGTTAGGATAAATGACAAATCTACTTCTAGACAAAAAAAATTACAAAATGACTATCCTCATCGTTGTATTTCAAAGAACCGTGGCACTCACTAAATCTTCATGAGAATTACAAGATTGCCATCCTTGTTGCATGTCTTGTATAAGTCCAATTAATTTATATATTAATGTATTTATTCACCTAAGTATCATAATTCTTCTCTGGTCATCATATTTATTCATCTAATTATCATAATTCTTCTTTGGCATAACAAACCTAGACAATTGAACCCACACCATAACAATTCTAACATTCGTATTAGTTTCTTACGGTTGTGTTCATTCCGGCCTTGGACCACACTTGGTTTCATAAATGCTTTACATCTATGAAGCGTCCACACTTCATAGTCACGTAGGTGCTCTCCTAGAAGAGTATCCCGCTATACTCCAACATATTTTTATATATCTTAGGAATCATTAAAGGCTTTTTGTCTATCCTCGTACCCATTTTGCAGGCTACACCCCTTATCATAGGAATGGGTTGGAGATTGATCTCCAAGGTGTTTATACAATCTCATAATTTAGTTGTCCATTTTGAACCTAGATCTTGGGATCTCCAGTCAACAAGGTTGGGTATCCACTATAAGATTTTGATTATAGGGTTTTACCCTATTCCTTTCGATAAACATCCACATGATCTCTCGGTTAACCATTTCATATGCGGATCCGCGGTTTCACATAATCACTCATTATTATGCTACTAGAGATCATTTTGTCATATAGCATTTAGCGCAACACATTTTAGTTGCATGCACAAGATTTTTCTCTAACAACTTATAAAGCCACTCGGCCGAAGAAACTTTATATGTTTTACATAAAGAATTTTCCACAACAGTATATCTTCAGATTTGGTAATCACATTACCTCTTTTGCATCATTTTATCCTTTTATGATATTTACATCATCGAATTTTAAGCATTGTTAATGTGTTTATTTCTTACAAAATTGGAGGCCAGAGGAACTACTCAACTTTAATTCACAATTCAAATTTTTAAGTGCATATATTCTGAAAAATTATAAGTTCAAGACTCTATTTCTTGCAAACTTGAAATTTAAGTGCAAAGCTTTTTAAACTCGAATTAATCCTTGAGTTTTTATTCTTCAAATGTCTAGGAAACTTTAATTCCAAGTATTGTCTTGATGCATACATTTCAAAAATGTATCGTTAACATTTTTCTTTGTTACTTGATGATTTCTAAATTGCTTCTCTAATGAGCATATCATCAATACACAAGCATACATATGTTTAGGAGTGCACACATTTATCACACTCGTTGATCTATTTGACAACATTTATTTGTCAAACTCTTCATGTCACTTATTTGACGTTTGTTATGACTTCACTTTAGCCTTCATATTTCTAGTTTAGCCAAACACCCCCACATTTCTAATATTGTACGAAACTCTCTTTTCCTCCAATCACAAGGTTTTTCGTCCCTGCCTAAATGTGGTACTTAGTATGTCATTGACTCATAGAATTGCAACCCCCCACAACTTCGAGATAGTAGCGAATTGCACTGGCGTTCAAACTTTCGTGTTTCAAGTTCTAAGCGTTATCGTCTTACAAATCCAAATTCAAGTTTTTATTTCTTGAAAATTTCGGATTTAAGCGTACTTGCTTACAAAAGTTGAAACTTGGATAATATTCTCATACTCAGTTCACATTTGCAATTTTAAGTGCACTAACTAAGAAAACTTGAATTCAAGATTTTAAATCTGGCAAATTCATGTTATAAGCGTACTAGCTTAGAAATTCAAAATGAACCAAATGAGATATTACAACGCCTAGTCAAAATTTGTAGCTTTCAATTTATCACTTGTGTTTTAAGCGTACAAAATTTAGAAACTTGAATTCAAGATTTTATTGTCTTGCAAACTCAAGTTTAAGCGTCAAATTCTTAGACAATACAAGTATAATCTACTCACAATTTCCCATAGCAAACCTCATTTGCTAAATTTGATTGCAATCTCATACTTGAAGTGTTTAAACACCTCATTGCCTCGTTTTGGCTTCATAACAAAGAAGTCACAACAATATTATGCGCATATTGATAAAGTAACAAATTACTTTTCTCACATCTCTAGTTTGCACAATCTTTCCATCACAAACATCATTGTGAGTTAACTCACGATTCTTCTGACAAATGAATGACGATTTTGTTAACTTAGTGCCCACACAAGCAATAAATTTAACATTACAATTTGTGGTGCAAACTATGGTTTAAATTATCCTAACAATCATGCCACAAACCATAAGATTCAATATAAGAAGTAATAACATAAATTTTATTGCTTTAAAAAAAAATCGTCATTACATTTATTTAGAATCACTCCATTCTTGGAGTTTACAACTTTCAAAGATACATAATCTAATTAAGCGGTAAGCGCTAGATCATCCAAATCATTTGAGAGATGATCTTCTTCGGTCACATTTACTTGATCCATAGCCTTCCCACGATCGTTTTTGTTGCGACAATCTTTTGCCATGTGATTTTGTTTTCCACATTTGTAGCACTTGCCTTTGAACTTCTTCGCCTTTCCAGATTTGGGGGCCATGCCGTCAAACTTGCGCTTTGTTCCGGCGTGTTTTTCCACTAAGTTCACTCGTGCTTCATGTTGGTGCAATTTTCCTTTTTCAGAAATTTTGTTGTCCTCTTCGATTCTCAAGTGAACCACAAGGTCTTCAAGATTCATCTCTTTTCGTTTGTGCTTGAGATAATTCTTGAAGTTCTTCCATGACGGAGGTAACTTCTCAATCATTGCGGCCACTTGGAATGAATCACTTAGAACCATTTCCTCATGAATTTCATGCATGGTTACTTGCAAATCTTGCGCTTGCGTTATCACAGCTTTGTGTCAACCATTTTAAAATCTAGGAATGGCCCAACGATGAATTTCTTCATGCCGTCATCCACGGATCTGTACTTTTTTCTCCAAGAATTGCCACAATTCATTGGCCGTCTTCACTAGACAATACAAGTTGTATAATGTGTTGTCCAGTCCGTTGAGAATATAATTCTTGCACATGAAATCGTTTTGATTCCACGTATCAACCGCAACCCACTTTTGGTTGTCGGTTTCACTCTCCATAATGTAGGAGCATCCTCATTGAGAAACCTTGTCAACCCCAAGGTTGTCAAATAAAACAACATATTTTGTTGACATCGCTTGAAATCGTTCTCATTGAACTTTCAGGTCTTTCATCATGATGAACTGGAGTCGTTGTTGCACTCGACGAAGCCATTTGTTGCTAATATTGTCGTAAGATTGTTGTACAAAATTTAATGAGTGTGTATCGTAGGAAGTTAGCAAGCAAAAACAACAAATGGCTTAGTAGTAGAAATATCGAGGCGAGATTTGAAATCTCCGTCCTTAAGACAATATTGTTCTGCTACGGTGCTAATGGTTCAATTGGCAATTTGTCTTCCAAGATACAACGACTATGATTTGTGATAGGAGCACTCCAAATCACAAATCCTTTAAATCACAAAGGTTTAAAAGCACTCAATATTAAACAAGGATGGAGATCAACAATATTACTCAGATTTTGATCTTCAATCTGATGTGAATTTGGATAAGTCCATGTTCTAATTTGTTCAAAGGTTGTTTCTTATATAGTATACCAAGTAGTGTCATCAAGAGACACCATTTGAAGCATCCAATCATGAAAAAAAGCAGCCAAACGCGAAAACACGCAACCCTGAGCAGGGCGCAATCTATCGCGCCCATTCTTTTTTTTTTTCAACTCGCTACCAATAAGCCGCGATTGATCGCGAGTCATTTTCTTTTAATTCACAATTTCCAACAGATTGTTAGGGAGCAATAATTGGCACTGCTAAGAAAAAGATAAAAATGTGGGGCTTGGAATTCTTTGTGATTTAAAAGATTTGAGTTGCATTGTTAATATCGACTTTAATTTTTAATCAAACAAATAATTGAAGTAATACATTTTCCTATATATGACAATAACAGCAATTCTATCTCGAGAATTTTGTAGAGCAACTTTCCAGTAATGAGAAGTTGATATCTCAAAATTTACTATTAATTTAGAATCAGTGTATATTTATGTATAACACGACCCAAAAATTAATTGCTTGATGAAGAATTTACAATTTAAATTACAATAAATCTCATCATACCTAAACTATCTAACACACTACTTGGATAAATAAAATAAAATAAATAAGTGATGAACTAATTAAAGAGTCGGGGCACATATTTATTGAATAAACACTAGACTCAATTTAAAAATTTTCTTTTCTACAGCAGATTGTTAAGTACTGCAGTAGGTTCTCAATTGATGAACAAGTCAGCAGACACTAGTAAAAGTGCGGAAGACGTCTGCTGAGCTTATGAGATAAAATAACTGAATGATAATGGGCAAAAAGTAATTACCACAGGATATGTTATGGAAGTTCGAAGCACAACGCTTCTACTTCTCCCCTTTTTTCCTTTGCAAGAAGGTTACATTATAAGACTTTGACTTACACTTTACAGTATACAACCTTCTTAGGCACTCACACAGATTGGTCTAAACTCCTAGCAATACAACTCTCTCAGTTGCTTACAATGTGTTTTTACAACACTCACACAAAATATAAATCTCTTAAGCTTTGAGTGTTCTTGAGCAGCAGGCTGAGTAGGTTTTGATCTTTAAGATCACAATTAGGCTTTTTTTCTGTTCTTGCAAAACTTCAGAATATTTCAATGAACGTAGAATGTTTTGCTTGAATTGAATGAAGTTTATTTGCTCGGATTGTTCAGCCCCCTTTCTTCATTCTTCACTTTGACGTATTTATAGACATAGCAGTCTAACGGTAATTTTTCTTCAATTGGAAAGATCTGCGTAAAATCAGCTTCCTGATTTTCTTCCAAATTCTTTGTCTTCTTTCCAATTTCGTTAATCAACGGCTACTTCAAACTGTCGCTACTGGTGGAGCTGTTACAGTAGTGTGGCGCTCTGTTGTACCTTTGTCAGAGTGAGTTTGTACTTGTTTTGTCTTGTTGATTTATACGTCTGCTGACTTCTTCTTCACTGTATATCTGCTGGTTATATGGTCAGCTGATGTCCTTTCCAACATCTGCTGGATAGTTACTAGTTACTTAGTCTGCTGGACTAAGGTCAACTAATAACATCTTAGACATCTACTGGTATTCTTGTTCTTTGGACCCGGTAGATGTCTTTTCAGCTTTTCACCCGGTGGGTGTCTTTTAAGCTTTTCACTTTTAAGCTTTTCACCCGGTGGGTGTCTTTTAAGCTTTTCACCCCGGTGGGTGTCTTTTAAGCTTTTCGCCCGGTGGATGTCTTTTAAGCTTTTCACTCGGTAGGTGTCTTTTAAGCTTTTCACACCGGTGGGTGTCTTTTTTTCACCCAGTGGATGTCTTTTAAGCAGTAAACACTTCAAACAGTAGATGTTTGTGATCACCAAAACTTAAAATATTTTCCCAACATTTACTATTAATTTAGAACCAGTGTATATTTATGTATAACACGACCCAAAAATTAATTGATTTATGAAGAATTTACAATTTAAATTACAAAAAATCTCACCCTACCTAAACTATCTAACACACTACTTGGAAGATAAAATAAAATAAATAAGTGATGAACTAGTAAGAGTCGGGGCACATATAACATGGTGTCCCACTACAATTGAATTTGTCCGAACTAAATCATGACATATCGAACATTTTCCATTTCTAATAGTTATTTTGTCTCTGACGTGATTGCCACATTTTTAAAACATCAGACAATTCAAATTTCATGTGAAGATGGTTTATTAATTCCTCTATGGCACAATATTTTTAAAATGTATCCAAAAAATATATTTTTTTTAAATTTTTTCATGAAGTATATAAATCTGAATTAAAGCTATATATGTCAAAATAAAATTAATAATTAATTTTTTTTTGAGTCGAACTAGATTTCAAATTCATTTTTTTTTTAATCTAACTCAAGTAGGATGATATTCGAGCTCAACTTGATTCATTTGCACCTCGACTACTTTCATATTTCGAGCTCATTCAAATGGTTGAAGATCTGGATATGTATCTAGATCAAATTGCTGATCCGGATACAAGTTCAGATCATCCCAAAAAGCCACATTTTGGAACTAGATGAAATTTTGTTCTATTACGAGGGTTATTGCAAGACAAAGTTAATGAAACGAAGAGGTTTCAAGATGCTGAACATGTTCCATTGTCATCACTTTTGCTTTTATGAACTACAATAAAATCCAAGGAAAAGCTTCAGCCTAGGTTATTGGAACCAAGACTGCTTTTCAATAATTCAAATAATCTTAATCCCCCCGAAAAAAAAAAAAACTACAACTAAAAGAATTACTACAAAATATTCTGCTACAAGATTTCATACAAAAAAAAAAAAATTGAAACCAATTCATGTATCTTGTTCCTAATCTCTTGGTTCTCACGTCTTCCTTTCCTCTAGATCATCAGCCCAGAAAAAAAGAGCGAATGAAGAATTATTCATCCGCACATTGATGGGATAGAGTCGTTTCATTCGATAGAATCTCAATAAGTCGTCTTTCAAGTCTCTTAGCACCCAGACCAGGCTTCAAAACATCAGCATCTCCCCATATGTCACACTTATCTTTATCCGAATTGCCTAAACACCATCCACCAGGAACAGGTTTATCCGGATTTCGCTGCAGGATTTCATGGTCAATCTGGTCAAGAGCTGGGTCGTTTTCCCTGAATGGGGATGCGAAAGCTGCTCCACTCTGGATTAGATCATTGAGGTTGCTCGAGTTCAGAAATTCAGGCACGTTCCTGGAGTTGAGATGGAAGTAATGAAAGCTGTGGTTGATTGTTGTTCGATTGAATTGGTGGGAATTGCATGCGACAGTTGGGAAGTAAACGGTATTTGACGCGGGCGTGTTGGACAGGTACATTAGTAGAGTTCTTGGTAAGTTGTCTGTACCCGTGATGCAGAACTCGAGAAATCTCCGACTCAAAATAGTTGAAGATGAACCTGTAAGCGAAAGGATAATATATGTCACATGTTTACGTCTCCTACCCTACTTGCGATCTCAAAACATAAATGGCACATATAGAAAATTAATTACCATACAAATATGAAGAAGCGTATTTCATAGCATTACAGGATAACATACAGCATTCATAGGAAGTTCTTCTGGGGTTGAGCCAAGTCATACCCGAGGACCACTCGAAAAAAAAATTATGTGTTTGAGATCAATAGAGCAGTGATTTTCAAGCTCGAGTTTGACTAAAGTAGTCTCCAAAGTAACTCAAACTTGAGCTTTGGAGTGACTGGAGCTCAAAAACTATAAGTTTGATTTTTTCGAGTGGCTCGAATTAAGACCGTTAATGGGTAACAAATATCCTTCCAACTTTATAGACTTAGTAATGCAAATATATAATTTATATTTGTGAAATAACTAAAGAAAAAATAGTAGTTCAAATAATTTGAAACTAACAGATATTGAAAAAAATTAACCGAGCTCTTGAACTAGACGAGTACTCAAGCCTGAGCCAGTAATAGTTCAGAATGCATTCGATTCAAACATCCAATCTCATTTAACATGAAACAAACAGAAACATATTATGAACCGACCTGTGAATAATCGGAATGTATCTGGGAGTTCTCTCTTTTGAGTGGCATAAAACATCTCACTGTCCTCCTCGAGAAAGAGTGCAGTGTCAACTATGATTGGTTTCAATTTCCTTGATCTGTAAACAAACGTCGCAATATTCAGCATGGTTAATGTAAAAGAACGTGATTCATCGATCAAAGGTGAGATTTCATACTCTCTCCAGCCAATATAGCTCGTGTGATTCACAAAATTAAGATCTCGAGGAAGGTAGGACAAGATATGTAAAAGATCTGAAAAAAATGAATATTTCTATGTCACACAAAGCGGAAGTTTATTCAAAAAGCTCCAGCAAAATTATCCGTGACAAACTTTAGATTTTTATGCCTCGAAAGTATACAGAATAAACAAATAACATTGCTCGGGCCAAGTCACTAGATCATTTAGAAATCAAGAACTCGAGTTCTCCTCATCATTTCAAAGACAAAATCCTTTTTTCCAAATATATGCAATACCATACACCAACAAATCATGGAGATTATTAAATGAGTCAAAATTAGCCAAACTGAGCAAACTTAGCAAACTATGGAATGTTAGAAAACGACAGATGGCACTGATGTACTCAATACTTGAATTACACTTAATGTAGTACAATATCAGGACAGGTAGCAAATAAACAAGATAAGGAATCAACAAAAAACTCAATTAAATCAATAACAAATGCACATAAGCATAGACTAAAACTGCATCTCGAGTGTCATTCAGATGACTGAACCAACTCAACCAGTAAAATACTCTCTCCAACTATCCTCACAAATTTCCCAAATCCAGAAAGTGTTGTGACACTAAACTTCAATAAACAAAAATCGCCCGAATACACACATTAAAGGACTAGTATAAGAGTTTGAATATCTACAACAGAGAGGATAATTGAAGCTATGTATACACAAATACTCATCAAAGTTCCAACCACATTATTCTTGCCTGCATGATGCAGAAGTCCACATACAAATGTAGATAAAGCTAATGTTAGAAACCAAATAAAATAGGAATTATTTGCAACCATGTTTACCCAAATGTATTTTCACCAAAATAAAAGGTAATGAATATGGTCCAAACTAAGGGAGATTGGTATAATTTAATCTCATATGTCTTTACGATTGAATAATGAAATTATATAATTTGTTGCGTTCCATCTTCACTATACTGCTGCCACCATTCGAAACGACCTTTTCAAGTAAAAGTTGATAATTAACAGCATATACACCAATCACCAACTCCAATTACTTCCACAACCGCACACAATCACACTGAAATTACAGGGCCAGCAAAAACAATATCGAATATTAACACATACTCGCAAAACAACCACATTATGAGAAAGTTTGAGAATTTAGGAAACTCCATTACAAGAACCCAACGCCTCATAACTTTGAGCTCTACACGGGTACTTCATGGATGCACACTAATTACACATAATACGATCAAGTGTAAGAAACAAGAAACTTTTGTGAGTAATAGTATTGGATATAGGGATCCACAAGAATTAGCATCAATTAAATCACATATAATTACACTTTATCAGCAAGTGTCCCATTCACAAATAACATGTTAACTCAAAATGCACAGATAAAATTACCATCTTGAGTGACAAGGGGATAATCATCAGCACCAAGATTAATGAACCAATCCCAAGTACCCGAAAGACGGAGTAAAACCGCAGCCCCGTGAAGCGTGGACGAAAGATAAGAAGGTCCATCATCGAACACATAGTCCGCCTTCCCAATTACATGGACATTCTGTGCAGCTACAAACACCGAAACAGATTGCACCGCAGCTGCCAATGCCTCCCGTTCGGACCGCTTCGCAGAGCGATCAAGGTGGAGTAAGTAGTGATTTCTAGGGTGATAAATGGAGTGAAGAAGCCGAAGAAGCTGATCCGAATCATTGCCGGATCCGGATACGAAGTAGGCGAGTGAAGGGGGGGGTGGAGGGCTGCCCGCGGCGGTGGGTTTTTGGAAGAGGATGCGGTGACGGCGGGGGAAGAGGGATGGGTGGGGTTGGGGAGGTTGTCGGGGAGGGGTGGGGATGGTAATGAGGGAAAGGATGAGGAGAAGTGAGAAAAGAGTGGTGAATAGAAGGATGTATGGAGAAGGTACGGCGGCGGCCGAGGCGGTGGAGGGTGGGTGGTGGTGCATTGTGGGGTTTGATTCTTGGTTTTCTTAAAGCTGTGAACTTTAGGACATTGTTGTTCTAATGGCCGAATGGCGTTCATCTCAAGAAAACATTATTAATTACAGATCTTAGCCCTCGGCAGTTCGGGGAAAACGAAGACACATGTTTTATGATTTTTTTAAAATGATAGGTTTTCGTGGATTTAATAGATTTTTATTGACTTTTATAGAGTTTTATCGAATTATAAATTTTTTTTTAGATTTCATTATATATTTTTATTGATTTTTAATAATTTTTTTAAATGGTATACATTTGTGGGGATAGATTTATATTAACCTTTATTATATTACACATAGTTATAAAAAGATTTTTATAAATTCTTATAATTTTTTTTTTACAATTCAATTATAAAATTTTAAACTTTCAAAAAATTTTGTACATTTTGTAAATTATAATTGAAAAAAATATTAATCAATTAAAGATTAATATTTTCTCTAAAACTCAATGCACCGTAAATATTTTAATAGAATATTTTGAAATATATTTCATATAATTAATTTAATTATGTAAGTAAAAAAATATATTTTTACATTATTATTATAAAAGAAATATTTCGTGTGTTTGAATGTAACATTAAATTATTATATATCTTTAATAAATTAATTTTAAATATATAAATATATTAAGATATTCAATCATGGTTTCTGTTAGAAATTCTGTGTTGCTCATCGGTCTGTTAGCTTTCAAAAATAAGATTACCAAGAATGTAAAAATTTACGATTCAACATTGATCCCACCAAAATTATACTATGTCAAGATAAAATAAAATTATGTAAGTTTTTTTCTACCAACTTTTAAAATGATATTGTTTGTGGGGAAGCATAAGCCAATGTGTATAGACTAAAAATTCATTGTACTGGAGTAATGAAATAGTCATATGGGTTACCTATGTATTTTTCAATTAAAAGTCCATTCAAATCTCTAGGATGAATGGATGAGAATTTTTTACATTTTAGAGTTGTATCTAGAGCTTCAATGTTTGTATTTAAAAGAATTTCATAGAATCATTAAAAGTCTACTGACATTAGATACCTCTAGACTTTTATATAGTTTTGAAAAGTCATGTTTGAATACCACACGACTTTTAAAAACTCTATAAAAGTTTATTTTTGAATACCGATATATTTATATAGATTACATAAAATTTATATTGAATACCAGTAGACTTTTATAAAGTATATAAAAGTCTAGATTGAATACCTAAAGACTTTTAAAATGCACAAAAGTCATTAAACGTTTAGATTGAATACACCCCCTTAGTCTCGTGGTTGACAATGCTTTAGTGCATAAATATGCTAAGTTGTTATTTGACTATATCTGATGAATGCCAATATCACTGTTCTTCTATAGCTTGTGGGTGTAGAAAAACTTTGATGATATATGTTTCATTCTGTCATCTTTGATATCGACATTCATAATATGTGTAATACAAGCTGCATTATCCTCATACAACAGTATGGGTATATTTATTTGTGAAGTTAACCCACAAGAATCTCGAATATGTTGAGCCATTAACCTCAACCATATACATTCACGACTTGCTTCATGCAATTCTGAATTATGTGAAGAAGTGGTTGCTAATAGTTATTTCACAAAACGTCATGATATTGTAGCACCACCAAAAGTAAATATATACCCACATTGAGATCTTCCTTTATGTGGGTGAGAAAGATAATCGTCACCAGCATAACCCACTAATTGGGGTTTTCAATTATTTGAGTAAAACAAACTCATATCAGTTTTACGCGGATATAACATATGACATGTTTTATGCCATTACAATGCCTTTGTGTTGGTGCGGATCTATATCTTGCCAATAAGTTGACTGAAAATTATATATTAGGTCTAGTATAATTTGCAAGATTCGTTAAAGATCCAATGATACTCAGATAAGGTACTTCTGGACATAATAATTCTTCATTTTCCTCTCGAGTGCGGAAAGGATCTTTCTTTATATAGAGTGAGCGACAACCATATGGCTAGTCAATAGATGTGATTTATCCATATAAAACCGCTTCAGAATCTTATCTGTATATGTTGATTGATGGATAAAGATTATATTAGGCAAATGTTTGATCTGCACGTCGAGACAAAATTTTATCTTACCAAGGTTTTTCTTCTCAAATTCTTTCGTCAAATGCTTAACGGTCTTTGCGAGCTCTTTGGGAGTCCCCACAAGATTTAGGTCATCCACATATACCACAATAATGGTAAATCCACTTTCAGATCTTTTGATAAAAACACATGGACAAATTATATTATTTATATATCATTCTTTAACGAGATATTCACTAAAATAGTTATACCACCTTCTTTCATATTGTATTAATCCATACAAGGATCGTTGTAACTTAATCGAAATAATCTATGAGACTTCTGGTTATATGTTTCAGGAATTTTGAATCCTTTGAGGATTTTCATGTAAATGTCATTCCCCAATGATCCATAGATATATGTAGTAACAACATCCATAAGACGCATATCAAGTCTCTCTATGACTGCCAAACTGATCAAATATGGCGGTGTGATTATGTCGATTACATGGGAATATATTTCATCATAGTCAATTCGAGGCCTCTTTGAAAAACCTTGCGCAACAGGACATGCCATATATCTCACAATTTCATTTTTCTCATTGCGTTTGCAGACAAACACCCATTTGTATCCAACAGATTTCAAATATTTAGGCGTATGAACTACTTGTTCAAATACTTTAAGATTTTCTAAGATTTTAATTCAGCTTTAATAACATCTTTCCATTTTGGTCAATCATTTCTATGTCGACATTCTTCAACAGTTTTTGGTTGTGGAACTTCATTTACAATATCTAGTGCAACATATAAATGAAAACATTGTCCATCTCTTCATATGTGTATTCTTTCTCATGTGCCTCTTTTTGAGCTTTTGGTTCATCACCTTAGACTGATCAGCCATTTTTTTCATAGGGTTTTCTTGTTTTGAAACTATTTTCTTGTGATGTCCCGATGTTTGATTAACGTTAATTACATATAATTTGTACATTAGTTTGTTAGTTACTTAGAATCAATTATTAGAAGTGAAATAGACAATATATTTTTGAAATATTCGGAGTAATACCGAAATTATGTTAAACTAATTTAGTAAATATACAATTTGTATTAAATTGATAGATAATTTTGTGATTGAAATAGGGACAAGAAGTCAGGCGTGGACTGTGCATTTAATGTAATGCACCAGTACACCGATGACACCCGATGTTCATAATTGGTCGGAAATTAATATATATCGGTGTAGGGCGTAACATACAATAAAATGTGCAAAAACACACATCAGTAGCGAAAAATGCACTAAAACATCCCAAAACACACAGTCAGCTCGCGACCATCGACTACCGCTCACAAAACCGCTCCGTTCTCCGCCGCCCGAGCACACCACGCCGAGCCCGACCTACCACCATGTTCACAACTCAAAGGGCACATTTCCATACCAAATAATCAAATTTGATGTCCGAAAAGTGCTTCGATTTTTCCTAGAACGAACGAAGTCGCGTCAGTTATGGTGTATGCGCTTTTGGCTCGATTTTTTTGAATCTATCACGAATTGGACGAAGCCAAGGCACCAAATCTCTTCCCCCCACATGGACGAAACGTTCTACACCGGCCACTACCTCTACCGCCGCCGGAGCTCGCCGGAATCGGAATTGGTGAATTACCAGTTCGATTTTTCCGAATTTGTTTCGATAATTTACCAGCTAATTTGGACAACAATTGGTGAAAAATAATTTGGACAACTGAAAAATAATTTAGCAAATTAAATTATGATGTAATCGCATCAAATTAATTATCCTAAATTGGTTTAAGTCGTGACCAAAATTGATAACCAGTTTTAATGATTAGTTTATTGAATTATAAATTTACATTGTGGTGAATACATCGACCCTACAAGCTCAAGTCGACCCTCACATATCGCGGAGTAAATGTATGTTGCGATCGGATAACATACGACATGTATCTATATCATTTGATATTTGATTTGGTGAACTATGTGACTTATGTGAAATTATGTGGCTACATGATTTTATTAAATTATTGGCATTTATATCATTCATGATTGACACGGTGTTTGAAATTAAATGTTTTGTTAACAAACATCATTGTGTTTATACATACATCGATGCATGTGATACATGATGAGCTGTGATCCTTGGCTACCCCAATATTGTTGATTATGATATTGATTCAGGAGTTAGAACACGTATTATGTTTGGCATTAAGTGGCTCGAAAAAACATAGCCATTCGTGGCTCCTATGTTGATTCAGGGGTTAGAACACGATACTATGTCTGGCATTACGTTTCCTATAAGAAACATAGCCAGTCACGACCCCTATTATATGCCAACACAGGCGACTGATAGTGATATGATGACCTATCTGCGTAGTCACAATTCTTGAATGATGAGATGCTCGATCTATGATTTGATATCGATTCGATTGGTTCTAATATATTTGGGCATTCTTCTATTGGCTCATATATACCCAGTGGATGGATGTATGATATGATACCGACATGACATGTTTTGCATTGCATTACATCCTATATTATATTTTATAGATACATGTTGTATTCTCTATGATCGTTCCATATTGGGTTTTTCCTCACCGAAGGGTGGTTGTTGTTGTCTTTGTGTATGGACAATGACAGGTAGTGCGGGTGGTCAGGATCCCAGAGAGAGCACGACTGATGGGAACCACATTTGAGGTTTTATTCATGTTTATCCCAGTAGTCTATGTACCATGGATGTGTCCCTGAGGTGTGATGAGTTTATGTACATTTAATTTAATTTAGCCCAGTATGAATACGTGTTTACTAGTTTGATATTTGTATGTTGGTTTATGTTGATGGATATAAAACTGATGGTATCTACATATATTTTCATTAGATGTCTATTGATGTTGGTAGTATATTCCTTGTACGATGATGTCATGCAGAAATTTTTAGAGCCACATGTTAATAAATTTTAAACAAATCTTCCGATGTTGGCGCTATAATTATCATTGTGTGATCATAATCACATAATTAGGATTGGGCCAGCACATTTCTCTTCAGGAAGATTTACTTCTTGTATCATTTTCTTACTAGGGTTCTTATCATTTGCACCAACAAGGAATCCACGCTTCATGCACGGTTTTAGTGTGCCATTAATTTGTAATTCGGGAACATCAACCCATGAATGTGTGTTTATAGCCAGTATGAGATTTTGTTATTTTCTTTATATCGGTAAATGCATTTGGCAACTGATTTGCAATATTTTATAAATGGATTACCCTTCTCACTTCCTGCTCACATTGATTTGTGCGAGGATCAAAATGAGACAAAGATGATACATACCATGTGATTTTATGTTGTTCAAGAGGAAGCGACGATTTTTCTACCCTCAACGGCGGGAAAATTTCTCATCAAAATGAAAATCCGCCAACTTTGCTTTTAAAAAATCGTGTGTACAGGGGCTCAATGTGTCTAATTATATATGGGGAATTAAAACCGCATAAATCCAAAGACGTCGTTGTGGACGCATTTTTGTTCGGTGAGGTGTAGAAATGAGAAATTAAACCGCACAACCAAAAAAAATTAAGTGGTAAATATCAGGCTACTGGCTATAAACAAGTTGCAATGGTAAATACTGATTAAATGAACTTAGAATGACTCGCACCAATGCAGCATCATGTAATATTGTATGTCCCAAATAAATATTGGCAAATTAGCCTTTAAATTTAAAGGTCTAGCAAGTAGTTGCAAGCTCTTTACTAAAAGACTCTGCAAGCCCATTTGGAGTTTGTACATTCGCAACTGAATGTTCAAAATCAATACCAATTGAAATGCAATAATTATTAAATCATTGAGATGTAAATTCACTAGCATTGTCAAGACGCTAGTCTTGATTGGGTAATCAGGAAATTACGCACTCAATCTTATAATCTGGGCAAGAAGTTTGGCAAAATCAATTGTACGTGTTGACAATAGAGTAACATTTGACCATCTTGATGATGCGTTTATAAGGACCATAAAATAACGAAATGATCCACAAGGTGGATCAATGGGTCCACAAATATGCCCTTGAATTCTTTGCAAAAATGTAGGTTGGAGATGGTCTTATAACTAATTTACCATGTGAGCAAGAACGCATACACATTCATTTGGTAGAAGAATCTTCTGGTTCTTTAGAAGGTGTCCATGTGCATTTGTATTTTTAGTCGCATCATGACAGATCTTTGGAAACCAAGTCGATAATGCCAAAGCATAAAATGTTTGGATAATTTAACGCCCGTTAATTACAATAATTGATTCTATGGCACTTATGGTCACATAATACAATCCTGATTAGAAAACCGTGAGTTTTTCTTTTATTTGATTCTGGTATGAAACAATGGATGTAATATAAAGATATTCCATATTCCCTCTCATTCAGATTCTCGATATAAAATCCATTGATACATATAGTCTTTAAAACTTGAGAGTTGGGTGGGAGTTATGATTTTTCATCAAGAGTTCATTATTTTGTTCAGCAACAATGAGACATGAAATTAACTGATAATATTTTTGAAAACCTCTTTTATGGTATTATTGTTGCAATGAGCATGTTGTAGGAATGAAAGTAGTGAATATCTTTTCTAGAGCTGTCAAAATGGGTCAGCCCGACCCAAACTGGCTGTCCCATCTAACCTCCAGCCTGGGCCCAGTTTTTTTAATTTAATATAAAAAATTAAAAAAAATCCCTAATTGGCCCAATTTTACAAAAACCGTAAGCAGGAACCCCTTTCCTGTGGCCATTGCTACATCAGTTCCTCCTACTACGGCTGTATCCAACTTCTCCATCACCTAGAACATACTTCTCCCTCTCCAATCCTCCCACCAAATTCATGCCAAGTTTCTTTATCATCCTTTGAAATCCGGTATATCTTTATCATCTCTCACTAGTCACTATAGGCAAATAAATTGCTACAAAATTGAAAAATGAAAAATGTGAAACTAAAATTTAGGTGAGGTTACTTTAAAAAAAATATTAGGTTAAGCTAAGGAGCAATCCGCGGCCCAACCCGCCAACCAGCCAAAATCCACGGCCCAAAGGATTGGCCTGTATAAAGGCGGACTCAAAAAATCCTGGCTCAACCCGCCTATTTCCCTGGTCGGGTTGGGCCAGGCGCGACGGGCCTGGCCATTTTGCAACCTATAGTCTTTTCTAACATTTCTTCATCAGTAACATTATCACCACATAATCTCAATTGGGGGACAGTTTTAAACATTTAGAATTATACTCATTTACTATTTTGAAATCTTGCAACCTTATGTGCATCCGGTCATAAGTGAGCCTTTAGTAGTATCACAGTTTTCTGATTGTCATAACTCTCCTCCAAGTTTTTTCATAGATAGTAGGGTCCTTTACCCAAAGACATTCAAATTTTAGTGCTTCATGGAGGTGATGACGAATGAAATTCATTGCCTTCGCTTGCCATGCTCGCTTGCCTCATTATTTTCCTTGATGGTTTGTCCAAGTTTTTTCGCAATCAAATAGATCTCAGCATCAAGGACCCAAGTCAAATAATTTCTTCCGGAAGAATTCAAGCTTGGTAATGTTAGCCATATGTCACTACTCCGGAACTTTCTAGTGGATTCCGGTATAACACTGAATCATAAATCAATAGCAATTTAGAGTACGAAATGCTCGTATACTCAAATCTGCAAGTTTGAGTTTCTTAGTTATGTTTGGAGCCAAAAACACATGACACGGGCTTCAAGCCTCCCAATAAAAAAATTCTAGAACTTCAGATTCTTTTATTAAAATAAACAAATTTGTATAAATAAATAATTACAAACTAATCACAATATGCAAATATGCAATCAAAACAAATAGACAACTTACATATACATATACCTTTATGTTGTAAAGTAGTGTGTATTTAAAATTGCTAGAACCTCGTGCTGATAATATATTATAAAATATTAGTTTTGAAACACAAGATAAAAGAAAATTAAAAGATCAATGTAGGATAAGATCAAGCTAGTCATTTCATTATTTGTATCTTCAAACTTGTTACAAAGTGCACTATATATAGAACCAATAAGCATGCAAAGAGTCAAGAGTCACAAGACACTTAAGGATACTAAATACAATTAAATGGTTGGTGACCTTTTCAATATGTCGTGACTCTTCATTAGACATCCATATACAATATGTTCATAATAGACACTTCGATTTTTTTTTTCTTTTTCCTTCTCCCTTTTTTTTAATACTACACCAATTTGGTCTCTATTTGTTTCTCATTAAATGAAATATTACGGGCCAAAATTATCGAACAAAATACTCTCGATATATCAAATGATAGAAACTATCCGACTCTAAAAAAGACGTAGTTTTGATTTTAATAATACCATCAATGTTGATGTCAACTTGCCCAAATAACTTCTTGTCATGTACAGATCAAATGGAACACAGTCTACAAGATAATAGATACGCCAAAAGACGAGCTCTTGTGATTCTGGAAGTACCACGAAATGTTTTCTAGATTATTATAAACAGGTGCGGTAGACGGGTTTTTTAATTAAATAATGGGAAAATTTTTTTTAACAAAATAACTGATTATGAAAAATGTCATTAAAGTGACTAAGTCACCATTTCAGGTGGCGACTTCATTTGAAGTTGCCAACTAATATGGTGTCTTCAAGTCTGGAAAAAATATTATTGAAGGCGCCATCTAAGATGGCGCCATCAATAAAAAAAATTTATTTACTCAAGATTGCATCTCAAATGGCATATTCCAGTCTGGAAAAAAAAATAATTGAAGGGCGCCTCCAATAAAAAAAATTATTATTTTTGCTGAAGGCGCCATCTGAGATGTCGCCTTCGTTAGTATATATACCCGACTAAAGCCCTCATTTTCTACACCCAAACAAATTCACAAAACAATTATAGTGTTGATAGGCTTAGATTTTAAGTGTTTTTAGCTGTAATTTCTTCCCATTTTTCGTACTTTTTCCTGGATGATATTATGTTTTTTGGTGTTTATTTGTTTGTTTCAGGAAAATAGGTCTGAAGTGGAAGAAATGAGCTAAATTGAAGAAAACTGGCGAAATCGAGGCGAAAAAGAGATCAAATGAAGAAGTTGGATTTTTCGAAGTCTCGATCGATCGAGATTAATTCTCGATCGATCGAGCCAGGCAGAGTGTTGAGCATCAAATTATTCAAAGCACTGATCGATCGAGATTTTGTCTCGATCGATCGATCGAGGCAGAGACTTCAGCAACAAATTTTGAGAATTGTCGATCGATCGGAAATATACTTCGATCGATCGAGCGAGGCAGTGAGTTGAAAAGGCTGAAGTGAACAGTGCATCCGATCGATCGAGAAATATTTTCGATCGATCGAGACGCGAATTTTTGAAAATCTTATCTTCCATATTTGAAATATTTTTTCGGAGGATTAAAAGGAGGATCTCTTCCATTCCAGGGATATCTCAGATCAGACGAAATTTCTCCACAAAAAGAGAACCCTAGCCGCCGCCAAGGAGAGCCATCTTCTCCCGGTTTTCGTCCGAGCTTGAGCGTACAATCCGGAGTGCAAGGAAGGAGCAAGAGAAGAAATCACGGTGCAACGCACGGATTCATTCCAGCCGTTTATCGTATTTCTAAACTTTGATTTATTTCATTTTAATTTTCATTGGATATTTTTGAGGTCGAGAGACGATTAAACTTCTTATGTATTTGATTTGAATTAAATCTAGTTTATTTTATTGAGATTTAGTATCATTGTGTTTGATTTATTGATTCAATTGTGTTTGAGTGTATTGATTCCTATTGTTCATGAATTAATTGCTTGTTACGATCAAAGCCTAGCTAACTTTGATTGACTCTGAGAGTTATAACCAAGATCGAGAGATAACGTTATAGCACGCTCTATTAATTCATGAAGTATGTTTAAGATTGAGATCGAGAGATGAAATCACATACGTTAGGACTTTGAATCGAGAGATTTAGAGTAACGAGGTTTTGACGATTTATGCAATATTGAATTAGTAAATAGGTGCACGAGAGTGACTTGTTCTAGTTTGATATTAGTTTCTTTACAGCTCGAGAGAGTGTATTGAATAACAGCGAAAACCTCTCACCTTTAGAATCAATTGATTGATAATTTGCTTATTCAGATGAATCATTAAAGATAACATAGTTGAACGAAGAGCTTGATAAATTTCTCGAGCGAATTACCTTTGCATATCCGGAACCATTCATTTTGTTGTTTCTTGTTTAATTTTGTTCCTTAGTTTAAGTTTGCATTAGTTAATCACCTTCTTTAATCGTAGGCTAAATATAATTTTGCTAGTCTTATTTGGTACTTATACATTAGTCCCTGTGGATTCGACAACCCTTACTTAAATTTCACTATACTAAAACTTGACAACCGTGCACTTGCGGTGGAATCGCTTCACACTACACTTCGAAATATTTTCTGTTTAAAAATAAAGCGATCAAGTTTTTGGCGCCGTTGCCGGGGACTAACTTTAGTAATATCATACTAGGTTCTTTGACTGTAATTTAACCATTTTTGTTTATTTATTTCGAAAAAAAAAAGTTTATATATTTATTTTGTTTTTGTTTTTGTTTTGTTTGTCTTGTGACGTACTTGGAGATGCTACATCAACAAGCCTTCACAAGCTTTGCCCAACAACGTTTCGAGCCGTTCTACGCTGTTTGGGAGAGATTCAATGAATTGGCCAACACATTCCGGTATCACAACTTTTCAAACTATACTCTCCTGCAATATTTCTTCAAAGGGTTGGATGCACAGACACGAGAATGGGTATTGAGCGGAGCACTGGCAACTGGAAGTCCTTTGGTTGAAAGAGATGAAGACAGCGTATTGCACCTGTTCAATGATATGGCGGACTTCGATCATCACTGGCATTGTGATCCTTCACTACAAGGATGGAGTCACCAATACCCACCGGAGCCTCACTACCCTATTGATACGCCACAACCATTTGAACATCGCGAAGAGAGGAGAGATAGTTCTGCAGATGTCACAACTCAGTTAGAGGATACCTTAGTGAGATTCATGGCATCAACTGAGAACAGTTTGGAGTGCCAAACCAACTCTATGCGTCACCTGGAGCAGCAAATGACGGTCCTTATGGAAACAATTTCAACTAGCTGCCAGGAGGAAGAGACGAGAGCTACAAATCAAGAGGCTACAAATCGAGTTTGGTTATATGATGACGATCACTCAACCAACCAAGTTTGGGGGAGTGATCCTACTAGTATGGAAGAGTCGAGGGAACTTGAGCCTCTTCAAGAGATTGAGCTTACTTCAGAGATGTTATCCGAGGAGTTCTCATGTGAAGATGAGTCGAGTGTGATGTTGGAGAAGGAAGAGACTTTCGAAGATTCCGATCTGAGTCCATCGATGGAGACATGTTCTATGTCATATGTGGATCCGTATTTTTCATCGATGCCAACTTCACCGCACTACATCCTCCAAAATGCAAAGCCAAGCCAAGAATCCTTCTCCCATGCCCACCATTTCATGAAGAATGTTGTTGAAGCGACGAGCTTACACTGCTACAATCTTGCCAATCTTGAGGGCATATTGAATGAAGACCCATTAGTGGTATCATACGATACTTACTATGGGCGGCAGCCGCTCTTTGATGGTTGCTTATGATGGTCAAGCCGAAGACCAAAAATCAGCGCTTCTTGGGAGGCAACCCAAGCGTATCTTTTGTTATTTAGTTTTGTTTATTTTCCAGTTTTCATTTTAGTTTTGTTTATCTCTCAAGTCGAATATTTTACCATATGCATTCTTCTCTTGCTAGGTACTTGGTTGGAGCGATGAACCCTACAACAGTGGAGCTTTCAAAAGCAAATCTTCCTCAACCCTCATGCAAGCGTCTTGATCAGGGGAGTTCACTGTTTCCCTTTTGATTCTTTTAAACATTGAGGGCAATGTTTGATTTAAGTTTGGGGGAGTAGTAGCTTGCATGCTTTACTTATTTTAACCACATGTTGTGTGCTTAAATGACACTTGAATCGTCCGATTATTATGAGCTAAAAATTTTTTTTTATGAGTTCAAACTTGAGAACAGCATGAATTATAGTAGTGACTATTCAATGAGGATTTTGATCTCACTATGCATATGAACTTGATTTGTGATTGGACTTGTACATGAATATCCTAATTTGAGTTAGCATGTCAAGAATGATGAATACTTTGAGCACAATGAGTCATGATCTTGTGGATTGCATGTTGAATAGTGATAATTGTTGTGAACTTGATGATTTGTCTTGAGCATCTTAGAGTTATCTTAGAACTTATTTGATGATGACACTTTGAGGCGAAATTTTATAGTTACAAACTTGACTTGGAAATGATCTAGGCAATCTTTGACACGTTTGAGCCTTTCAAGCTTACCTAGTCTATATTAATCCCTAGTGTCCCATTTGAGCTTTATTGAAAAAAGAATGGTATATGCATTGCATATAATTAGACTCCATTCGACATTCTTGGCAAACTCATTATACTTACCCTTATTTGAGCCTAAATGAAAAAAATTATCCTTACCCTAAGGGAGTATAATGAATATCATTCGATGCACTTGAATTGTTGTATTTGATAACTTTTTGAGAAAAAAAATGATGAAAAAGAAAAGAAGAAAAAGAAAGAGCCTTGAAAAGAAAAAATAAACATATAAGACCCAAAGAGGTCAAGGCTATAAAAGAAAAGGAAGAGGAGCTCGATGTGTGCGAAAAATTTGAACTGTAAATGATTATACTCTCTTCTTTGCGCTTATCCTATCTTTTCTTTGAAGCCAACACCAAAGGCCTTACATTACAAGCTTAAAAAGTCCTTTTGATCCAAGTCTAGGGAGTAACTATCATTAGTGGAGAAGTTGTTTGAAAATAGGCTTATGTGATGCTTGATGATAATCTCGACTTTGAGTTGATTAGCATGATTTGATCTTGAATATGTGCATGAAACTTGAGATTGACTAGAGCACACACACACGTTCCGATTTTGAGATGTGTACTTGATTTAGGAGAAAACATGTCTTGTCAACATTTGTATATGTGCATGAGATTTCTGAGAATAAGCAAGTCATGAAATAATTGTTTCAATATCAAGAATGAACGCTACCTTATGATCTTAATGCTTAATCGATGACGATTAAGTGATAAGTTTGGGGGAGTTGATAGGGTTGAATATTACGTGTTTTTAGGCGATGATATGTACATGTTTTCGTGTTGATTCTTGGAATATCTTACGGTTTATGGTATATATTTCTCTATTTCAGGAATCAATGTTGAAATGTAGGGAAATGTGAGAAATCAAGATAAAATGATGAAAAAATTAATAAAGTTGAAGAAAAGAGGAAAAAACCAGAATCCAAGACACATGTTGCTCCTTTCTCCTCACATTACTATATGTTCGAGCCATGTTTTAGAAACGTGGTCCATATAAAAGTTGTAGAACTTTCTCTTATCTTCGCGTGGACAGCTGATTCATCAAATTTGGAGTTGGTATGAGAAAGTTACGGCCAAAATACAAAACTCGCCAGAAGCTGAAAAAGGCGAAGAAACTTACTGTGAAAGGCGATCGATCGAGAAAGGATTTCCAATCGATCGAGAAAGGCTGAAAAAGCCACGAAATTCTTACTGGAAGGCTGGATCGATCGGTCACTTTTCCGGATCGATCGGGACGAGGAGTTTTCATTAAAATACCTTCCTTGTAGAGTTTGTATGCAAAAGGGAAGTCCATAATTCTTTCCCCTATATATTATACACAAGATTTTCAACCCAAAATAGATTTTTAAACCTAGGGTATAGCACTCCTTCACCCTAATTCCACCTCATGCCAATTCCTTCACTCCACCTTCTTCACCCATTCACCATCCAAAAACCCACGCCTTCCTTCACTCCCAAAAACATCCAGAATATAGGCCTCCATCATTCTTCCACTCACCATACACACGTCCAACCCTTCTTCACCTTTCTATCATCTAACCTTCAACCTTCACCCTACGATTTTGGAACATCTCCAACAAGGCGATTGAAGAACACGATTGAGAAGGAAGCGAGAGAGGAAGCAAGGATCTACGAACGAAGTCGACATCGGGAGTTTATTCTTGTCATTTAATATTAGTTTTGATTTGCTTTGATTTACTATGTTGAACTAATTTATTTATCGAGGCTAGGCAAACCTTTGTTATGAACCTTCGATTTGATGATTTAGTGATTGAATTCTTATAGTTCTTTGCGTATGTTTTATGTTCTTCATGCTTTTAGAGGATTGATCACCTTTGAATGATGTTAGTATCATAATTGAGATCGAGAGATTATTTTATGATACGGAATTAATAACTCATACCATGGATTTCAGACCGAGATCGAGAGATGACGTCAAATACATGCGTGATAGCCATAGATATCTAGTAATTGAAAGCTAGGAGTTTCCATGGATCTTATGCAACATTGAATTGTTAGATAAGTGAACGAGAGTTACTTATTGCAATTCGGTATTAGGTTTAATATAGCTCGAGAGAGTGTATTAGATAAATTTGGAGAACTCGTCACCTTAGAAATATTTGGATATTCAATCGAGAATTGTAGGGGATTGCATTGGTGAGCCAAAGTCTCGATAATCTTCTTTAGTGGATTTTTCTCGTTTTCTTTTATTGACTTGGTTGGATTAGTAGTTTATATTAATTAAATAGTTGTTAATTATAAATTAATTATCGTAGGTTAAATATAGTTAAAAGACATCTTATTTGGTACTTGTTTGTTAGTCCCTGTGGGTTCGACAATACGTATCTTCATATCTATACTAAAACTTGACACCATGCACTTGCGATCTAAAATCGCTAGATTGGAAATAATTGTTTAAAAAAAGCGATCAAGTGTTCTCTCTGATTTTATCGTTGAAATTATCAAATCTCCATCGATATTAATTCATCGCCCTTCAAGTATTTTCAGGTAAAATTCTTGTTATATAAATTTTATCATCTTCAAATTTATATTATATAAATTTGTGAAGTTTATTAATTACTTGTAACGTTTTTACTTTTTTTAATGTAAATGTGTCGATTCAAATTTTATTGTATTGGGGAGGAAATATATTACAAGAATCAGATGCCATTAGATATTACCATGGTCTATCAAGAGGTACAACAATATCTCACACAATTAAACTTTTATGCAGTTGTTGAACGAAATATATAATATCACTGGCATAGACTGCAACCAGTTCCTTCTGAAAATATATTCAAGACAGATGTTCAGAGGTTTTTGTGGAATACAACAGGCAATTTTGTTCATAGGCAATTATTATAATTTAGCCTGGCTATTGGATTCAGAACAGGGTCATAGATGCTTGGAAAATACATAGAAATAGAACCACGAAACTATGATTCTATTCCAGAAAATGTAGATTTTTTTGCATGTAGTTGCAGAAGGAGTCACTACTTCTGGTAGAGAATCAGATGACGATCTCATAGATACTGACATTATTGCTCCCGAGCCACTATCAGATAGTTTGTTGAATTGGGAAATGATATTCAGTCCGAACCAAAGGGATTCCGTCCGAGGATGAGGCTGATGACGATGAGGTTGACATTTGTGTCATATCTGAAACAATTGCAGGTCAAGAGGATGAGATACGAATCAGACAAGAAATGACAGTAATTTTACCGGAAACAACCACGACAAATACGTGTGTCCTCTATCCAACAGTTCCATTCTTCTCAATGACACATCTCGAAGTATTTGGAGACTCAGTAGACATTCCAAAATGTAGATGGGGGAGTTAATACGACTACTCCAAAGCGGATATCCATCTAGATATGATCTTAAAAAATAAAGGTCATCTGCAGGCAGCTGTAAAGGATTACTCGAGAATGATTGACCCAACATCAAATCTTGGCCCACCCATTTGAGGAGTTAAACCCGCTATTCGTATAATACCCTAGTCCCACATTGGTTGTGGATGAAAATTTAAAGTGGTTTATAAAGGCTTACAATGGACTATTATAGCAACTTGGGTTAACCATTTTCGTAGAGCGAGGACGGATACAAAGTAGTTGCTATAGGAGCCATTGTGCAGTCGCGCTTGCGCGGGCCTGGGCCTGGGGCGTGACAGAATGGTATCAGAGCCGGTCACCGGCAGAAAACACCGGGAGATAAGTGCTATGCGGGGCAAAGTGCTACGTGCGTGGGAGCCACCTCTTGAGCCTAAAAGGGGCAAAGTGCTACACGACGGGGGCCACCTCTTGAACCTGTGGGACAAAGTGTCATGTGCGTGGGAGCCACCTCTTGAACCTGCGGGGCAAAGTGCTACATGACGGAAGCCACCTCTTGAACCTGTAGGAGCCACCTCTAGATTCTCGGTGCCGATGGATCGATGAGTTAGGTCGTGACGAGGACGTCGCGTTCTAAAGGAGGGGTGATTGTAATACCCTAGTCCCACATTGATTGTGGATGGAAATTTAAAGTGGTTTATAAAGCCTTACGATGGACTATTATAGCAACTTGGGTTAACCATTTTCGTAGAGCGAGGAAGGATACGAAGTAGTTGCTATAGGAGCCCATTGTGCAGTCGCGCTTGCGAGGGCCTGGGCCCGGGGCGTGACAATTCGTGACCATGCCCAAATCTAAAAAATTGTCATGAATAATATATTAGTTAAGTATGACGAGAAAAATATTTCAACAATTGAAAAGCACAACGTAAAGTTTACATGTACGAGCTGTAGTGAACCCTTTTTTCCTCTCTTGGAGGAAGTGCACAACTCTCGGTACAAATATGTCAACACAGCACTACCCCATCTATAATTGCCAACATAATCAATATCCTCTAACTTATGTAAATAAAATAACTTTACAGTATTGCCGGAGGAATCAGGGCACAAAATTCCACCTAACATCAATAATACACAAGTTCGTGTATATTTGACTACATCATTAAGAACACTATTCACCAAATTATATTTTATTGCATATAGGTACAACTTTGCACCTTTAAAATGTGCAGTATCTGGAGTAAATCCTAAAATAATATGATAATATTCTTGCCACTTAGGTATACTTCTATCGTAATCAACACCAGATAATGCGATGTCATATACTGGCAATGTCTATATCACTGCGATGTCTTGCAGGGTGATGGTTGCCTCTCCGGATCTGGAGTGGAACATATATGTTTCACAGCAACATCTCTCAACTAAAGTCGTGATGAGGTGAAAGTCAAGGGCAATTTTACCATAACTATAAACACCATAAATCAATTTTATCCAACACACTCACAACATGCATATCAAGTAGACAAATATCCCAAAAAATACTTATCAGGGCTTCTGCCTCGAAGTGTTCTATCAATATCACATGCACAAACATCCTCAGACCGATGAGGTGACTCTAATGATAGAAGATGACTGTCAATCGGACATAGTACTCTCTGTAGGTCCATCATGAAATATTACACCACAAATATCAACATAACAAAAATATAAACATGTTCACCACCACCACCGCCACATCACCGGCAACCCACAGCCTGCCATCGCCAGCCACCAGCTGACACCCTAACGACCATCGGACGTCGATCTTAACACTACTTGGCCGTAAATCATCCGACGGTCTCCACCACTCATCTCCAAACTGTAACCATCTTTTCAAAAATCAACTACCAAACAACAAAAATCAAATACAAATAACAAAATAATGTAAATTCTACCAGTTTCAAAAATTTATATTTCGAAAAAAATATTACCTCAATTTGAAAGATAGTAAACAGCTAGGGCTCCAAAAATTGCAAAACACAAAAACCTTTGAAATTCGGCACAAAAGCTTCAGAAGATTGAGAAAATAGACAAAATTTCATCTGAAGAGGAAAAGAAGGAAGAAGAAAGTTGGATGGGCGAGCTGATAAATGCATTATTGAATGCGACATCTTCAATAAAAAATAATTTTTAATTGAAGACGTCGTCTCAGATGACACTTTCAATCATTTTTGTAAAAATAAAGGCGCCATCAAAGATGGCGACTTGGGTTACTTTAATAAAGTAACCGAAATCGGTTATTTTGTTAACGTAATTTTTTTTCGATTATTTAAATAAAAAAACCCTGCATAAGACAGTAGTGGCAATACTGGGCAATTTCCCCTCAGGATTTGCCATGATGCATGATGCATATTATATGTCACTAGTTTATTAGTTTTCTTAATAATATTTTATGCCAAAACAATAATAATATTTTTTATGCATTTTTACACATTCAAAAAATAATAATAATATTTTTTGACAAAAAAAAATCCAAATACCTAATATTATGCCAATAATTTTTAAGCTAAATATAAAATTAAAATTAAACCATAATTATAAAAGCCTGCTTAAAAAATTAAAAAACTCAGACCAAACAAATTATTAAAGCCTGACTTCACTTTATATGATCTGATTTTTTAAGCTTATGGAATCACAGTTGAAGAAAAGACGAGGAAGACCAAGTTGCAATTCACCAAAATTCAAATTTGAAGTTTAGATTTTTAGCAAATGCAACAATGTGTGCATTAATTGAATTGATTATTCATTTAATTTATTGAAATTATTTATTTAAAAGAAATGAAAATTTTGTCATCCTTTTAATGTTGCTTATTGAATTCAAATTTATTATCTGAAATTTTTTTGTGATAATATGACTATTATTATTATTTTGATATAAGAAAGATTTGTTATCATGTTTTAGAATTTGATTCCATTATAAATTTTTTTATTATAACTTTTGTGATTTGAATAAATTTTAACACCATGAAACAAGTGGATATTTCACATGCAAATTTATTTATCTAGTTCGCATAATGTAGCTTTTTTGAAATTTTCAAATATATATTTTTAAAATTTTGTTGATTTCTCAGTTTAAAATATATTGGTATTGTCTATTGTCCTTGGCACTAATTTTGTTTTTTTTTTTAAAAAAAATTTGAATAATGGTGACATTTTATTTGAAACAATGTTGGTTAGATATTTCAATATTGTAACTCTTGTGATTGATATGCGAATTATATATATATATATATATATATATAATTTTGTCAATCATATTAAAAATTTCTGGTTATATTTCCGATTATAAGGAACGAAATCTGCACCAGACATGAATTATATCACATAAACGCAGGATAAAGGAGCATAAAAACAAGGGTCATCAACAGTCATCTACGACACCATAAAAGGCACAATGCTTGTCCAATGAAGAAAGCAATCTAGCCCCATGGGTGGGGGCGGCTTAAACTTTTCGTATGCCTTAAACAAATTATAAAAATAAAGCTTTATCAATCATTTATTATCTCATAAGCAAATATTAATTTACTCAACAAATACATATACAATGTCATCTTCGTTTATAAGGATCTATGCTCATGTCAAATACTTGATTTTAGCAATATTAAACTTTTAATTTTAAAAATATCTCCATAGGGATTTGAATTTTTTTATTTTCGTATATAATTAATATATATAAATACTAAAATAATGGCCTTTTTGTAAAAGGGGGCGAAGACAAAAGCCTTTGTGGCTTAATACTTGAGCCGCCCCTGCCATGGGGCATAGCTGGATGGCAAAGGAGGTGGTTGTAAAGTCATGCTGAAGGTTATCAGTGTGGGTTCGAATCCTGGGGAAAGCAAATTTGCTCCCTCATGGGGTAGGACCTTAATGGTGATATCAGTTGATCCAACTGCAAACCATGATCGTTCAAGCATATCCCGCTGTTTACTTAGTAGCAGCTCTGAGTTAAAAAAAAAAAAAGAGTAATCTATCAACGACGAGTAGCTTTCTTTTAGCGGCCAGTCGGAGAGTGAAGGTGTGCTTACGAAAGAGGTGTGCTTACGAGAGATATGTAAGTTCCACATTATACTTTTTCTAATATATTACATCATTTTCTTTTATTTTCAACGTATACTTTTTCTAAACAATGAATACACAAAATCATGATATACAACTCGCTTCCCAAGATATTCCATATCTCCAAATCAAAGCACCGACCGACGAACTTGGCACCCGCCTGTTGTAAGTGTGATGACGCTGCCCTCCGGAATCCCAAAACGGAGCTGGATACCATTAACAAGAAAGAGGGATAATAAGTAATCATCAATACATAGATAAACCAAACAAAAAATAGAGGAATTTAGATTGTTACATTTCCCTAAGTCTACATCTACAATTACAAGCTTGTATGTTGGGAATTACCCGGTGTGTCCTCTGTCCGCTCGTAGACAAATTGTTCTCACCGTTTTTGGCCTAACAAACTTGACACATTGACATCCACGTGGTGCACCCTCTCATGTTCACCTGTAGCTTAGTGCGTTGTCTAAAAATAAAGTTATTTCTCTGAGCTTTTAGCAAAGTGTTAAATATTTGATCCTAAGCATTGATATCAGAGTGATGTCATGAATACGCGGATGCCCATAATCAATTTATGAGGATTATAATCGGGGGAATGTTGGGAATTACAAGAAATGTCCTTTGTGCACTAGTAGACGAAGTGTTTCTCATCTTCTGTGGCCTAACAAACTCGACTCATTATCATACACGTGGTACAGCCACTCATGTCCACCAGTCTATTAATACGATGTTTTACACTGTCATTATATAAGAAAATAAAGTTGCGCATCTGCTATCAACTATTGCTTTAAGTAAGTGCTAAATGTTTGATCGTAACACTATATTTTGTTAGCTTTGTACTTTTAACAGTGTTCCACCTAAGCATTTCAATTCACAACCTTTTAGACTCAATCCAATACGACTGCAGTTGCAACTTCAGAGTTACCTTGCACTATGAAACTTAGAATATTGCTTTAATGATGTGATAAATCCTAGCGCAATTCTACATGTGAAACTTAGAATATGTTAGATTATATATGTGCCAAAGTTTGATTTTGCTTGGTCAGCACATATGAGTTTATGCAAATTGTGTTTGTTTCAATGCTTTCCTACAAGTATTTAATGGTTTGTTGCAGCGGTGGAACCAGGATCTTACATGAATGATCTTATTGGCAACATAATCCAGGTTCGTGTTATAAAAAAGGGCAACTTCAATTGTAGATATTTATGAAAGGGAAGATGTGACATGAATATTTGGCTAAAATGTCCACCACAATATTTTTCAGAAGGAAATATTATCCTCTCCATTGCATTCATAAACAGTAACACACCATAAACGACTTTTTAAATCTACCCTCCATTTGATTAAATTATACAATGAAACTTAAATAACATTACCATTATTGATACCCCGATATCTGGTGGGGTTTGGACCCGAATTCTATGGGCTCGACCCGGTCACATAATATACTAGGGCTCATTTATCTTCGCCAATTTTATATGGCCCATTACCTTGGCCCGCTTTAATTCAATTAATTGTGAAGGCCTTTTAACCTTAATTATTTGACCCATTAACTAAGAGTCCATTAGCCTTAATTGTGGGCCTTAATTGAAAGCCATTTGCCAAAGCCCATAGACTAAGTATAAAAGAGGGGGAATAGTAGGTTAGAGAGGGGGATTTTTTTTTTTGATGGTATTCTTCCTTTCCAGAGCACCTCTTCGGCTCGGCTCTTCTTCCTCAGGGAGAAGTTGTTTCTTCCATTTTGGTAAATAAAGAAACAACATTGTAAATTCTTGTTCATAGTGAAGATTCAAACTGGACTAGGTCCCGTGGTTTTTTCCTTCGGGATTTCCACGTAAAAAATCTTGATGTTCCTTTATTTTCACGTACAAATTTATTTGTTATCAAATCGAACCAAAAAATGAGGTAACAAATTGGCGCCGTCTGTGAGAAAATCGAGTTGAGACGTTGATATTTGCAGTAGTTTTATCATCTGAAAAAAAAATAAAAAAATAAAAAAGAGGGCGAAAGAAAAAAAAATAGATCTCCCCCCTTTCATCGATCCCGTGCCGCCTACGCTCACCCACCGGAAGACCCCTTTGCCCGCCGCCGGTAGCCAAGCCTAGGGCTGAGCCGACCCACTGCCAGACTCCCCGCTCACCGGCCCACCTTCCTGGAACCAGCCTCCGCCTCCGTTTTGCGGTGGAAACGAGCCGCCACCACGGTATCATCAGTCCTCCGAAGTCTATCAGTCTATACACTAACATGTTCGAGTCTTTCAATTCATCATCGACGTCAAACGGACAAGATAACGGGCTGGGGAGTGGTGCGAGGAAACCCGCGCACCCTAAAGCTCACTGGCAGGATGAGCAAGCTCGTGTTCTTCATGCCTCCCTCAGCCGCGTGGGGTGAGCTTCGTGCGGCAGCTCGGGAGATGAGCTTCAGGCAGCGGCTCGGATGGTGAACGAGAAAGGGCGGCGACAAGCTGAGAAGGGGCTGGGGATTGTGATTTGTGCTATTGCCGTCGAGAGGCACGGGGAACGAGCTCGGGCGAAAGGCGAGGAGCACTCCGTGGAAATGTTTGGGAAGAAGAAAAGCCTATGGGTTTCTCGGATGGGCTGGTGGGTTGCACATGGTCGTTGGCTTCTTGAAGCGGTGGGGTTGTGTGCTCGAGATCAACCCTGCAACTCACGATGGCCATGGGCTTGCCCTCCGAAGTGCTGGCCAAGTTTCACAGGATAAGCTCGAATTCCCAGCGACTGGTTTTCGGGTGAGGTTTAGGTGATGACAGACTGGGAGATGAGCTCGGGTCTGTGGTCTCTGGAGCTGCTGGAGGTGGCCTTATCTGAGAGGTGAATGGTTTGAAGCTACTTTCTGAATTCCACGTTCATGGTGAAATTTTGTATGAAAACTCAAATTTTCCTGGGTCAAGAAGCAATTCTAGCTTAACATATTTGGTGAAGGAATATTTCCTAAGTGTTGAAGCCAGTGTAACGTTTGTTCCCTCAAAAGGCTCATATGGTTTCGTGAATATCACTTCAAATCTTGCTTAATCTTCCCTGTAGCCATAGCTAATGCTTCGAATGAGGTGTTGAATTTGCTGAAAGTGTTACATATTTGGATCATGGTTCAACTGAAGGTTTGCATGCTTCAGTTTCAGATAGTTCAATTTTAATAGCTAGTGCTGACACTGGCATGCCTTGGAAATCAGATTGTCGGAGATGGGAGATCTCGACCCATTCCAAATTTTCGTATTCTCAACTCTTATGATTGTTTTACGATGACTTTTAGCACATAATTCATTATTTTTTCTGAGCTGTTTCTAAAACCAATGGCTTGTGTATCTGTCAATGTATTCTATCGATGATAAAAGCAGTTGATTTGAAGAGGCTTGCCTTGAAGAGTTTTTGGATTCCTTGGTAAATAAACGAAAGAGGTCTGTACTGTGAGGATTTTTCTAGTCATCTTGGATATTGAACCAATGAGAAGTCAAGCCTGGAAATGGGTTTTGGGGTTGGTGTATATATTCAATTGCACTGATTCATGTCTGTCCAAAATCTTGAGCCATTTGAAAGCTTTACGTACTTCCTGGGCTGATGGCCAGAGTTCGACCTTCTACCAGAAGCTTTAATCCAATCCTCAACTTCACCTTCCATGTAATCTTGATCAGAAAAAAAAAAACATCTTTGACACCCTCCATCGATGAGGTCAAGAGATAAGGCATAGAATCCCAACACCATGAGACTTCGGTTCCCCTTTATTTCACGCCATCTCGGTTCGAGCTCTATGCTTTACAATTATTTGATGACGATTTCTCACTTTCAATAACGATTTTTCACTTTTCAGTTATGGTTTCTAGTTTACTAATCTACGCTTTTATTATGGTGATTTAGATAGAAGACAGGTTCTTTTGCGGCGTTATTGGTTTTCCTGTTGGATAATGCTATTAACCGTAGCCCATGATTCTCTTTGGCTTTGCAGAAGGGCTGATTTAAACAATTATTATTTGGTTTAACTGTTGATATATCTTTACTTGATTAGAATTTTGGGATTTCCTTGAGAGCTTGGTATCTATTAACCTGTTCCTAAAGATTTAGGTGCACGCCAAGTATCTGGAAAGAAATTCTCTTATTGCTACCACCACGCCGAAGTCAGGGCCTTTTTCCAAAGCAGATGGCTTGATTATAACGTAGAGTCTTGAATCTCCAATAACTCACGAAACATAGGATGCCCCTGCCCAAGATAAATGGTGACAAAATTCTTATCTCATATTTAAATTTGCTCTTTTTTATGTGTCATTTTTGGTTTTTACCATCAATCAGATGATTATCATAATTAAAATTGGGCCAAGGATGTTAACTGAGCTATCTTTAGGATGCATCTTTTAAAGATTTTATCAGAATTCAAAAAATTGGATCTTGAATTTAGACTTCTTGTGCCTTCGGTACAACCTCTTTCAACAATCCTTCTTCTTGAAGGAATTAGCCAAGAAAAGTTGGCATGGTTTGAAAAATGATGAGTTTATGCTCATGGAGGAAGTAGAATAAAAATTGTTTATGATATATATCTCATTGAATTACTTTAGACGCACATTGGACAATTGCTTGGGGCTTCTTATCGACTCCTGTTCTTAATTTGGATTTCACGATCTTGCATTATTGGTACAGAAATTGAAAACATCAATTTTTCATCAGCTTGTGACATGCTATACATTAATTTGGTATTATATTGCAATAATGCAAGAAACATATTTCTTTCTTGGAATCTATTAATGGTTATATCCCATATTTACATGAAGAGCTTCACGGTCTCGAGATTTTGCTATCATAAGAGTTTCGATCATTGCAAATTCAGTACTTTATACCAGCTCAAGACGTGTTATAATGGACCATAGGCATCTCGCCTATGCTCGACCCATGTCGCCTAAGCACGCATTACTCAAAACATCGGGTCCTCAGCCTCTAGCTTATGCTTGCCGAGCTCAGGACATATTCAACCTAACAGTTAACCTCGACTTCGGTGCTCGGTCTACATGCCATTACTTACGGTTATTTCTTTTTAAGCTACTACTTCAAAGTTCATATATATGTTGTGTTGCACTATTTCACTATTTCAGGTCGACTCAGTGCACTACAGCTCGGGCATGCAAACTTGCAGTAAGCCCCTATTACTACAGAACGGTCATGCAATTTTGCAGTAAGCCCCTATATGACAGATCGGGCATGTAATCTCGCAGTAAGCCCCATATCAGCTCGGATTGAGGATCAGTTCGGGCATGCAATCTAGCAGTAAGCCCCTATCATGACAGCTCGGGCATGCAATCTCGCAGTAAGCCCCTATTATAACAGTTCAGGCACGCGATCTCGCATTAAGGCCTTATTCATCAGCTCGGGAATTTTATTTGTTCTGGATTTTGGATGAACTTATTCGGATGATGTGATGATGGGGAGTTCGGATGGGATATTCGGAGTAAGCCCAGGTGTATGAGGCCCTGGTAAATATTAGCACAGGTCTTCCCTGATTGCTTAAGCCCACGTGTATGAGGCCGTGGCAAACATTAGCACAGGTTCGCCCTGATTGCTTAAGCCCAGGTGTTTGAGGCCCTGGCAAATATTAGCACAGGTCCGCCCTGATTGCTTAAGCCCACGTGTATGAGGCCGTGGCACATATTTAGCACAGGTCCGCCCTGATTGCTTAAGCCCAGGTGTATGAGGCCCTGTCAAACATTAGCACAGGTCCGCCCTGATTGCTTAAGCCCAGGTGTATGAGGCCCTGGCAAACATTAGCACAGGTCCGCCCTGATTGCTCAAGCCCACGTGTATGAGGCCGTGGCACATATTTAGCACAGGTCCGCCCTGATTGCTTAAGCCCAGGTGTATGAGGCCCTGACAAATATTAGCACATGTCTTATCCGCTCATATTTATTATCTGGAGTCCAGACCGGACAAGTCTTGTCTACTTATATTTTTTCTCCGGGATCAGATGAGACGAGCTTTATTTGCTCAGCATTTTATCATCTCAAGAGCTCAGGACATCTTTCACTTCGTGAATTCAGATGAGCTATATCTTCGCATATTTATTAGCTCTGGAATTCAGGACGTACGAGCTGCATGTGTTCGGTTTATTATCTTCGGAGTTCAGGCAGGTCAGCCCTGCCAGTGTAACAGGTCAGCCTGTTAAGATTTGATTCTGTACTTAGAATTATTTCGAGCTCTTATTGCAGGTCAGCCCTGCACAGATAACATGTCAGCCTGTTAAGATTTAATTATGTACTTAGAATTATTTCTAGTTATTATTGCAGGTCAGCCCTGCACAGATTAACAGGTCAGCCCTGTTTAAGATTTAATTCTGCACTTAGAATTATTTCGAGCTCTTATTGCAGGTCAGCCCTGCACAGATAACAGGTCAGCCCTGTTTAAGATTTCATTCTGTACTTAGAATTAGCTCTTATTGCAGGTCAGCCCTACACAGATAACAGGTCAGCCTGTTAACATTAATGTTGTACTTAGAATTATTTCTAGTTGTTATTGCAGGCCAGCCTTGTACATACAACAGGTCACCCCTGTTAAGATTTAATTATGTACTTCGAATTATTTCGAGTTCTTAATGCAGGTCAGCCCTGCACAGATTAACAGGTCAGCCCTGTTTTGAGATTTAATTCCCGTAGAATTATTTCTAGCTGTTATGGCAGGTCAACCCTGCACAGATTAACAGGTCAGCCCTGTTTTAGATTTAATTTTGTTAGAATTATTTCTAGTTGTTATTGCAGGTCAGCCCTGCACAGCTAACAGGTCAGCCCTGTTAAGATTTAATTCTGTACTTAGAATTATTTCTAGTTGTTATTGCAGGTCAGCCCTGCGCATATTACAGGTCAGCCATGTTTAGATATAATTCTGTGTTTAGAATTACTTCGAGTTGTCATTGCAGGTCAGCCCTGCAAATGTAACAGGTCAGCCCTGCTTAAGATTTAATCATATACTTAGAATTATTTTGAGTTATAACGGGTCATCCCGGTCGAGAAACATGTCATCCTTACAACATGACAGCTCAGTTTCGACACTATGGAGTCTTATTTGCTCCATGTTGATTGTCTGGAGCTCGGCTATATCTATTTACTCAACGCACGACTTTAGTGAGTTCAAACAGGTATCATTTGCTCGAGATATCTCGTCTCTGGAGCTCACGTCAACTTATTTACTCCTCGGCTCGGCATTACTTATGGAGCTCATATCAGCCCGAATTTATTCGCTGTCTAGGGATTATTTTTGGAGCTCAGCTGTATTTTGTTTGCTCAGCACGACATATTTATTGAACTCCGGATGTCCGTACGTTTATTAGCTCTGGGGTTCCACGGGTTTTATCTGCTATGGAACTGAGCTAAGATTTATTGATTATGGAGTTCATGCGAGCATTATTTGCTCTTATTTATCGTGTGGAGTTCAGCTCAGCTCGGACCAATATCATTAGCTCATATATATTTCTTCGAAGCTTAGATCGGGTCGGACAAGCGTAATTTGCTCGGGCATATTATCTCAGATCAGGTCAGACGAGCAATATTTGTTCATATCAGGTCGGATGGGTATTATTTTCTCATACATTATCTCAGGAGCTCAAGTTGGGAGATAATTCTTTCACTTATTTTGTCATCTCTGGAGCTTAGGTCGGGCGAGCTTTATTTGCTCAGGTCGGCTCAACCAAGATAAACATAGTCCGTATGTCTTATCTGCTCGGAATATTTCTTATTCCTGGAGTTCGGATGTTTATTTGCTTCTCAGCTCACTTTTATCACCACGGGGCTCTCGATCACCTTTGTCAGCTCGGAATTCTCGATTATAATAGCTTCAGTTCGGATTCCTACTCTCGATTACGCCGGTTACTCGTATGGGTTCTACGAGCCGCCTATTCTATCAAGGATCACATTCGAGTTGCCATGGCTCCACCGACAACATGACTTGGGAACTCGACGCGACGCAAGGTCACATCATTGTTTGGCATTTGGACTATCGATCCGGGTCCTCACCTAACCAGTTGGAGTCGATACAACGCTACTCTAGCTCGACTAGAGGGGGATACTCATGATACCCTGATATCTGGTGGGGTTTGGACCCGAATTCTATGGGCTCGACCCGGTCACATAATATACTAGGGCTCATTTATCTTCGCCAATTTTATATGGCCCATTACCTTGGCCCGCTTTAATTCAATTAATTGTGAAGGCCTTTTAACCTTAATTATTTGACCCATTAACTAAGAGCCCATTAGCCTTAATTGTGGGCCTTAATTGAAAGCCCATTTGCCAAAGCCCATAGACTAAGTATAAAAGAGGGGGAATAGTAGGTTATAGAGGGGGATTTTTTTTTTTGATGTATTCTTCCTTTCCAGAGCACCTCTTCGGCTCGGCTCTTCTTCCTCAGGGAGAAGTTGTTTCTTCCATTTTGGTAAATAAAGAAACCACCATTGTAAATTCTTGTTCATAGTGAAGATTCAAACTGGACTAGGTCCCGTGGTTTTTTCCTTCGGGATTTCCACGTAAAAAATCCTGATGTTCCTTTATTTTCACGTACAAATTCATTTGTTATCAAATCGAACCAAAAAATGAGGTAACAATTATAATTAATTTGCCAATCCATAAGAACAAAATGAAATTGTGAAATGCTGAAACAACTTCTATTTTTTATAGTAACACTCATCATATATGCATCTCATTAATAATGATCACAATTTTGGGCTCAAGAAAGTAAGGTTGGGGGCCTAGCCCACTTATATTTTGTAGGAATGGTAACTTTTCAAATGTGTCTAAAAACATTATAAGGCGATAGCAACTACGACTACTAAATCTGTTACTAAATCTTTTAATCTCAATTGATTAGAATAGGTTACAAGAACCATATACGTAAGTAAGTTGGGTCGGATAGATACTTCACGCTTCTCTAATAACTTTTTTTGGTCAGAATATTCATATTGATCCATTTAAACTCCAAATCTTTGTTTATAATTTTAAGTCATGCTTTATTCGGTCGTCTCCTTGCTCTTGTGAAATAGCAGACATTTATATACTTTACTCGACATACATGTACATTATTGGGCTTAAAAACAGAGCATACACATCTATCTCTTTTGTTATGAAAAAATAGCAAACGACATGCATAGTGTGTTAAGAAATAGGAACCATGATACAACTTGACATTGATTAACTCACAATGTGTATCTTTATCTTTATTTATTATAAATCTAAAGGCTAATGCGTTATGTTAGTACTCCGATAAAAGTAAAGGCAGATCAAAAAATATTTTAGATAATTTGGGGAAAAGCGAAAATACGAGATATGACTGTTAGAGTGATTATAAATTTATTAAAATGATTTTTCATGATACATTTTTAAATGAAATCGGGATATTTTTATCCGTTTACTAAAACTAAAGAAATTAAGATATTCATATCTACTAATATATAATAGGGAAATTTATGTGGTACTATATAAATTACTCTGTGATATTAGATATACTATTTTTTGGTGATAAATAATCAATTTATCTTCAGTCACTAATTAATTTGCAAAAAATGACAATTCTTCATCGATAATATATTACATCTTAGTGCTAATAATATATAGTAATGATATATTAATTTGATGTGCTTACAAATAGATTATATAACATGTCCTAGATTTGTATATAATTTTTTTGGGATTTATACCAGATGTGGCACACTTTAGAGGTGCAAAGTTGTACCTATCTGTAATTAAAGAACATTTGTTGAATAATACCCTGAATGAGCACCATAAACATCTTATAGTTTGGTCCAAATTTTATTTTACAGCCATTGTTTGAACAATTACAGTTTGCATCCCAACTTTCATGAATTGTAAAACTTTACATCCTCTTGACTCGATTTTGTGTTATTATCAATAATTTATCGCTGCATTTCATCATTGCCTTACCTATTCAAACTTAAAGTAATTTAAACAAGATATTGCAATTTAAAAAATCAAAATAAATATTTAGGGTGTCAAAATTTCATTTATCATAATCCTTAACTAAAGAATTTCGATATTAAAAATATTAATTTTATTTTTAAAAAATTTGGAATAACTAGCTTAATGGATCTAAGTTTGAGTATGTAAGACGATTATCGAATGTGGCGATAAATCTTCAATAAAAATTCAAAATCGAGTCAAGGGGATGCAAAGTGTTACAATTTGTGAAAGTTGATAATGTAAAATATAATTTTTCAAACAATAGTTGCAAAGTGAAATTTGGACCAAACTATAGGATGATTGTGTAATTTTCCAAAATAATAATGTATTGACATAAGACAAAATAATCATGCAACTTGAAAAAGAAGAATTTGCACGCAATAAAAAACTGAAAATGGAGTGACAAAAGAAAGAAAGCAAGAAAAAGTTTATAATCCACAAACGACAGATCTTTCTCTATTAAATATTACCCCCCTTGCAAATCACAAATTTGATGCACGAAGTTCTGTTATGCACCAAAGAATCGGGTCATATTAAGCGTAATATATACAATATCTTGTTACAATGTAAGAAACTGTTTTTATGACTCGAACTTGTAACCCACATATGAGATGACACAAGTCAGGTTCATGAAATTAATTTGTTTTCTTTCAAACAAAATTCGTAAACTTTTGGAAATTTATGTAGATGGCGACACAAAGGGTTTTGAAAATTAATGTTGTTTATATATTTACGTCAAAAAAATGTCCACATACGTGTATCATAGTTTTCCCTCCTTCGAATATTGACTACATATTTCATCGTTACTAAGCAATCTATCTCCATCTACATTTATGTAATCAAGCATATGTATTATTGTTATCATTTATTACCATACATTGCATTATATTTAATGATGTTTTATGTTAAAATAAATTTTGATATGAAAATTTAGAACTCGTATTGAAATTAATGTTAATTGGTATAATTATTTAAGTAACATATTTTTTTAAATTTTAGTAATTTTGTAAGATTAAAGAGAATTAGTAATAAATTTATTGAAAAGGAACATTGTAATTTGGTATAATCATATTTGATAATAGTTTATTGAAAATGGTGGTGTGATTTAAGTCACATGAATCGGGTATCAGGCGAGTGTGAATGCGCGCGGCATGCGCGAGTATGTCAATTTTTTTTATCAGGCGAGTGTGAATGCGCGCGGCATGCGCGAGTATGTCAATTTTTTTTTAAAAAAATTGAGTATTGGTGCGCATTAATGGGCCTATTAAAAACTGAGATCATTTTAATATATTAACAAATTCTTAACAAAATTGGCGTTTGCAGCTTTTTCATTCTTAAAAAGTATTAAAATTAGATCATATTTGTAGAATCTAATGTTTGAAGCTTTGCAAATATTATAAACCAGTGACAATAATGCAATTCAAATCTTTTATTAGACCGCTCTCCTAATAGGAATAATTATAGTTCTCCGAAGAATATATTTTAGATAATGAAAAATGAAAATGTGGTATTAATATTTGGTTTTATTTTAATATAACGAACTCGAAAAATGAAACCAAACATTATCTATATGTTGATAATATTATTAATTTAATGATAAATAACTCATATTATTTCCGAAAAATTATATTATAATCTTATGAAATGAGTATTATAAATAATTAAATTAACTCGATAAAAATAAAAGTTATATCTATAAAATTCATTTTATAGATTTTCATACCATCATGATATCAAAATTATTATTGCATTCCTCACTAAAAATGTTAGAAGATCTCAGATTTTCGTACTTTCTTTTATCAAATATTTGAATATTTCATATATTATTATCTCTTTTCATGAAGTCATTACAGAATTGTGTGTTACTATGTATCTAGTTACCATCTAATAAAAATTTCATACTAACCTGAAACATGGGTGATGTGATCCCGTATTTTTACTACTCGATGGAGTTAAATGCAGTAGAAAAATAAATAGGACACCATGATTTTTTACGTGGAAAACGACACAAAATGAAGGGAAAAACCACGGGATCTAAGTCCAGTATAATTTGTACTAGTCATTATTTCTATTATTACAGGACTTGACACAATATTTAAAAGGAAAAAGCAACACTTAAGAATCTCTGAAAAAATAACAAGGGATGACCGAATAGACAATATAGTGTTATCTTCAGAGTCCTCTTTTCCTCGAAAAGTCCAACCCCCGTAATGAGGTTCCTCGCCTCTATTTATAGGCCCGATCCTTGTGATTACTTGGCGGGAAAGCTAGGATTAGATCTTCTTTGATAGTGGCGCTAATGTAGCAAATGCGTCTGAGAAATCCGCACCTCACTATTGCACGTTATCTCCACCGGTTAATCTGTTGTTTACAGCCGGGTCTTCCGCTAATCTTTGACCACAAATACCGAGCATGGTTTACCAGCCGTTTAGCTGTAATCTGTTCGGTGCATTGTTGTTCGGTTATAGTCTGTTCGGTGCATTGTTATTCGGTTATAGTCTGCTTGTTCGATTTCTTGCATGGGATTTTACCCGAGAATGCCAATCTGTCATATGACATCAATGGGGAACCACAAAAATTCATATGCGCCCAAAAAGTGAAAAAAAGAAATCAAGTAAAAAAATAAAAAATCATACACCGATTTTGGTTCATGATCCTCGTTCTCATTCATAACAGTAATTGTTGTAGTATATGCAAATTTATCATCGACATTGGTTGTATATCGGTTCCATCTTTTCCCAGTCATGATAATTTATTGAGATCTCATTATTATTAAAATTTTCAGGTACCTGAACTTCTTATGGAAGTTTATTATTTGTCATGTCTGGAAACTCTTCAAGAGTTTTTGATTTTGAGGATTCTTCTGAATTTTCAATTGCCTCGATTTTACTATCTTCATTATTAGCTTCTTTACGTTTTTGATTTTTTATATCCTTAGAACCGACTGGTCTACCACATTTCATAGGCGCCTTTAATTTACTAATAATGGTAGAAGGTCCTTCAGGGATATTAATTCGAATCGGAGCATTAACAGCCGGTACATGTGACTTGGTCACACGCTTTAGGTCAGAAAAAACTCAATTGATTCGCTAACTGTTGCAAATGAATTATCTTTGAACTCAAGTTCACATTGTCTTGTGCGAGGATCAAAATGAGGTAATGACAATTCATTCCACATAATTTTATCAACTGAATGTTTATTTTCTTCCCTAATGTTGGGACAAATGATTCATCAAAATGACAATCAACAAAACGAGCCGTAAATAAATCTCCAGTTTTTGGCTCAAGATATTTTATTATAGAAAATGATTCATACCCAACATATATGCACAATCTCCTTTGAGGTCCTATCTTTGTGCGTTGTGGTGGAGCAATTGGAACATAAACTGCACATCCAAAAATTCTAAAATGAGAAATGTTTGGTTCCTGACCAAAAACCAATTGTTGGGGAGAATATTCATGATAATTCGTTGGCCTTATATGAATTAATGCAGCTACATGCAAATAGCATGTCCCCACGCAGATATTGGGAGTTTAGCTCTCACGGGCAATGGTCGTGCAATCAATTTAAGACGCTTAATAAACGATTATGCAAGACCGTTTTGTGTATGAACATAAGCGACATGATGTTCAACAATTATTCCAATAGACATACAATAATCATTAAAAGATTGTGATGTAAATTCACCAGCATTATCAAGACGAATTTTCTTGATAGTATAATCTGGAAAATGTGCTCGTAACCGAATTAACTGCACGAGTAATTTTGCAAATGCCAAGTTGCTAGTCGACAATAGGCATACATGTGACCATCTCGTTGATGCACCAATTAAAATCATAAAATATCGAAATGGTCCACAAGGTGGGTGAATAGGCCCACAAATATCTCCATGTATGCGTTCTAAAAATACAGGAGATTCATTTCTAATTTTCATCGGTGACGGCCTTATGATTAACTTGCATTGAGTACAAGCTGCACATGAGAATTCATTGGATTGAAGAATCTTCTGGCTCTTCAAATAATGACCACGTGAGTTCTCTAAAACTCTTCTCATCCGAGATGACCCAACCGATCATGCCAAATGATAAAATCATTATGATCAGTGAACTTCCGGTTTACCGTTGCATATATTTTAATTGTAGTTATATATGTGTAGTATAATCCAGAAGAATAAGAATGTAATTTTTCCAACACAACTTTCTTTCCAAAGTTAATACTTGTAATATACAAGTATTCATTATTATCTTCACTTTTAGTCTCAATATGTTATCCATTTTTACGAATATCTTTAAAGCTCAATAAGTTTCTTTGAGGCTTTGAGCAAAATAAAGCATTATCAACACAAAATTTTGTTCCTCCAGGTAAAATTACAGTTGCTCTTCCGGAGCCTTCAATTAATTTTGCATTACTAGATATGGTACTAACATGAGCTTCTTTCATTATTAGACATGAAAAAAAATTCTTATCCTTAAGTATAGAGTGTGTAGTTGCACGGTCTGCCAAACATAATTCTTTGTCAACGATCATTGGAACGTCCATTTTCTTCAAAAAAATAAATTTTCAAAATAAGATTTTTTATCTTCTTCTTTTATGATAAATAAAATATTTGTATAATAAAAGAAATATTGACAATAAACATTTATTATAAATATTTATTTGCAAACATAAAATGAAAATTCTTAGGCATTTACATGACTAGTATCACCTTCGGAGTGATTGACAAAGAAATCAGCAACATCAAAAGAAGTAAAATCATTAAAGGCGTTGCCAACAAAATTATGGTCAAGATTAACATCTTTGCTATTAAAATTTGTCTCTATAATTTTCTCTTTTTTCTTCAATGATTCTTGATAGAGATCAGCAAGATGCTTTGGCTTATGACAAGTACGAGTCCAGTGGCCTTTCATGCCACAACGATAGCATTTATTCTCCTCCCTTTTATTTTGGTTTACATCCTTCTCATCATTATGCTCCCACTTCTGGTGGTGTGTAATGTTTTTTATATGACTACCACGATTATTATTGTAACGGTTATTGTTACTTTCCCACTTCTAGCGGTGCTTAATACTTTTGATATGGTCACCGTGATTATTATTGTAACGATTTCAACCACGACCATGACCTCGACCTCGGTGTTGTTCATTATTATATCGCATAGCTGTCGCATTTGCTTCAGGAAATGGAGCAGCACCAGTTGGACGAGCCTCGTGGTTTTTCAACAAAAGCTCATTGTTTTGTTCAGCAACAAGAAGACAAGAAATCAATTCAGAATATTTTTCAAACCCTTTTCACGATATTGTTGCTGCAGGAGCACATTCGATGAGTGAAAAGTGGATAATGTTTTCTCCTATAAATCCTCATCAATTACATTTTCCCTCATAATTTCAACTTTGAACTGATTCGGAAAAGTGCTGAATTATACTCACGTACAGTTTTAAAATCTTTCAAGCGTAAGTGCATCCACTCATAACGAGCTTTTGGAAGAATAACCATTTTTTGGTGTTCATATCTTTCCTTCAAACTAGTCGACCAGGCAAAGGGATTCTTTACCGTCAAATATTTTGTTTTTAACCCTTCATCAAGGTGGTGACGAAGGAAGATCATTGATTTAGCATTTTCTTGATTTGTGGCTATACTTTCTTCTTTGATGGTTTCTCCAAGACCATTTGCCTCTAGATGAATTTCAGCATCTAGTACCCATGATAGATAATTCTTTCCCATGATATCAAGAGCAGCAAACTCGAGTTTTGTAAAATTAGTCATAATGTAATTAAAATCAAGAAAACAAATAAAACTTACCACACTTACACAAAGTTGGCTAGAGATTCGTGCTGATAACGTGTTATAAAATAATAGTATTGTATTATATAGATAACAATTTAGATAGAGATATTTAGAGAGTTTTTCATATGTTTTTCATTTCACTTTAAGCCACTATTTATATGCATAAGATTATGAGTTACATGGAGGCGAAAGGCCGAAGGTAAATGGACATCCAATATACTTTTCATAACAAATATTACGTTTTACAATACTTTCATTAATACATGCTTTTATGAAACATATTTATAACAAAAAAAAAAGAATTAAGTTGGAGTTTAAGAAAATTTAACAAAAGTGTGCGACTTAGTGAAATTTGGTGCGTCTTAAAATACATCATGCGCACTAAAATTGCCAGATTGCGACCGAGGTGTCAGTCATTAAATGTAGGTAGGAGAATTATGTGACTTATGATGTGACTGCTTGTGCAAGATGATGTTATCATATGTTCTTACTTTATTATGAAAAATGTTTCAAAGCTTTATATATATGATCTTGGGGCAGTCACCAAATTTTTTATAGGGCAATCACCAAATTATATATATATATATATATATATATATATATATATATATATATATGATGTCATATGACATATTGACTTCCTCGGGTAAAATTCCCTCAAGAGCCGAACAAGTCATATACCGAATAGGAGGACACCAAACAGGGGGCACCGAGCAGGGTTTTACCGAACAGCTGCTAAGCCCTCCTCGGTTCCCGGGTCAAAGATTAGAGGAAGACCCGGAGATAACCAATAAATCAACCGGCGTGAATAAACGTGCAGTAATGGTACGCGTATTTCTCGGACACATTTGGCCACAGTTAAGCCACGATCATAGGAGATCATGTTCCGGATCTTCCTCGAATTAATCACCGGGAACAGTCCTATAAGTCTCATTGAAAGGGGTTGGATTTTTCTATGCATAAAATACTCCGAGGAGAGCATATTTACTTCTGTTCGGCAATTTTCGTCATTTTTTCTAGGATATTTTTATAGAGTCATTTGACAATTGTAAGTCGTGTCCCAAGTACTAAAAAAAAGTGTGATAGTGAAAATTATACTGGACTAGGTCCCGTGGTTTTTCTCTCAATTTGAGGGCTTTCCACGTAAAAATCTTGGTGTCTTCCTTTGTTTTTCGTAAACACTAAACTCTACTATAAAAATTGAAAAATACCGGATCACGTCATTGACGCCGTCTGTGGGAACAAAGGAGTAAAGACGTTGAAGCAAGAAGATTTCATATTTCATCAAGAATCCAAGGCAAGATGGTTAGAAGCAAGGGACGAGGGCCAATTTCGGTGAGGGAAAAACCAATTCCCCCCCCCCCCCCCCCCCCCAGCGTTCATGCCCAGAACCAGAAGGAGCAGGGGATGTTAGGTCATCTGAGAATGTTTCACGGGCATTTCCTACCGGAGGAATACCCATGAACATTTAACGGAGGTAATTGCTAAAACTATAGGAGAGGTTATGAGGCAGTTTATGATTCCCCCTGTCGAGAAGAGACCAGGGAAGAAGAGGAAGACTCAGCTTCTATAAAGAAGTCGGAGGAGGAGGTTAGAGAGTCAAAGGATCTTCCCAATCATTCAGATGTTGAAATGGACAAGACTTTGCATCACCAAATGGAGGACTTAAAGGAGGAGTTGCAAAAAATGCGCAATAAAATGGAAGGATATTTACTCAGCAAGGAGGTGTACCCCATTTGCTCTTCAAGTTATTAATGATCCCTTGCCCCCCCAATTTCAGAGCTCTAAACGTGGGGAATTATGATGGCAGCATGGATCCAGAGAAATATTTGTCTCGATTTGAAAATGCTTCACTCCTTCACCAATTGACGGATGGAGTGAAATGTAGAGTTTTCTTGACTACACTCGCTGGCGCTGCTCAATCCTGGTTCAATCAATTACCATCAGGAATAATAGATTCCTTTCCTAAATTCAGCTCGCTGTTCCTTCATCAATTTGCGAGCAGTAGGAATTGCAAGAGAACAGCATTGAGTTTGTTCGGTCTCAGGCAGATGGAGAAATAGTCCCTTCGGGATTTTTTGAAAAGATTCAATCAAGCATGCCTTGATGTTCCACATGTTACGTCCGAAATACTAGCCAGCGCCTTCACTCAAGGGCTAAGGGAAGGGGACCTGTTCAGATCATTGGCGAAGAAGCCACCATCAGATTATGACAAGTTGCTGGGACGAGCCTCTAAATACGTTAATTTAGAAGAAGCTCAGAGAATGAAACAGAAGAAAGAAGCAAAAAATGGTGGTGAAATCAGCAGGAAAGATAGGCCAATGGAAAAGCCTAAAAGGAATTTTGATCAATACCTTCCGATGAGATCTCATTGGGAGGTAGCCATCAATCAAATTATGCCGAAGAGGGGTCGGGGAGGACCTTACAGAAGCGGGTTGTTCCGAGGAGGAAACATCCGAGGAGGAAATATTCGAGGAGGGAACATCCAAGGTGGAAGAATGGATATAAGGCCAGGAAGTAACGATCAATGTCCCTTTTCCTCGGAATAATGCTAATCCTGGAAGAGGGACACCTCAGCCAGTTCCTTGGGCAGTTCGGGGGGAAAGATTAGAAGAAGGAAATCAAGTCCTTGGAGAAAGGACCTTGAGCAATGTTCCTAACAGAGGAACTATACATATGATTTCTGGAGGAATATCATGTGGAGATTCAACCGAGCAAGAAAAAGTTATGCTCGAAGGCTCGAAGTATTATCCATCGACCCAAATCTTACACTCGAAGGTCCTTCTGTAGCTTTCGGGCCTGCAGACTTACAAGGGATTTATCTTCCCCATGAGGATGCATTGGTTATCTCTGCCACAGTAGCCAATTATAACGTACAAAGAATCTTCGGGGATACAGGCAGCTCAGTAGATGTACTATTCCATAATACTTTAAAACAGATGGAATTGGGAAGTATAACTGTGCAGAAAGTGAATACTTCTTTACATGGGTTTACTGGGGAGATCATAAGCCCAATAGGATAGGTGTCCTTACCAGTTAATCTAGGTGAAGAATCAAAGATAAAAACGAAGATGATCACTTTCCTCATAGTGGATGTACCTTTCTCTTACAATATAATATTGGGTCGTCCGGCGTTAGCTGCTTTTGAAGCAGTTGCCTCCACTTACCACTTAAAGATAAAATTTCTAGTAGGAGAGGAGGTTGGACAAGTAAGGGGGAGTCAGAGTTCATCAAGAAAATGTTATGTACAAGAGCTAAAACAAGAGAAAGGGAAGAAAAGAGAAGAAGGTGAACGAGGAGACGGTAGCAAAAGGAAACGCGAACAGCTGGAGGCTGAGGAGCGGATAGTTCCCGAGGAAGAATTTCTTAGCATCGAGCTAGGTCATCCTGCTAAAACTACCCGAGTAGGATCCAAATTGGATCCAGAATTACTGAGAAGGGTGATTGACTGTTTGATTCATAATGTGGATGTGTTTGCTTGGAGTACTTCTGATTTAATCGGAGTAAAGCCCGAGATTGCTGAGCATCATCTCAATGTTGACCCAAGTGTTCGGGCAATTAAGCAGAAGAGAAGGCATTTCGGACCCGAGAAGGATGCCGTCATCGCTAAACAAATAGAAGAGTTACTGAAAGCGGGCCACATACGGGAGGTTAGTTTCCCTACATGGCTCTCAAATGTGGTTTTAGTGCCTAAGGCAGGAGACAAATGGAGGATGTGTGTAGATTTCCAGGACGTGGACAAAGCGTGTCCCAAAGATTGTTATCCACTACCGAGGATAGATCAATTAGTGGATTCTACTGCGGGACACGAGCTGTTGTGTCTTATGGATGCTTATCAGGGATATCATCAAATCCCTTAGCGCAAGAAGATCAATCCAAGGTTAGCTTTGTCACAGCAGGGGGAACTTTCTGCTATGTGGTAATGCCCTCCGGGTTAAAAAATGTTGGGGCCACTTATCAAAGATTGATGGATAAGATGTTCAAAAATCAGATATGGTGGAATGTGGAAGTATATGTGGATGATGTCTTGAATAAAAGCAAGAAGGCACAAAATCTGATCGAAGATATGGAGGAAGTCTTCGCCACTCTGAGAAGGTTTGGCATGAAATTAAATCCCGCCAAATGCACCTTCGGAATTAATAGTGGAAAATTCTTGGGGTACATGGTAACAGAGAGGGGCGGGGAAGTCAACCCCGAGAAGATCCGAGCAATCTAGGAGATGAATCCTCCTAGAACGTTGAACAAGGTACAAAGGTTAGCAGGGAGAATAGCGACGCTTAGTCGATTCATATCGCGGTCGGCTGATAGGAGTTTGCCCTTTTTTAAAGCATTAAGGCAAGGAGTGCGATTCGAGTGGGATGATCAATGCCAGAAAGCCTTCGATGACTTAAAAGAGCATCTAGCTCAATTACCATTGATGAATAAACCTGATCACAATGAAACTCCTCATCTATTTGTCGGTGACCGAGGAACTGATCAGTTTGGTGTTAATTCAAGAGAGGTTAGGGCAGCAGCAGCCGGTATACTATGTCAGCCGAGCTTTGCAAGGGGCCGAATAGATATACCCTGAAATTGAAAAATTAGCATTGGCTCTAGTCACCACTGCGAGAAGGCTTCGGCCATACTTTTTATCTCATCCTATCATGGTGGTGACGAGTACTCCCTTGGGAAGGCTCCTGTCAAAGGCAGAAATTTCAGGGCGGATGGTGAAATGGGCCACGAAATTGAGTGAATTCGATATTTCTTATCAGCCTCGAACTACCATCAAAGCTCAAGCCTTGTCAGATTTTCTGGTAGAAGTGACTCATACTCCTGAAGAAAAATATTGGAATTTGTTTGTAGATGGATCATCTACTCAAATAGGAAGTGGTGCAGGAGTTGTACTCATTAGTCCCGAAGGAGAGGAAATTGCCGTAGCTATCCAGTTAGGTTTTCATTCCCCAAACAATGAAGCTGAATTTGAAGCTCTCCTCTCAGGTTTACGGGTAGCATTAGACGCTGGAGCTCGGAAAATAAAGGTGTTCATGGATTAAATGCTGTTGTTCAGCAAGTAAATGGGATATGTTGTTCAGCAAGTAAATGGGATATACAAGGTAAAAGAAGAAAAGTTGAAAAAATGTGGAGAATGCCCAAACATTAATGACTCAGTTCCAAGAGGCGGAATTGAAGCAGATACCGAGAGAAGACAATAACCGAGCCGATGCACTCGCGAAGTTGGCTAGTTCCATTCACGAGTGGAAGAACAGGAAAATGCTAGTACAAGACCTTTTAATCTCGCACATAGCTATCAACATCATAATGAATTTGGAGCCCTGTATTATATCCGATTGGCGAGAGCATATCATTAAATTCTTGAAAACCAAGGTGTTGCCATCTGATCCGAAGGAGGCTGCTCGGGTGAAGAGAATGGAGAGTCGTTTTGTATTAGCAGAAGGCAAACTGTTTAAAAACGGATTTTCAACTCCCTTTTTGCAATGCACATCAATACAAGAAGGAGAGCATTTGCTGAAGGAGATTCACGAAGGCTGTTGCGGAAATCATCTGGGAAGCAACATGTTATATCAGAAGACTCTTCGAGCTGGATACTATAGGCCCACCATGAAAGAGAATGCCAAAGAAATTGTGAAAAAGTGCAACAATTGCCAGAGACATGCAAATTTATCTCATGTGCCCGCAGAGGTCTTAAATAACAATGTTATTTCTTGTCCCTTCGATCAATGGGGATGGACATCATCGGACCTTTTCCTCTTGCCGCTGGACAAAGGAAAGTCCTTCTGGTAGTAGTTGAATATTTCACAAAATGGGTGGAAGCTGAGCCTTTAGCAAAGATAACCGAAGAAAAAATCATTAGATTCCTATGGAGAAGCATAGTATGTTGATTCGGAATACCGAGGAGAATAATTTCCGATAATGGAAAGCAGTTTCAGGGGAAGAAAGTGCAGGAGTGGTGCAAAGATATGAAAATCAGGCAAGTATTCACGTCAGTGGCCTACCCGCAAGCAAATGGACAAGTCGAAGTTATTAATCGTATTCTATTGCATGGGATTAAGACAAAGCTGGAAGGTGTCCGAGGGGAATGAGTAAACGAACTACCTGGTGTTTTGTGGGCCTACCGAACAACTCCTCGAGTATCTACAGGGAAAACTCCATATAGCCTAGTATATGGTTCGGAGGCCCTCATTCCAGCAGAAATTGGAGTTGAGTCTCTCCGAGTACAATGCTATGATCCAGAGCAGAACAAAGATATAAGGAAGCATGAATTAGATGAGATCGATCGGTTGAGAGAACGAGTTGTAGCAAGAACAGAGATATACAAAGTAAGGATCACCAATGCCTATAACCGAAGGGTTCGCCCGAGAACATTTCAAGTCGGAGATTTGGTATTGTGAAGAACAAATCCTGCTGGCGAGGTGAAGAAACTAGCACCCAAGTGGGAAGGCCCTTACAGAATTAAGGAAGTGATCGGAAGAGGATCGTACAGACTGGAAGATCATGAAGGTCGGGAGTTGGTAAGACCTTGGAACATTCATAATTTGAAGAAGTATTTTGTGTAATCTTTCTTATTATTTGGATTATGAATTTGTTAGCAATAAAATGAAATTATTTGATTCATTTAGCTTGTTCGTAATTTTAATTGTTTACTCGGGGATCGGGATGTTTGGTCCACGTTTAAACTTAAAATTGCCTAAGTGGTTGTGCTCGGGGTAGCGAGCTTGTTCGGAATTTTAATTGTTTACTCGTGGGATCGGGATGTTTGGTCCACGTTTAAACTTAAAATTGCCTAAGTGGTTGTGCTCAGGGTAGCGAGCTTGTTCAAAATTTTAATTGTTTACTCGTGGGATCGGGATGTTTGGTCCACATTTAAATTTAAACATCGTTATTGTTTTGTATGAAGGAAAGTAGCCAAGTGAATAAGTAAGTTTATTCATAACAAAAGGTAATACAAGAGAAAGTAAAATCCCTATTCTACGGATGAAACATTTCTTCAGGGAGACTTTCTAATGCAGCCCCCACATCGAGGAAATCTTTGGAAGCTCCTTCGGGAGGGTAGCCTTGAGCTTTAAATTGGCTGACACATGCTTCAAATCCATGATCAAAAAACTTAGAAGCACGGTCCGCCACCATGTTACCATACTCCGGAGACTTCAAAAATTCAGCCTTCTTGGTGAGCCAGAATTCTTCCATTCGAGCAGCAGTTGAAGATTTCTCTTGAGCAAGTTGCTCAGAGACGGATCAATACTGATTAGCCATAGATTTCTACTCCTCCGATAAAGTAGAGTTAGCACCTTCCAGATCGGCTAATTTCATCCGCTCTTTTGCAAGGGCTTTCTCCTCTTTATCTCGAGCTGACACTATGGCTGAATGCCGCTCTTCAAGAAGACTCACAGACTTCTTCAAATCCTCACTCATGTTTTCCAGCTGCTTGATGCGCTTCTGGTTATTGCCATCGGTTGATCACACTGAGTGGAATCGGGTGAGAATTTCCCCCGCCATCATATGGGCCTGCATGAGTAGGCTAAAAAGGATGCTTGGAAGATTGTTAATAAAAGTAGTTACCTGGGTGAAGGAAGTGGAGAACTCATTCACCAAGTTGCTGAAGGCTAACCCCCCGAGATATTTGCGGTCGGCTGAGTTGGGAGAATGGCATAAGATGGATTGGGAGGTTTTAGGATCTGGTTTCTTCAGTAGGGGGATGTTGGGAGAATAAGTCCAAGAAGGCGCATGATACCTCGAGGGAGGCCGAGAAGCACTCGGACCATCAGGAGCAGGTTGGGATGAGGCTCTGGCTTCAGAAGGGATGAGAGAAGAAGAAGTCTTCTTAAGGGGAGGGGCTTTTGGGGAAGAACCTGGACCCTTGGGCATGGCCCTTTTTCGGCGCTGGAGAGTCTGAGTCCCCTCGGGAGAAGCTCTCTCATCGGGGGGAGTCATAATCTCAACGGAAGGGGGAGGGGCCGGAGCAGTAACAGCTGCCGAAGTTTGACCTTTCTGGTGTTTTTCCTTTAGCTTCTCGGGCATCCTAGCTTTCATCATCTTTGTTTCTGAAAAGAGCAGAAGGAATATTAGTCCAAGCATAACAAGTTGAAAGTAAAAACGAATGAGACTGCTTAAAAGCACTCACCGAGGGGCATTTTCAAGGATGCACCCTTCGGGCTCAGCTGGAACAAGTACAGCAGTCCGTCGTCAATCAGCTCCATTAAGTTAAAACACTGATCGCCAAGTGTATGACGAACCGACAAATACAGTTCCTCCTCAAGGTAACCCTTGATTGACTTGCCCCTCGGGAGATTTTCCCTCCACTCCATGGGGCAATCCCAAGGTTGGCGCGGGCGGGCAAAAAAGTAGGAGTTTTTCCAATTTTTTATAGACGAGGGGTATTTTTTGAGGAAACCAACCCCTGTCCGAGAAGAAAAGTAAAAGAGCCCAATCTCTTTCTTGTTAATTGAAAAAAAGCAATGAAAGAGTTCAGGAGTTGGGGTAAAATCCAGAAAAGAAAGAACTATGAAAAAGCCCGCCAATAACCGATAACTATTGAGAAACAGTTGACTAAGAGAAAAAGAAAAGTATGAGGCTACTTCGATAAAGAAAGGAGGAATAGGAAAGCGGAGGCCTCCTCGGAGTTGATCTATGTAAAAAGGAAAAAACCCCTTAGGGGGCAAGTGGGGACGAGATCCGAAAGGGGGAGCAATAATAGAAATCCCCTCAGAAATCCCCCATTTGGTTCGAATGTTACTTAAATGCTGATTCGATTTGACCTCAGCGGGCTTTCACTAAATCCCGCTCCGTAGCAAGTCTCTGCTCATTTATACGAGCAGCTGACGCTGCAGAAGAGCCTAGAGTCTCTTCGCTATCAGAAGAAGAAGAGGGTTGAGGAGAGGGGCTAATAGCGTCCTCCTCATTGAACATTTCTATCGCCTGTAGTGAAGAATCGGCTGAAGAAGAAGCCATACATAGTGATTAAGAGTTAAAGATTACTGAGGCAAGTTGTTCGATCGTCTGATGCTAGCTCGGAAGCAAAATGCAGTAAGGTAAGATAAATGAAGAGAATGGATTTGTATTTATAGATGGGACCATGTGAACAGTCATCTAATCCTCACCGTCCAAAATAATGGAATGAACGGTCATAAAAGCGCCTCGGGAAACAAACGTCGCGCGGCATTTGAAATTTTTAAGCGGGAAAAAAGGGCGGCAAAAAACCCCGAGCAGGTTAAGGTTAGGATTTTACTCGAAGATAATAAAACAAGACTTCAAAAGTCTCGTCTTGCTTTACTTTAGGGGAGGTGAGGTGATGTCATATAACATATTGACTTCATCGGGTAAAATCCCCTCAAGAGCCGAACAAGTCATATACCGAACAGGAGGACACCGAACAGGGGGCACCGAACAGGGTTTTACCGAACAGTTGTTAAGCCCTCCTCGGTTCCCGGGTCAAAGATTAGCGGAAGACCCAGAGATAACCAACAAATCAACCGGGATGAATAAACGTGCAGTAATGGTACGCGGATTTCTCGGACACGTTTGGCCCCAGTTAAGCCACGATCATAGGAGATCATGTTCCGGATCTTCCTCGAATTAATCACAGGGAACAGTCCTATAAATACTCACAGATAGTCTCACTGAAAGGGGTTGGATTTTTCTATGCATAAAAGACTCCGAGGAGAGCATATTTACTTTTGTTCGGCCATTTTCGTCATTTTTTCTAGGATATTTTTATAGAGTCATTTGACAATTGTAAGTCGTGTCCTAAGAGTCCTGTACTTAAAAAAAAGTGTGATAGTGAAAATTATACTGGACTAGGTCCCGTGGTTTTTCTCTCAATTTGAGGGCTTTCCACGTAAAAATCTTGGTGTCTTCCTTTGTTTTTCGTAAACACTAAACTCTACTATAAAATTGCAAAAATACCGGATCACGTCAATATATAATTTTGCCCCCTTACATCTAAAAATCTTTTAATTTTGCCTCTAATAAATTTTTTACAATTTTACTCCATCAACCTAAAAGTTAGATAGACTCTCTATATGTATTTGGATGTCACCCGACGTATTTTTTATAAATTCTACATTCATGGATTGCGAATTCTCTCATTTTCATTCAGAACAATTGGTTTCAAATTCTTATTTTCCAGAGTCATTTAAAATTCGGTCCTTTTAATAATAAAAAAATGGCTATCAAAAACAATTTGAATCCTATATTAAATAGGAAATATAACTTGTTAGAAAAAAAACATTGTGGGTATCGAATCATTCCATAAATAATTTTCGTAATAGTAACATTTGAATTATAAATTAATTAATATTACGAAATCATCGAAATGGTATGATATTATGTTTTATTTGGGGATCATAAATATTTTTTTTGAAACTAAATACAAACAAAATGACATTTTCTGTTAAAAAAAATATGTAAATCAAATATTAATATAACATCAGTATCTTCATACAAAAGAATTAATTTAATACTAAAGAACAAATATAAATATAAAAATATGAACAAATTTTTATTTTTATTTTATTTTCTAATAACACTCCTTGTCAATCAAATATCATAATTGGTAATCTCACAGATAGCAGATTTATTTTTCCCGAAAAAAGTAATATTATCATTTTATTAGAATTTCTTTAACACACTTTATATTTTCCCTTATTTTAGGATTTACAATAAAACTTAATGTGTCTTAAAACGCCACATACACACTTAATTCATCAGATCTCGACCGAAGCTACAATGTGTGAGCCGTCTTATATGGTCCCCCTTGGTTTGGAGGAATAGTATATTTTCAAATGTGTCTAAAAACATTAGAATATCATGCACATTAAACTCTTATGTTATGAAAAATTAGCAAACCACATGGATAGTTTGTAAGGAATAATAACCATGATACAATCCTAACATAGCATGTATCTTCATCTTTATTTATTACAAATCTAAAGGCTACTACACCGTCACGTTAGTACTTCGGTAAAAGTATGTTGGAAATAATATATGGAAACAGATGGATCACCAATGTGACAAACCCGCCTCGGATCCAATGATTTGAATGGGAAATAATTGGAAGGAGTGGTTTTTTGGTTGAATGAATAACATCCATTATATTAACTCCCATACATTCAATAACATCACATGCACAAATATTGAAGCAATTTTCGAGTAGGAAATTGAGCAAAAAATTGGAAAAGTGATTTTGGTTTTCCAATACATCAAAGTTACATATTCAAAATAGTTCTTGGATTCTATAAGAGTAATACAAAGTCCTAGTGATTCTATACGATGTAATCTCAACGTGGTTTTTCGATCTAGCAATCGTTTATATTCCGTATTTAATGTTAATCCTTCAAACTAAAAGGCAGTTCAGGATCGAAAAACATTTTAGTAATTTAGGAAAGCGAAAATGTAAGATATGACAGTTTGGAGTGATTATAAATTTATTAAAATGATCTTTCATGATACTTTGTTTAAATGAAATGGGGTTATTTTGAGCTCATGTGTTTAGTCCATATGATTAGAGCTCATCTCGCCCTTTTGGAGCGACTCGAGATGTCGGAAAAGGATTGGGTCATTTTAGATCTATTATATATAGTATTTCATTGTAATACAAGAAGTTATTTTCGTAACTCAAAACCTCCTCATCATATGAGACAACCATGAGTTTTGTTTTCTTTTCGAAAACTTATGTAAATTTTTGGAAATTTATGTACATGGCGACTCAAAGGTTTTGAAAATTAATGATGTTGATATTTTATGTCAAAAAAAATGTCCAGACACGTGTAACATAGTTGTCACTCCTCCGAATTTGGACTAAATATTCATGGTTACGAGGCAACCTATGGCCATCTGCATTTTAGTGAACCCGAGCGGAACAAATACACCTATAGGTGTATCATTTAGGAGCATGCATTGCATTATATTTAATGATTTTTAATTTTGATATTAAAATTTAGAAATTGTAATAAAATTAATGATTTTTTATTTTTGTATAATTCTTACATGGAATAATTTTTTTATTTTTAATAATTTTGTGAGACTAGGGTGGGTTGATACTAATTTTATTAAAAAAAGATATTGTAATGTTGATGTCACCACTTGATCTTGCTTTATTACGGAGCAGATTTACTAAAATTCATGATTTTATAATGAAAATTTAGTTACTCTATTATTATTGAAATTAACACGTAGTCCACACTCCAAATATGATTCATTTCCCACTTGAATTGCATAATAATTGGAGAAATTTTTTTTAAGAATTTTGACTATTTTAATTTGAAACAAAAATATAACCGCATATGATCAAGCCTAATATTTGGGAAAACAATGTAAGAAATCTGAAAAAAATATTAGTTATATAATATTGCGATAAAAAATTGAAATTATTGTCACTTAAACTCTATGTTTGTCCATGTTCCTTCAATAGGACTTGTTCGTGGATTTTTTTAGTATTTTTGCAATATTTGAGGGCATGCATTCACTAATATTAAAACACAAAATATTGTCATTTGGTACTCTAAGCGAAAATGAATGCACATTAAATTTATATAAATTAATAGTGAAAATGCACTTGATTCAAAACATTAATTATATTTGGCTTTATTTATGACTTCGATTCCTCGTTTTGTTGCATACTTAGAATTTGATCAAATGGTTTAAAAGATACATATATATATATATATATATATATATATATATATATATATATATATATATATATATACAAGAAACTTTATTGCAATCATGGCTACTAACTCACAATAATTTGGAACTGCTCGGCATGATCACACTCCCAAAAGGCGTAACGTGGTCAGCAACTACAAAGACCAGGCGCATAAGAGCCACTACTTAGGCGTCTAGGCACCTGTCAATCTAGATTTCAGATATTAGACAGAAACATAGGGGCAAAGGCGTTGATATTTATGCGCCTAGGCGGCGTGTTTGGATGAGAGGATATACAATGTTAGGAAAAATAACTAATAAGAAGTGAGGCTTCGTCAATTGAGGATAAAAGAAAGGAATTTATCTAAAGACCGAGGAATTTAGCAAATGTGGTCTAAATGATTGCAAATTCTTTTCCATCATTTTCATTCCTAACAATAGGTTTCAAATTCTTACTTTCTAGAGTTATTTAAAATTCAATAGTTCAAAATCTCTATCTAAATCAAATCATTCAATCGAGACAGTATCAAAAGGATTTATATCTTATATAACTAGAAAATATAACTTATTTTAAAAAAAATAAATTATGAATATCGACATGCCATAAATAATTTTTATAATAATAAATTTTCATTATAAATTAATTAATGTTACAAAATGGTATCATATTATGTTTTATTTGGGGACCATTTTTGATACTAAATATTAATATAACAGCATTATCTTCGTACAAAAGAAATAATTTACTAGTAAAGCACAAATATAAATACAAAAATATGAACAGTTTTAATATAATTTTATTTTCTATATAACACTCCTTGCCAATCAAAGATTATAATTGGTAATCTTCCAAATAACACATTTATTGTTCCCGAAAAAGGTAATATGACAAGTTATATTAGAATTTCCTTAACAAATTTATATTTTCCCTTACTTTACGATTTGAAATAAAATTTATTTAATATAAAAGCAAATTTCGAATCTTAAAAATATCTTTACAAATATAAAATATTGTTGCCTGTCTTGCAAAGACAGGTGTCTTTCTATCAAGGGAAAAGGTATTTTAATTTACGCTAGACAAAGTAAAAACCAAACAAAAAAAAAAACATTATTATATTAAATTACGTAAGTGAACTGATGACTCTCTTCTAGATTCCTACTTGTACCTTAGTTTACATCCAAATTTTATGGTGCGTGGCTATTTCTTGAATCAGTTTCGGAGTCTCCGGAGCAATTTCGAAGTGGGTTATCTTGTTTTTGTTATTATATAATCAGAGTATATTTTTTCTGATTTCTTGAGTGGGAAAATATTGATGGCTCCTGCGTTGGTTTTGAACGCCGACCCATTTTTTCTCGTCAATTCAAGAACCCAAAACCCCTTGAAAGTTCCTATTTTACTTCCATTAAAACCCAAGATTCACTGTTCCCACCAGCAGAATCCCAAGAACAGCTTGAATGGGTACACAAGGAGTAAATGTAATTTCTTGAATCCATGTGTTCTAACCCCAGATGAACAATTTCCCCAAATCAGTATAGAACCGACGAAGAATCAAGTGTTTAGGAAAAAGAATGGATTTTTTGAAAAGGGCAGTCAAGAAATGCTGGTTTTGTGTGGATTTGGTTACTATATGAATGGCTTCAGGGGATTTCCTTGGTTGGCACTGAATTTTCACATGGCACATACTCTGAAAATGGATCCATCTATGCTGCAGATTGTGCAGAATTGTGGTAATTTGCCTATGGTGGCAAAGCCTTTGTATGGGATCTTGTCTGATGCTCTTTATATTGGTGGTGCTCATAGGATACCTTATGTTTCCATTGGAGGTAAAATCCAGAGTTTCTTCTATTTTAGGGGTGTTTGCGATTGCGGTGTGTTTGTTATTGCATTTCACTATTTTTATTTATTGTCAATTTTGTAATTATTATTGTAATATCAAACAATCAACTTAGAAGTAATTTTTTTCAACTTTATCGAAAGCAACATTAAATTACTTAGAATAAACATTTACCAACACCATGTGCCATGTTATTTTGATTTAGTTAATCTCTATTTGGTTTGGTAGTTTTATTTTGGGTAAAGGATTTGGGCTTTGCTACATGCTTTTATTATGAATCTCATGGCTTGAGATATTCATTTATTATTGGGATTCTGGTTGATATTTTATTTTTTTGGTCATTTTTTTAAAATATGTTCATTTTAATTTTACTTGAATTTATTTCAGTTTGTATGTGGTGCACTTATCTTCTTAAGTTAAGAAGGTATGGTTTATAACGCTTGCTTCAATTTCAATCTTCTGCAATTCTCAGTTTTGCTGTCATTGCAAGAATGCGTTTGATACTTTTATATAATTGACTCTGTTTAACATGTGAGGTAGTTCTAAAAGAGTATGCGACAATCACGATTATTTGCCATTCTGTGTCCATTTTTTCTATATGTACACCCTTAAACTTTAGTTAGAAGAACTTCTATATTGTGATTCGATTTTTGTTAAATTATCACCATCAAGTTTAGCAAAAACTAAGTTGCTAAGATATGAAATCTAGCCGTAGTATCAACAATTTGCTAAGTGTACTTGCATTTTTCATGTTAATCCGAATATCTTTACTGACCATACATTAATGAATCTGACATATTGTGATTATTCAGTTCTTTTGCAGGCTTTATCGTGGGGATCATTTGCATTAATCCCGATAGCTAGTGAAGCTTGTCCATCTTTACTTGCATTCGTCCTCTTAAGTAATCTTGGAGCATCCATTTCAGAAGTTGCAAAGGATGCCCTTGTTGCTGAATATGGTCATGCAAACAAAATGCCAGGCCTCCAATCTTATGCCTTCATGGCCTCAGCTATTGGTGGAATTTTAGGAAATTTATTTGGTGGGTTTTTCTTGCTAAAAACACAGCAAACGAAGTCAATGTTCCTAGCCTTTGCCGCCTTGCTAGCATTTCAACTGACATTATCTCTAAAAACAAGCGAGGAATCCCTTAATCTACCCCATTTGTCTAATAATGATAATGTGAAAAAAACAATACCACAGAGCATCAAGACACAATATTCTGATCTTATGGTGGCTATTAAAGAAGAGACTATATTGCGACCTCTTATTTGGGTCGTTTCATCTATTGTGATGGTCCCAATTCTGTCGGGCTCATTATTTTGCTACCAGACTCAGTGTTTGAATCTTGACCCTTCCATAATCGGAATGTCAAAAGTAACCGGCCAGTTGGCACTTCTTTCTTTAACATTTTTATATGATCGGTTTGGTAAGGATATTTCTCTCAGAAAGTTTGCTGGTATCGTGCAAGTCTTATACGCTTCCACCCTTCTCCTCGATCTTGTACTAGTTAAGCAGATAAATCTTCAAATCGGGATCCCAAATGAGGTATATGCTCTTTGCTTCTCGGGTTTGGCAGAAACTATCGCGCAGTTTAAGCTCTTGCCATTCTATGTGCTCATTGCTAGTTTGGCTCCAGTGGGTTGTGAAGGATCTTTAATGTCTTTTTTAGCATCTGCTTTGTGTTTTTCATCCACAGTAAGTGGATTCTTGGGGGTTGGATTGGCTAGTTTTCTTGGAATAACATCTGGAAATTACTCGCTCCTTCCACTAGGAATTGTTATACAGTTTCTTGCTGCTTTAATGCCCCTATATTGGATGCAATATGTGCCCGAGTCACGAAATGTGCCTGAAAAGTATAAAAAAGTAGGGAGAAGTAAGAGGACTCGAAGAAATCGAAGGGTTGGGAGGGTTTTGTTTGATTTTATATATTCTTATCGCAGAGAAAGGGAATCTGATCTGCACAGATGATAGTCGAGAAAGCGAGTGAAAATTCTCAATTTCTGCTGATTCTTTGCATATCACTGAAGGTGATACATTCAAAGGAGCTGCATGGTATCCCTAGAAGTAGTATATACCATTTTTTGGGAGCCATGATATGCTTTCAAACTACGGGCGGATCTAGGAATTTTGATCGGGGGGCGATTCAATTTGAAGAATTTTATATTCGGGTGAGCAGCTGATGGTGGAAGATAATGTGTAACATGGTGAGTTCCTCCAAAAGCTACTTGGAGTGGCACTCCGTAGTTTTGAAGCTCAACATGTCTGTCGATGTCTTGCTTCTGAGCTCTTCCAACTATTTTAATCATCGCTGGAAATTGAATATCCCGAGTCCTTAGCCAAACATCGTAACTGGATCAAATTTTCTTTCATATTCGATGTGAGATGGACGAGGAGAAATTGAAATCCGGTGAGATGAAACACATTCTTATTTGAACAAAAGAAGATTAATAAATTGGGTTTTTGGAGCTTTGTAAAAAATGCTTAAAAAGAGTTAATAAATTGCCAATTGCAAACTATTGCTTCTGGTATGATTGCATTACTTTCTCTTTGATAACGGGGATATATATATATATATATATATATATATATATATATATATATAGCCGCCAATGACTTGGCGGGGGTTAGGCTGACCCCTACACGTTTATTCCATAAAAAAAAAGCATATATAAAAGAGGGGATTATGCCAAACCTCTCAAGTAAGAATTACTTAAAGTAATGAGAAATGAGAAATTTTGGAAAACCTAAGCTAACAAATTTACAAAACCCTAAAATGTGAGAATTAATCGTGTTCATAAGCCAGACGATACCATTTATTTTCCATAGCCCACTCAGCTAGTCCATCAGGAATTCTATTTCCTTCTCGATATATATGAGAGATGTATGTGATGTTTTAACAGTATCCTTCGGATGTTCATCATAATATGGGAAAGAGACCACTCAGTTCTATCCGCCTTGATGGAAAAAATTGAAACCATAGAATCCACTTCAAGCCAAAGAGGAAAAAACTTATGTTGGACACAAATCTGTAGCCCACTAAGTATAGCTGTTAATTCAGCTTGTAATATCAACCTAGTACCAATAAACTCCAAGAATCCACCTATAAATGATCCACTTCATCCCGAATAACTCCTCCAATAGACAATTCTGACGGGCTATCCTTTAGCACATCCACCTATATTTAATTTAAAAAAATCCATGAGAAGGTTTTGTCCATCTCACAGTTTGGATGCTACTATTTTTTTTTTTAAATGTAGGGATATTCAAAGTTATGTGAAAAACTCTTCCAATGATGAGTCTTAAACAAAGGTGCCATAAGCAACAAACGTATGTGGATTATGTGCAAAACAAGGCTTGGAGAATAAGGAATTGAATTATGTTTGGCATCATGCCGCCCGCACCAGAGAAACCATAAAGCAAGAAAGGGGATAATTCCTTGAACACTTCCTTGAGCACGCCAATTATTATCTATTTTTCAAGACTCGAGGATATGTGGATTATGCACTTCAAACAATAGGCCCAGAAAAAATAGGTGATCCATGGAGTCTTTATTGTTACAACACTGACAGATAGAAACTATTTGAATACCTTTAACTAGGCCTTATATAATTTCAAAAGTACTAAAAGTAAAATTTAAATCCCTAAAGTAAAGTATTTATATGGTAAATATGTCTATGTAGGATCAAATATATGCCATTTTCTCAAAAAACTATAGTTGGTGGTGATTAAGCATTCAATCTTTTATATCACACATCAATCCAAGCATCACGTTTCGATCGTTCTTTTAGTAAATGCAGTCATTGTTTCCCAACATTCTCACTCGCAATAATTGCATTATCTTTGCATATGATGAGAATCAAATACACGATACATGCTCTGATACCAATTGTAGGATCAATTGTTTGTCGTTTTACTAAAGATATAATCGGTTGTGACAATACAACTCAAATCTTTTTAAACGTGTAGCATTTCAAATACCACGCTTCGACCGCTCTCCAAATAAGGGTCCTTATTGCTTCACAACAGCCTATGATTTATAAAATATAGGATTTTAAAAGTAGTGATTTTATATAGGATATTTTGTGATCCTTGCCGGATAATATATGTATGTATATAATATATGTATGTATATTTGGGTATAGCAAACAAGATAACCATGGATTAGTTTATTGAGGCGAGAATTGAATCATTGTCCTTAAAACGATATTGTCATGCAGTTATGCTTACGGTTTCAACGACAATTCATTTTCCAAGATACAACGACTATGAATAGACGCACATCAAATCACAAGTTCTTAAACCAAAAAGGTTTAAAGACACTCAAACTTGGAACAAGGAAGATGATATGACAAAATGCAAAGAATTTCTCTCTCAATCCTGTGTTTTATCTCTGGAAAAAGTATGTTTAAACTCAAATGGGTTGTTATATATATATTAATCCAATAGACATAATCATTTAGTAGCAAGTATATATGAAAAATTACAGCCATATGCCAAAGGTGCAAAACCCATCATAAAAACGTTCACGCCACCTAGGAAGAGTAAACACACCTCCCTTACTGCTTGGGATGTTCCCAAACAGAAAGGTGGCATCAATACGCCACCAGGGAGGTGTGAACACCTCCCTTTAAGCCGAGGAGGCGTGTTCATGTCATCGGGGAGGTGTGTTAGCGTGAACATGCCTTGCATGCTCTTTGACCATCAACGTTTTCTCTCTATTTTCGATCCATTCGATTTTTTTACTCATCTATGCTTAATTTCAGTTCACTAAGCACATTTTCCAACAATCCCCCACAAATATAAGTAATACATGAATGCATATGTTATATGAAGAGTCCTTTAGCGAATTGAAGTAGTGATTTTATCTTGGATATTTTGTGATCCTTTGATTTTCTATTGGATATTTTCAGCTCTTTCGATCTTTCTTTATTTATTTAAAAAATTTCTTCTTTGTTTTTTCTCAAGAATTCTTTAATGCAATGTCTTTTTTTCCTATATTGAGGTAGAACATAGAGAGCGATGAGAACTTTTGGCTTGAGCCTTAGGGGGCATGTGCATCATCTATTGTGTTTGAACTCCACATACAGAATTGAGAACTGCTTTAATGAAAGTAATGGAAAACATTATGAACATATACAATGTTACAAAATAAAATTATATAGTAAAACTAGTTACATGTAAATGGAGGTGATAAGTGTGCTTTTGCACTTATTTGCTACGTCTTTTATTAGATTTATTAGTTTGTGCTTTTCAGGAATTGAGGTAGAACTGAGTTAGCGTCGATGAAAAGACGTAAAATGAAGATAGAAAAGTGGAAAAGAACCCGAGGAAAGAAGAAACAAGGAGGAAAGTCAAAAAAAGTGAAAATCAGAATCCGATGTAGAACATGCAGCACTGCAAGATGGGAAATTGTTTTTTTGGACATAGAGCTTAGCTCTAGGGCTCTGAAAAGTCAGGTCCCCAGTGCTAGTCGAAGAAAAATTATAGATTTGAAAATGATGTGCAACGCCTCAATGCCACACATGTAGCGCCATAGCGCTAGGCGACGAAAAGCCCTTGGAGTTTAAGAATGTGGCACTGACTGTGGAGTGAAGTACAATCCTTCAAAAGAAACTCCCACCAAAGCTTAAGACCCAGTAAATCTCAAAATTCCATGCCTATAGGGAATCAATTCATTCCAGGGGATCTGTGTGATTTGGGAGCAAGTGTCAATTTGATGTCCTTGTCATTCTTCAAAAGACTTGGTCTAAAGGAGGCACAACCAAAAAATGTCATACTTACTCTTGCCGATAGATCATGTACCCATATGGTGTGGTGGAGGATGTGCTACTGGAAGTGGGGAAGCTTTACCTCTAGCAGATTTCATTACTCTCTATATGGAGGAAGACCATGACGTTCCTATCATCTTTGGACAACCTTTCTTTGCTAATGGGAGGCAAAGCTCAATGTAAAAAAGGTGAGCTGACGATGCATATTGAAGAGAAGAAAGTCACTTTTCATGTGAGCTGAGGAAAAGTCAAAGGTCTGCAAGCTGAGGAAGTGGAGTAGTGTTGCAAAGTCGAGGTGATTTCACAGCAAACTAGGGAGTCCAATATTGTGATGCGAGTAGTCAAGAGAGAGAGAGAGAGAGAGAGAGAGAGAGAGAGAGAGAGAGAGAGAGATGTCATCCATGTTGGGATGAACCGAAGCAATTGAGAGTAAAACACCAATAATGAGGAATAAAATAATCAACAAGAACTTCTATAACAAATTCTCTTGTCATTTATCACTTTATTTACTTTACGCATTTATTTATTACTTCATTTTATTTATTGTTTGATTGACTTAAGTCTTCCGCAGCGCAAAACTCGACTATTTTGCAAATTCATTTTAAAACGCTAAAGTAGCCAATGAACCTCATTCACGCCCCCTCTTCGGTTCCAACAAGTGATATCAGAGCCATTTGATTTTTGTTTTAAATCAAAAATTTATATGGCTAATCTAGCAAATGAGTTTGCTCAAGGTCAATCGACAAATCGACCTCCGCTCTTCACGGGTGATAACTACGGATATTGGAAAAATAGAATTTCTCTATACATCAATCCGTAGATTATGACCTATGGAAAATCATTGTAAAAGGTCCACACATTCCTTTAAAGAAAGTTGGGGGAATAAGTATTCCCAAAGAAATGGACGATTTTACTAGAGCGGATATGATTTTAATCTCTCAAAATGCTAAAGCTATTAATATTTTACATTGTGCTTTAGATATGAAGGAGTATAACCGGATCTCGATGTGCTCAACAACAAAGGAAATATGGGACAAATTGTAAATTTGTCATGAGGGCACACATCAAGTGAAGGAGACAAAGATAGATCTATTGCAACTCAAGTATGAGACATTTGAGATGGAATTCGGAGAAGACATTGACTCGATGTTTAGAAGGCTCACCCAAATCATAAATGATCTTGCACAACTTGGTGAGAAGTACCCTCCAAAGCAAATATCGAGAAGAGCACTTAGAGCCTTACCACAAGAATGGGATGCCAAGAGGACGGCCATCATCGAATCCAACAAAGGAGAAAGTGCATCATATGATCTTGATGAACTTCATGGTACGTTGGTGACCCATGAGCTTGAAGTGTCAACAAGGAAGGGAATAAAGGAGGATGATAGATCCATAAGAAAGGGGATAGCCTTGGTCGGGGGGGGGGGGGGGGGGGGGGGGGGGGGGGGTTGGTCGGGGGGGGGGGGGGATCAATCCGATGATGAAGATGATGAAGATATGATCTTGTTCACTAGAAAGTTCAAAAAATTCTTCAACAAAAACAACAAGCCAAAGACCTTTTGTGCTACCAAACATGATTCCAAACAAGAGGTAACATGCTATAATTGTCAAGATAAAGGTCATTATGCTAATAAATGCCCTAAGAAGAAGAATGAGGACAAAGGGAAGAAGAAAGATCTAATAGCCACATGGAGTGATAGTGACTCCGATGGGGAAGAAGCAACAAACCTTTGTCTCATGGCCAAAGATGACGCAAATGACGAAGAATATGAAAGCGACGATGAGGTACCATCTTTTGATGAATTATTAGATTCCTATCATGAGCTTATTGATGTTCTTGGCAAAACCAAGATGAGTAACAAATTACTCAAACTTGAGGTAGCCAAGAGAGATGAAGAAAACAATTCACTGAAAAATGAATTAAGTTCTTTGAAGAAATCTATTTGCAAGTTTAGTGATAGTAGTTTAAAGATGAATGAATTGATTGGCTTACAACGTTGTAGCTGTGATAAAGCCGGACTAGGCTTTTCAAGCAAATCTAAAACATTTTCAAGCTTGTTGGCTAAAGCTAAGCATAATTCTCCTACTTGCACTTATTGTTGTAAAGATGGTCATACAAAGAATAAATGTAGATTTGCCAAAATCCAATACCAACCTAACAAGAGGTGGAAATGGATTCCAAAGGCATCGATGAAAGCTACAAAGGGATGAAGGATGAAGGCACTAGCACCTCAAGGGAGGAAATGATATTATTCACCACAATAGAGGAAGCGCGAGGTATAGGACCAATGACAAGAACGTACTCTTGTCATCAAAGGTAAATTTATTTTGTGCATTTAAAGAGCAATTCAAAATTTCATTGGCACAAATTAATTGTGACCAATAAATAATGAAGCTCAATATTCATTGATAGTAAAATGCATTTCCCCTTAGCATATGCACATATAAATTATTTTGATGCATGATTTATGCATGATCTCTTTATGGTATATATCTTGATGTACCTTGAGTTCAAATTTGAATATGCAATGTGAAAATGTGCAATTAAATGTGATTATGCATGGTTTAAGTGTTTAGATGCTCAATCTTGGATCATAGTAAAATGGATATAGTGCTATTATGACCTTAATGATCATTAATGTATCAAATGGTGCTTTGAGAATTTTAATGTCTATTGGGCATGAGTGCATGAACTCTTGGTAGAACATATGCACACTTTGCAAAATTTAGAATTCATTGTTAATTGCCTTAAACTCATGTTTGTCTTTCTCTAAATGATTTAATCTTATGCTTGTTATGGCTATTACATGCTTGATGAGGAACACGTGCTAATTATTAGACTATGGATATATGTCAACATATAATTGTGCTAAGTTTATTTGAATTTCGTGCTTTTTGATTATCATAAAAAGGGGGAGAATTTCGTGATAAACTTGAAGTTTAATACATGCATAGTTTGAGGGGGAGAGTTTTTTGTATGCATGGTTTGAGGGGGAGAGCTTTTTATGGTTTACTTGGTAATCTTGTATGTGCTATGCAATTGTTAAGGGGGAGTCTTGTTTACTCCATTTCATGCATATTACATATGCAAGTTTATCAAGTTTTGTGATCATCAAAAAGGGGGAGATTGTTGAGCCTTAAACGCATTGTTGAGTTTAATGATTAATTTATCTCCGAATTATTTATGAGTTTTGATGATCAACAAAACTTGTGTTTGTTATACTAATGTGTCTACTTAGTGTAGATGTTTAGTTGATTGAAAAGTGGAATGTTTGAAGAAAATCAATTGTGCAAGGTCTGGGCAGGATCGCCCCAGGCGATGGTGATCATCGCCCCAGGCGATGGGTGCCAGGAGGAGCATCGCCACGCACATCGACTGGAGCAACACCGAGGCCAGCGCGTAGGGCGAGTTCGCCTGAGGCGATGGCTTGATCGCCTGAGGTGATGCCTGAAACGCCTGAGGCGATGGGGACTTCGATTGAGGCGATGAAGATTTTTGATCAACCGAAGCTATGGAATTGATTTTTGGTATGGATCGCCTGAGGCGATCTGGACTTTGTCTGAGGTGATCTGTGCAAACTGGTGACCGTTGGGGCACGTCGATGGTGATCGCCCGAGGCGATGTCCAAGGCGATCTTGTAGTGATTCAAGCCTTAAGTGTAGCAACGGCTAGTAGGAGCCTTGGGGCCTCCTACACTATAAATATGGATGTTTTTGAGCATTTTGAAGACAAGAAACAAGGCTATAAACTACAAGAAAGCTTTGCTCAATTCAAATTATTCTAGCATTGCAAACTTCATACGTTTGTGTTGTATTGGAGTTTGTAATTCATTTATGTGTGGGAGTTTTGATTCTTCGTGTTGGTACGCCGTGAAGGTGTTATTTGAGTTATTGTAAGGTCCTCCAACACCGCTACAAGTTGGAAATTGTAAAAGTCATCAACAAGTAAAGTTGGTGCAAGTGTGTGGCTATCCTTGGAGCCCTTAAGGCCAAGAAGACTCGTGGAGAGTGTGGGTAACTCGTGGAGAGTGTGGGTAACTCGGGAAGAGTTGTGTGTGGCTATCCTTGGAGCCCTTAAGGCCAAGAAGACTCGTGAAGAGTGTAGTGCCCGTGAAGAGCTGTTTTACTCGGGAAGAGTGTGTTGTGGCTAACTTGGAGCCCTTAAGGCCAAGATCATTTTCGTTCTAGTGGAACCTCGGTTAAACGTTTTCTAACCGGGAAGAGGAGACGTATGCGATTCAGCGCCGAACTTCTATAACAATTTCTCTTGTCGTTTATCACTTTATTTAATTTAAGAATTTATTTATTACTTCATTTTATTTATTGTTCGATTGAGTTAAGTCTTCCGCAGCGCCAAACTCGACTATTTTGCATATTCATTTTAAAATGCTAAAGTAGCCAAGGAACCTCATTCACCCCCCTCTTCGGTTCCAACAAATACAGTCAGTGTCCAAAGAAGAAATGAAAACACGGAAAACAAATCAGACGATCGGAAAAAAGAAAAAAAAAGCGTAAAGCTTAATTCTTTAAAAGACTAATAGTTGCAAAAACAATAAAATATTCAACTAAATCTAAGATTACGACCTCGAGAATACTGAGAAACGAAATCAAATCTCTATTGCCGCACCCTAATTTTCCAGAAGATAGCGAGAATTGTACGGTTTCGAAGTGGCGGTATAATTCTATCCCCACAAACCTAGATATTTCTGTGGTTAAGGGCCGAGTGCATAATTGGACATTAACATCAAGTGGTTGAAGTTTTTTTATAAATAAGATAAAGGCCCATTAGCATGGTCATGGTGGCCCAAATTCAAATTTTTTATTTTAAAATTTAATCGGTTTAATCGGTTAACCGAACTTTTAACAAATAAAAACCGTAACCGAACCGATTTAACCGATGTTTTTTTAAAAAATAACCGAACTTCCGAACTAACCGAACCAAATTTTCGAATTAGTTCGGTTAGTTCGGTTTAACCGAACTTTTGCTCACCCCTAAGTCTGCTTCCCAGTGTTGTTTTCCTGGATTGCTCATAAACCTGCTCACAACTCCCACTGCATGTGCTATGTCTGGTCTAGTACATACAATTGCATACATGAGGCTTCCAACAACAGAAGCATAAGGAACTTTATTCATATACGCTTGCTCCTGCTCCATTGAGGGCGATTGTGCTTTGGTTAGTTTAAAATGACTAGTCAAAGGAGTACTCACAGGTTTAGCTTCATCCATGCTAGATATGCTAAGCACCCTTTTCACGTACTCTTCTTGAGATAATTTCAAGGGCTCATTAACCATATTTCTTATGATCCTCATTCCAAAGATTTGCTTTGCAGCTCCCAAATCCTTCATTGCAAACTCTGTTGATAACTATTTCTTGACTTTATCAATCTCCTCTAAACAAGCTCCCGCTATCAACATATCATCTACATATAATAGTAGAATGATATAAGAATTGTCAACCTTCTTTACATAACAGCAGTGATCAGCCTGACATCTCAGAAATCCATTGTTACCCATGAATCCATCGAACTTCTTATACCACTGTCTTGGAGCTTGTTTGAGACCGTACAAGCTCTTCCGAAGTTTGCAAACCATTTTCTCTTTACCTTGAACTCAAAACCTTGTGGCTGCTTGATAGGGTTGAATATTACAAGTTTTTAGGCTATGATATGTATATGTTTTCGTGTTGATTCTTGAATTCTTTACGTTTTATGGTATATATTTCTATATTTCAGGAATCAATGTTGAAATTCGTAAAAGGTGAAGAAATCAAGCTAAAATGATGAAAAAATGAATAAAGTTGAAGAAAAGAGAAAAAAACCATAATCCAAAGACACATGTTGCTCTTTTCTCCTCAAATTACTATATGTTCGAGCCAGGTTTTGGAAATGTGGTCCATATAAAAGTTGTAGAACTTTCTCTTATCTTCGTGTGGACAGTTGATTCATCAAATTTGGAGTTCTTATGAGAAAGTTACGGCCAAAATACGAAACTCGCCAGAAGCTGAAAAAGGCGAAGAAACTTACTGTGAAGCTCGATCGATCGAGCAAGGATTTCCGATCGATCGAGAAAGACTGAAAAAAGCCACGAATTTCTACTGTCCAGCTCGATCGATCGATCCCTCTGTCCCGATCGATCGCCCAGAGTTTTGAAAAATATGGAAACTTGATTTCTTGCCTTCCAAGTTGGATTCTATTCCATCCTCCTAGCCTCCAACCCTACATAGCTCGAAATATTAGCCTAAAAGAGGGATATATCAGATTTTTAAACCTAGGGTATAGCCTCCACAAACCCATTCACCATCCAAATCTCTTCTATACCTTCACCCTAAACCAATCACACGCCTCCACCTTCTTCTCCCCTCACCAATCCTCACGCAAACCATCTCTTCACCAATCACAACTCACGTCCAGCCCTTCACATCTCTTCATCACTATTCATCAACCTTTTACCCTAGGAATTTGAACAAGCCAACAAGGCGATAAAAAGAGACGATCGAGAAGGAAGCAAGAGAAGGATCGAGGATCTACAACCGAAGTCGACATCGGGAGTTTATTCTTGTCTTTTAATATTCGTTTTGATTTGCTTTGAATCACTATGTTGAACTAATTTATTTATCGAGGCTAGGAAAACCTTTGTTATGAACCTTCGATTTGATGATTTAATGATTGAATTCTTATAGTTCTTTGCGTATGTTTTATGTTCTTCATGCTTTTAGAGGATTGATCACCTTTGAATGATGTTAGTATCATAATTGAGATCGAGAGATGATTTTATGATACGGAATTAATAACTCATACCATGGATTTCAGACCGAGATCGAGAGATGACGTCAAATACATGCGTGATAGCCATATATATCTAGTAATTGAAAGCTAGGAGTTTCCATGGATCTTATGCAACATTGAATTGTTAGATAAGTGAACGAGAGTTACTTATTGCAATTCGGTGTTAGGTTTAATATAGTTCGAGAGAGTGTATTAGATAAATTTGGAGAACTCGTCACCTTAGAAATATTTGGATATTCCATCGAGAATTGTAGGGGATTGCATTGGTGAGCCGAAGTCTCGATAATATTCTCTAGTGGATTTTTCTCGTTTTCTTTTATTGACTTGGTTGGATTAATAGTTTATATTAATTAAATAGTTGTTAATTATAAATTAATTATCGTAGGTTAAATATAGTTAAAAGACATCTTATTTGGTACTTGCTTGTTAGTCCCTGTGGGTTCGACAATCCGTATCTTCCTATCTATACTAAAACTTGACACCGTGCACTTGCGGTCTAAATCGCTAGATTGGAATTAATTGTTTAAAATAAAAGCGATCAAGTTTTTGGCACCGTTGCCGGGGATTAACTTTAGTAATATCATACTAGGTTCTTTGACTGTAATTTAACCATTTTTGTTTTTTTTATTTCGAAAAAAAAAAATTTATATATATTTATTTTGTTTTTGTTTTGTTTGTCTTGTGAGGTACTTGGAGATGCTACATCAACATTCCTTCACAAGCTTTGCCCAACAACGTTCCGAGCCGTTCTACGCTGTTTGGGAGAGATTCAATGAATTGGCCAACACATTCCGGTATCACAACTTTTCAAACTATACTCTCTTGCAATATTTCTTCAACAGGTTGGATGCATACACACGAGAATGGGTATTGGGCGGAGCACTGGTGACTGGGAGTCCCCTGGTTGATAGAGATGAGGACAGTGTGGTGTACCTGTTCAATGATATGGCGGACTTCGATCTTCACTGGCATTGTGAACCTTCACTACAAGGTTGGAGTCACCAATACCCACCGGAGCCTCGTTACCCTATTGATACGCCACAACCATTTGAACATCTCGAAGAGAGGAGAGATAGTTCTGCAGATGTCACAACTCAGTTAGAAGATACCTTAATAAGATTCATAGCATCAACTGAGAGTAGTTTAGAGTGCCAAATCAACTCTATGCGTCACCTGGAGCAGCAAATGGCGGTCCTCATGGAAACAATTTCAACTAGTTGCCAAGAGGAAGAGATGAGGGCTACAAATCAAGAGGCGACGAATCGAGTTTGGTTATATGATGATGATTACTCAACCAACCAAGTTTTGGGGAGTGATCCGACTCATGTGGAAAAGTCAAGGGAACTTGAGCCTCTTCAAGAGATTGAGCCTACTTCAGAGATGTCATCCGAGGAGTTCCTATATGAAGATGAGTCGAGTGTGATGTTGGAGAAGGAAGAGACTTTCAAAGATTCCGATTTGAGCCCATCGATGGAGACATGTTCTATGCCATATGTGGATCCGTATTTTCCATCGATGCCAACTTCACCGCACTACATCCTCCAAGATATGAAGCCAAGTCAAGAATCCTTCTCTCATGCTTATCAATTCAAGAATGTTGTTGGAGCGACGAGCTTACACTGCTACAATCTTGCCAATCTTGAGGGCATATTGAATGAAGACCCATTCGTGGTATCATACGATACTTACTATGGACGGCAGCCGCTCTTTGATGGTTGGTTCTGATGGTCAAGCCGAAGACTAAAAATCAGCGCTTCTTGGGAGGCAACCCAAGCGTATCCTTTTGTTATTTAGTTTTGTTTTATTTTTCAGTTTTCATTTAGTCTTGTTTATCTCTCAAGTCGAATATTTTACCATATGCATTCTTCTCTTGCTAGGTACTTGGTTGGAGCGATGAACCCCTACAACAGTGGAGCTTTCAAAAGCAAATCTTCCTCAACCCTCATGCAAGCGTCTTGATCAGGGGAGTTCACTTTTCCCTTTTGATTCTTTTAAACATTGAGGGCAATGTTTGATTTAAGTTTGGGGGAGTAGTAGCTTGCATGTTTTACTTGTTTTAACCACATGTTGTGTGCTTAAATGACACTTGAATCGTCCGATTATTATAAGCTAAATATTTTTTTTAATGACTTCAAACTTGAGAAAAGAATGAATTATAGTAGTGACTATTCAATGATGATTTTGATCTCACTATGCATATGAACTTGATTTGTGATTGGACTTGTACATGAATATCCTAATTTGAGTTAGCATGTCAAGAATGAGGAATAATTTTGTGATGTCCGGGGATTAATGGTGTTAATCCCGGTGTGGTATTAATCCTTGATGGATTTTTTTAATTGTGGCAATTAGGAATTAATTGCGGTTTTGGGTCTCCCGAGGTTGTTTAGTCGGGCATTTGGGATCGCTGGATCCAAAAGTTGAGATTGTATTCTCATTTCGGTGGAAAACCTTTGAGTTGGGTTTTTAGTGGGACTTGGTGTCCGGGGTGCCTTATGTTGGGGCCAGTCTGGGGATTTGCTGTTGGAGAGAGAGTTTTTGGTAACAGATGATTTTTAATGAATCATGATGTATTGGTGAAGGTATTGGTATTTTGGGGCATTGTTGCTATATATACCAGTTGGACTCGGGATTCAATCATTTGGAATCCATTTCTCTCCTCTCCTCTCCCTCTCTCTCTCGCCTCTCTCACCCCAAACCCTTCCCCCTTTTCCTTTGATGAGCAAATCGATGGAGGCTCATCCTAGGAGCCGGATTTCTCGAAGATAAGTTGGTAAGTTTCTTCCCCTCGACTTTGTCTTCGATTTGATAGTGATCTTGTTGGTTTTTGGTTAAGTTTTGGTGGGTTTTGAATTTGGGGATTTTTGGGTTAAAATCTAAAATGTTGATTTCAGTGTTTTCATGGAATTTATTTGTTGTATTTGAGGTGTTGAGGTTGTATGGGGTGTTGGTTTGGAGTTTGGGTGTGAAAAACACCATTAAAGCTCGAGTTTTCTGAAAATCGCAGTACGCGATCGATCTTGGCGAGGCGCCGATCGATCGCGGCATGCTGCTGGATTTGGGAAGGCGATGAGCAGTAGCAGCGATCGATCGCGAGGGTCTTGGCGATCGATCGCGAGATGTGGCGATCGATCGCGGCTTGTTTATTTTCGGGCAATAGGGTATGGCGATCGATCGCGGCTTAGCGCCGATCGATCGCAGCCCTGTTCCCTTTGTTTTTTTCAAAATTTTGGAAAATGTCGGAATTTTGGAATCGGGGTTTTAAGGGGGCCGTTTCCGGGGCAATGTCTACATTCCAATGGGAATGCTATACTTTTAAAATGGATTGGTTGAGGCCAAAGTTTAATAAAACGAAATTCCCGGTTGAATTCTTGGTTATCTTTTAAACTTGTTAATGGTATATTTTGGGTATTATGCATGCTTAGCCGGGGGGGGGGCTTTTATTTTGGTAATCGTCATGGATTGACGATATGATTGGGAGTCTTGAACGTGCTTGGACACGTGATCGCATGCTTATTCTTGATTGTGAGTTGTTCATGTGTTTTAGCACATATTTCTCGAGGCATGGAACTCAAGCAAGGTTTGGCTTGGACTACGGAGACTTAAGGTACGTAGGACGTACGAGCATGGCCTATTTTAGCATTGCAACTGTAAAATGCATGGTGTGTGGTAATTGTACTAAATGGGTATTGGAACACATGGTGTATGATGATTGCGTCATATGGACATTGAAATATGTGGCACGTGGTAATTGCATCGGATAGGTATTGAAATGCATGGTGCATGATATTTGCTATAAATGGATAACAATATGCATGGTAAATAGTATTTACGTCAAATGATTATACATTGGGAACCATACGGTGCCGCTATTGAGCGAGCAATGATTTGGGATGCGATCGCTGTTGAGCGACCATCGGTTATGACGCCGCTATTGTTGAGCGTGCGCGAGGTTTAGTATGCCGCCATTGTGGAGCGAGCAATGAAACGGGAATATGGAATTATTGGTTAGATATATGTGATATCTATGGTCTCTTACATTATGTTTTTACCATATTGATCATGGAACTGGCATAATAGAACGGTATTAGTTAATCTATGTGACGATTAGCTGGTTTTGGAAATTTGATGAGTTTGGTTATTTTGAGAACAAGGACAATACAGGGGATCCCGGATGAGGGTGTTACCATCCAGGGAGTATCATTTAAATTATAGCATTTACATTCTGTATTTGAATTGCAATGTTATGCTTATTGGATTGGTGGTATTGGTATGCTCACCCCGTGTGGGGGCTGTCTCTGTTGGGGCAGGTAACACAGGTGCAGCAACAGTAGCTTTGGAGTTGAGCTCGGGCTGATGATAGAGGTACTTCCAGGATCGAGGTACCACAGCTGGTTGAATAAGTACATAGATCCAGTGTTGAGATCGAGCTGTGCTTGGGAGGTGCTTCCAGGATTGAAGTACCAGTAACGGTATCCGGTAGAGTGTTTATACATCAGATACACGCTCATTCATTGGGTGCTCTTATGTGAGTACATTTTACGTGTATATGGAATGTATAAATGGACTACGGCTTTTCTCTGTTCATTTATGGGTTACATGCAATTAAATGTGGAATTGCTAAATGCACTAAGAGCATGTTAGTGTATTATGAGGGTGCATGTCATATATGTAATCTTGGTTGGGGGTTTTGCATATTATATGGGATGAATGCAAGAAATTTTATGGATCACTAATGTGGTGTCGCACTCACACAGGGATTTTCCCCGTGATTTTATGATTATATGCACTAATGGTATGGATTAATACACTAATAACGGGTTAAGGGCAAGGGGGTCCTTACAACTTTGAGCACAATGAGTCATGATCTTGTGGATTGCATGTTGAATAGTGATAATTATTGTGAACTTGATGATTTGTCTTGAGCATCTTAGAGTTATCCTAGAACTTATTTGATGATGACACTTTGAGGCGAAATTTTATAGTTACAAACTTGACTTGGAAATGATTTAGGCGATCTTTGACACGTTTGAACCTTTCAAGCTTACCATGATTCATATCAATCCCTAGTGTCCCATTTGAGCTTTACTGAAAAAAGAATGGTATATGCATTGCATATAATTAGACCCCATTCGACATTCTTGGCAAACTCATTATACTTACCCTTATTCGAGCCTAAATGAAAAAGTTATCCTTACCCTAAGGGAGTATAATGAATATCATTCGATGCACTTGAATTGTTATATCTTGATGAGCTTATTGGAACAAAAAATTGATGAATGAGAAAAGAAAAAGATAGACAAAAAGCCTTGAGAAAAAGATTGACTAAATAAGACCCAAAGTGGCCAAGGCTATAAAAGAAAAAGAAGAGAAGCTCGATGTGTGCGAAAAATTTGAACTGTAAATGATTATACTTTCTTCTTTGCGCTTATCCTATCTTTTCTTTGAAGCCAACACCAAAGGCCTTACATTACAAGCTTAAAAAGTCCTCTTGATCCAAGTCTAGGGAGTAACTATCATTAGTGGAGAAGTTGTTTGAAAATAGGCTTATGAGGTGCTTGATGATAATCTCGACTTTGAGTTGATTAACATGATTTGATCTTGAATATGTGCATGAAACTTGAGATTGAATTTAGCACACACACGTTCCAATTTTGAGATGTGTTGCTTGACTTAGGAGAAAACATGTATTGTTCAACTTTTGTATATATGTATGAGATTTCTGAGGAAAAAAATAAGTCATGAAATAATTGTTTCAAGTATCAAGAATGAACTCTACCTTGTGATGTTAATGCTTAATCGAGGACGATTAAGTGTAAGTTTGGGGGAGTTGATAGGGTTGAATATTACGCGTTTTTAGGCTATGATATGTATATGTTTTCGTGTTGATTCTTTAATTATTTTACGTTTCATGGTATATATTTCTATATTTCAGGAATCAATGTTGAAATTCATAAAAGGTGAAGAAATCAAGCTAAAATGATGAAAAAATGAATAAAGTTGAAGAAAAGAGAAAAAAAACCAGAATCCAAGACACATGTTGCTCCTTTCTCCTCAAATTACTATATGTTCGAGCCAGGTTTTAGAAATGTGGTCCATATAAAAGTTGTAGAACTTTCTCTTATCTTCGCGTGGACAGCTGATTCATTAAATTTGGAGTTTGTATGAGAATGTTACGGCCAAAATACGAAACTCGCCAGAAGCTGAAAAAGGCGAAGAAACTTACTGTGAAGCTCGATCGATCGAGCAAGGATTTCCGATCGATCGAGAAAGGCTGAAAAAAGCCACGAATTTCTACTGTCCAGCTCGATCGATCGACCCCTCTGTCCCGATCGATCGCCCAGAGTTTTGAAAAATATGGAAACTTGATTTCTTGCCTTCCAAGTTGGATTCTATTCCATCCTCCTAGCCTCCAACCCTACATAGCTCGAAATATTAGCCTAAAAGAGGGATATATCAGATTTTTAAACCTAGGGTATAGCCTCCACAAACCCATTCACCATCCAAATCTCTTCTATACCTTCACCCAAAACCAATCACACGCCTCCACCTTCTTCTCCCCTCACCAATCCTCACGCAAACCATCTCTTCACCAATCACACCTCACGTCCAGCCCTTCACATCCCTTCATCACCATTCATCAACCTTTTACCCTAGGAATTGGAACAAGCCAACAAGGCGATAAAAAGAGACGATCGAGAAGGAAGCAAGAGAAGGATCGATGATCTACAACCGAAGTCGACATCGGGAGTTTATTCTTGTCTTTTAATATTAGTTTTGATTTTCTTTGATTTACTATGTTGAACTAATTTATTTATCGAGGCTAGGCAAACCTTTGTTATGAACCTTCGATTTGATGATTTAATGATTGAATTCTTATAGTTCTTTGCGTATGTTTTATGTTCTTCATGCTTTTAGAGGATTGATCACCTTTGAATGATGTTAGTATCATAATTGAGATCGAGAGATGATTTTATGATACGGAATTAATAACTCATACCATGGATTTCAGACCGAGATCGAGAGATGACGTCAAATACATGCGTGATAGCCATAGATATCTAGTAATTGAAAGCTAGGAGTTTCCATGGATCTTATGCAACATTGAATTGTTAGATAAGTGAACGAGAGTTACTTATTGCAATTCGGTGTTAGGTTTAATATAGCTCGAGAGAGTGTATTAGATAAATTTGGAGAACTCGTCACCTTAGAAATATTTGGATATTCAATCGAGAATTGTAGGGGATTGCATTGGTGAGCCGAAGTCTCGATAATCTTCTCTAGTGGATTTTTATCGTTTTCTTTTATTGATTTGGTTGGATTAGTAGTTTATATTAATTAAATAGTTGTTAATTATAAATTAATTATCGTAGGTTAAATATAGTTAAAAGACATCTTATTTGGTACTTGCTTGTTAGTCCATGTGGGTTCGACAATCCGTATCTTCCTATCTATACTAAAACTTGACACCGTGCACTTGCGGTCTAAATCGCTAGATTGTAATTAATTGTTTACTTCTATGCCGCTCCAGACACTTTCAAGAAAGAAAAGTTTACTTTTATGACGCTCCAGACATCTTCTGGGATTCTGTAATCAAGAGGTACCGAATGTCCTCGGTTGATGAGATAAGTTGCAGTGTTGATTGCATCAGCCCAAAATGATTGTGGTAATCCAGCATGCAATCTCATGCTCCTGCACGTTCATTTAGGGTTCTGTTCATCCTTTCAGCTATACCATTCTGTTGAGGTGTACCATGAATGATTTTCTCCATCTTGATCCCGTTCTATGCACAATATTTTTTGAACTCAACATCTTCATATTCTTCGCCATTGTCAGACCGTAAGCAGTTCACCTTCAAGTTGGTCTCATTTTCTACCATGGCTTTCCACCTTTTAAAGGTCTCATAAACATCAGATTTATTTTTCAGAAAATAAACTCATACTTTCCTGCTCGAATCGTCGATGAATGTGACATAGTATCTTGAGCCTCCAAGGTATGTCACAGGAGATGGTCCCCATACGTTAGTATGAACCAGCTCTAACTTTGCTGCTTTCGATTTTCTACCGCCTTTTGTAAAACTCACCTTCTTCTGTTTTCCAAAGATACAACTTTCACATAGCTTGTGTTCAACGGACTTTTAATCCGGTAGCTTCCCATTTGATAACATCATCTTCATTCACTTCTCGCTCATATGCCCAAGTCTATAGTGCCATAGACTTGAATTAGCTCCAGCATCCACAGCTGCTAATGTATGTCTACAACTCGAAGTCATATAAAGGGTTCCAGTATTCTTTCCTCGAGCAACAATCATGACTCCTTCGCACTTTCCAGGAACCATCACCAAAGGTCATGATGTGACTAGAAATAGACACATCTAGTATGCTTAATTGTCTACGATTGGTATATTTTGATGGATAAATTGATACATATGCTACCTAATCGTATATTTGTGTAAATATAGGAAAAGGTGAAGAAATCAAGCTAAAATGATGAAAGAAGGAATAAAGTTGAAGAAAAGAGGAAAAAAAAACCAGAATCCAAGACACATGTTGCTTCTTTCTCCTCAAATTACTATATGTTCAAGCCAAGTTTTGAAACTGTGGTCCATATAAAAGTTGTGTACCTTTTTGTTATCTTCGCGTGGACAGCTGATTCATCAAATTTGGAGTTTGTATGAGAAAGTTACGGCCAAAATACAAAACTTGCCAGAAAAATGGAAGACAGACGTAAATACGCAATTCTGAGGCGTAAATACGCCAATACTACGGCATGTGTAGGCGTAAATATGCCATTCTGAGGCGTAAATACGCCATCTATGAGGGAAGGCAGAAATTGAACACGTCATCAGGCGTATTTACGCCATTTTGAGGCGTAGCTACGCCAGCAGAGTTTTGGAAAGTGTGGAGACTTGATTTCTTTCCTTCCCATATGGATTCTACCATACTCCATCAGCCTCCAAGCCTATATACTCAAATTTATCAGCTATTAGAGAGAGAATTCAGACTTTAGAACATAGTTTAGACATTAGAATAATTTTACTCTCAATTTTTTAAGAACAACTCGAGGAACGAAGACGAAAGCGACACTCCGGAATCGTGCTTTGCTTTAGTAACTATTTCTTTTATCATTAGTTTGATGTTTTAGAGTAGATTTTATTGTTTTTTATTTGATTATGCAAGGCCAAACACCTTTGATTCTTGGTTGAAGGAAGACAATACCTTGGATTTAATGTTTTTCATGAGATTGATGTTCTTATATTGATTTTTATTGAGTATCATGTGCTTTTCTGAATTTAATGCCATGATTGTTGTGTTTTGATTATAAGATTGACCATCTAATAATTTTTTCATGCAATCTAATGATTGGCCTTTGAAGCAACTAAGATTGATAATTGTCTGCTGTTGGTGTTGTTAAATTCTTAGGAACAACACGTAACTAGATTAAACATAGACGCTTGGATTATGTTGTCTAGGTTCATCATCCTTACTAGAATTGAAGGCTATTGTTAATATTAATCTCAACTGCTGTTGTTTTGATCGATATAACGATACGGGTTAATTTAGAACGTTTGGGCTATCTTAACTAGGCATAAGGTAAGATAAGAGTTGAATCTCTAATGATGAATATTCAAGTAAAAATTACATCTTTTGTGATAATCGATGATTGAATGCATAAATCCAAGATAAAGTCGACTGCAAACCAAGAATCACTTTTCTCTTATAATTTTAATCACTTTAGTTAATTTTGCTAATTAGTTTAATTCATAGACTTTACTTAGTAGTAGTAATAAATTCAAAAATCAACTTTTTAATATTTGTTGGCACTATTAACATGAAAAAATACATCCTTCCAAGTGGGATCGATCCCTACTCACGCTATTACATATTTACTGCTGTTAACTTGAGAAGGGTTAATTTGGGTGTACGCGATAAGCGCTACCTGGTCACATTATGACCTTCATCGTCAAGTTGTCCCACACTTATAAGATTTTTTATGAGTCTTGGTACATGTGATGAGTGTGAAACGTACCGCAAGTGTACGGTGTCAAGTTTTAGTATAGGAATTTGAAAGTACGGATGTCAAACCCACAGGGATTGAAAATTAAGTTTTGCCAAGTACTGTAATTAGAATAGTCTCGACTTTATTTAGATAACCGATAGCATAATTATTATATTAATCTACTAAAATAAGATAAATTAGCAAGATGAAGAATTTAAGTGGAGAAAATCAATGAGAACGGATTCTAGAGGTTCGACTTCACTCAACTATCCACTATGTCGTGTTTTTCTAATTTATTAACCACGAATCCTACGTTATCTATTACCTCTCCCGAGTGTTAAATAGAAATAATCATTCAACAATCATCTTGATGTGCCCACCTAAGATAAATTATTAAACAATTTCAATAGCGCTAGATTCGTTCTATGGCTTCGTTGGAGTTATATGTCTCCCGACTATATAAACTTCCAACGATGTAAATTCCTACGGTCCTATTCAAAACCCCCTCTCCCGAGTGATAGATTCTAAATAAATATGACGAATCAACTAGTGATCAATTAATTGAAACGCATTCAAATCAGGAATCACAAATAAACCAAACGAAAAACCAAATAATATGCAATCAATAATCAACGACATAGTTTCAAATCAAGATCCGTCTAACTCTAGAATAATAAATTAGTTCATGAATACATTAAATAAACACATAGACATGTTCTTAATCATCATAAACATAAGGGAAGAGATAATCAAACGAATTGAAGATGGCCCTCCGTCTCCGGTAGTCGTCGTCGTCTTCTCCGTCGTCAAAATCTATGCCCTTCGGTGTAAGCACGCCGCCTCGAATGATCTCCTCCTCTCCTCTTTAGCTCTCGGCTACTGCTTTGTCACGTCAATTCTGCTGCGTAAATTAGTCTCTCGCGCGTCTCTCTTATTTCTCAATTTTATTTACGTAAAAACTTCCTTTCTTACGTGAATGGTTCCCCTCTCTTTTATATGGCTGAATCTCTTTTATACGTGACTTTCCCTTTAATATATCATCACCAAATCCCCAATCCAATCTCTCCTTTTATTTCCTTCCTTCTCGTGTATATATATTCTACTATATTATAATATAATATAATATAATATAACCTTGCCATTTGACATGTCCCGGTGCATGATTATTTCACCGTTGAGTCCCAATTTGAATTATTGTCACATTTATGTATTTCTCATCATCTTTTAGTAATAAAATGCTTAATTCATTGGATTCCTGCAAAACAACACAGAACAAGACCAAAAGTGTAATTCTGATCGAAAACTAACACTAAACCATGCAAAATAAGAGGAAATATAAGTGTATAAAATACACTTATCAAACCCCCTAAACTTAAACTTTTGCTAGTCCCGAGCAAAATAGAAATGGAAAAAGACTAAGAAATAAAAGAGAAAAAGAAAACACACTACTAACGCAAGTCATGAAATGTTATAATTGCAAATTGGCCTCGAAGATCAATTGTCTAAAAATTTTAAGTCAAGTATGCCTATCAGTCTACTCAAGAGTTCTCAAGTGTGTGTGTGCTACCACTTCCATTTAACCATTAAAGCAATCTTTACTCACACAAATCAATAGGACTTTGCAAGGTGTATTGGTTCATTTGCATTGTTCATAAAAAGGAGTATAACCTTGACAAACAGTGAACAATGCATCAAATCAAAGTAATGAGATGTGCGTGTGTGAATGTCAAAACCATATGCATTACAAATGTTTCTCGAGTGTCCATAAGCTTACTATTCGTAAACTTCTCCACTAGTATATTAGACGAATGTGGCTCGGTCAATAGGTCTTAATAGGCTTGTAATGTAAGGCCTCGGCTCATGGCTACAATAAAAAGATAGGAATTTCAAAACAAGTGAGTAAGTCATATTAACCATGATGCGCACTCTCATCTCAATTTCGATTCCTTCTATTGATGATTCATCATTTTTTTTTTCTTTTCAAATTTTGGATTCACCCTCCTTTCTCATCCGCCTCATCATTCACCTCATTATTTTCTCATTCTTTCCATCACTATTTTCTTCACCTCTGTAACATATTTCTATGCATCCATGCCCTTTTTTTCATTATTATCCCCTTTCTATTTTTTCAATGAGGAACATGGGGAATATTTTAAATTTTAAAGTGCAATACGGGTCTTACTCACTTGAGGGTAGAAAATAGTGTATAAGCTTTCAACAAGGTGGTCGATGTGGGATTTGAAATGATGTCGAATGGAGTTATTATGTGCCTAAGCACATGCCATTCGATTTTCAATAAGCTCAAAAGGGTAGCTAAGGATAAAAATGATGTATTTCGGTGGATTCAAAGGCTCAAACGAATCAAAAATTGCCTAAATCATTCCAAAGCCACATAGCATCCGTATTTCGCCTCAAAGGGTACTAAAGCAAGTTCTAGACTACTCTCAATTCACAAATAACTTATATGATTTGACCAATGTGCTCAAATGGTATCTCAAAAGCAAGTTGATATAAGAAAGAAATTTGAATGAGATTCTAAAACATAATGCAACAATTCAATCCTCATTCTTTTACGTTTAAGCTCAAAGGGGCTACTATGGCAAATTTATATCAATGAATAAAGGCCCAAAATATTATCAAAAATTGCCTATATCATATTTGTGTTCATTCAAATCAACTTTAATTGGTCAAATGATCATGGTCTCTAGTGCATGAATGTGAGAAACTCAAGAGCAAAGTGAACAAAAGTTTTAAAAATTTTCACAAATAAGCTCAATTCTTCATCATCGGCCTTCACAATTACTTCAATTCACGACTTATGACACAAAAAGAAAAAAAGAAAAAGACTAAAAAAAAAAAAAAACAAAACACAACACACATAGGAATCCAGGAAACAAAACATCTTCAATGTTTAAACACCCCCCAAACTTAAAATCGTGCATTGTCCTCAATGTACCATACAACGTATAAAATAAGGGACAACACACCTACCTGCGACGACGATCGTCAGTAATCGTCGCCCATCTCATGCTCATGGGTATGGTGAGAAGATGATGATAGGGACCTCCGCATAAGTATAGACCCAACCCTTAGATGAAGAATTTTCGATTTGGTTGGCTAAGCTAGACCACTTTGATGCAACCCCCCTAAACTTGCTTCCTTGCACCAATAGACTCCAAAAACCTGCAATTAATCGATAAAAATATGGACTTTAGAGGTGGGATAGCATAATTAAGAGAGATTGAGGAGAAAAAAATCGAAATTGAAAAATTGAGGGGAAGAGGCGTAAAAATACGCGAGGCGTAATTACGCCGCTGGAGAGGCGTAATTACGCCTCGCCTACGGCTTTGAGAACTTTTTTAAAAAATGGTAGGCGTAACTACGCCGACAACAGGCGTAGTTACGCCTACGCTACGGCCTTTTAAAATTTTCTGAAATTTGACAGGCGTAATTACGCCACAAAGGGGCGTAGTTACGCCTGTCCTACGGCATCTCAATTTTTTTTTTTTTTTAAATAAAAATAAAATAAGGATACAGGATTCGGGTTGCCTCCCGAAAAGCGCTTTGTTTAAAGTCGTCAGCCAGACTATGCGAAGCAACCATCAAATAGCGGCTTCCGCCCATAGTAAGTATCATATGACACTACATGTGGGTCTTGGTTGTGTATGCCCTCAAGCTTGGCAAGATACTGACAATTAACGCTCGTCGCTCCAACAACGTCTTTCGAAAATTGATAAGCATGGGAGAAAGATTCTAAGCTTGGCTTCATCTCGTGGAGGACGTAATATGGTGAAGTTGGCATCAATGGGAAGAACGGATCCACATATGGCATATAGGACATCACCATCGATGAGTGCTCCTCACTATTTCCAAAAATATGCTCATCTTCCAACGTCACGCTAGGCTCATCTTGACACGGGAATTCATCAGATAACTCTTCCACAGTAGGCTCAACCACTTGAAAATGCTCATATTCCCTTGAATCTTCCGCATGAGTAGGATCACTCTCCCAAACTTGGTTGGTTGGGTTCACTTCGGTGTTGCTAGGAAATGATCCTCTTTGTTGGTTGTTCATGGCATTAGCAAGCTGCCCAATTTGCACCTCAAGAGACTTCATTGTAGCACCCATGTTGTTCATGTGACCCTCAATCGTATCAAGCCTCGACTCATTCTTGTCAAGCCTCAATGTCGAACTTTGAACAAAAGTATTCACCAAATCTTCAAGTGAAGGTTTACCTTCATTCTTTTGTGGAGCATATCTAGGCTCATCTTGACACGAGAATTCATCAGATAACTCTTCCACAGTAGGCTCAACCACTTGGAAATGCTCATATTCCCTTGAATCTTCCGCATGAGTAGGATCACTCTCCCAAACTTGGTTGGTTGAATGATCATCATCATGTGACCACACCTTGTTTGTCACCCCTTGATTATATCTCATCTCAACCTCTTTGCATCTCGCTACAAATGTCTCTATCAGCTGCTCAAGGCTACTTCTGGTGGCATTTTCGATCTTTGGTTCAAATGATGGCCAGAATTTGCGCAAAATATCCTCCAACTTAGAGACTTTATCAGAACTATACTCATCCTCTGCTTGATGATCGAATGGTTGGTGTGTAAAATGAGGGTAATGATGCCCTGGTGGATATTGGTGACTCCAACCCAGCAGTGAAGGATCATAATGCCACTGATAGTCGAAATTCGCCATATGGTTAAACAGGTGCACCCTGTCATCATCTCTACAATATATGGGACTACCAGCTGCCAAAGCTCCATTAAATACCCATTCTTGTGTGTCTGCATCCAATCCACTGTAGAAAGATTGAAGAGGAGCGTAGTTTGAAAAGTCGTGGTTGAATCTGTCCCAAGCTGCATAGAATGGTTCATACGGTTGTTGGGCAGAGCTTGTGGAAACTTGCTGATGAAACATCTCCAAGTACCTCACAAGAAAAACATCAAAAAAGAATAAAATTAAAACAAAAAATAAAATTCTAAATTAAAATCAAGACTACTTGGTAACAGTATCAGTAAACAAAATTATATCAATCCCCGGCAACGGCGCCAAAAACTTGATGAGTGTGAAACGTACCGCAAGTGTACGGTGTCAAGTTTTAGTATAGGAATTTGAAAGTACGAATGTCGAACCCACAGGGATTGAAAATTAAGTTTTGCCAAGTACTGTAATTAGAATAGTCTCGACTTTATTTAGATAACCGATAGCATAATTATTATATTAATCTACTAAAATAAGATAAATTAGCAAGATGAAGAATTTAAGTGGAGAAAATCAATGAGAACGGATTCTAGAGGTTCGACTTCACTCAACTATCCACTATGTCGTGTTTTTCTAATTTATTAACCACGAATCCTATGTTATCTATTACCTCTCCCGAGTGTTAAATAGAAATAATCATTCAACAATCATCTTGATGTGCCCACCTAAGATAAATTATTAAACAATTTCAATAGCGCTAGATTCGTTCTATGGCTTCGTTGGAGTTATATGTCTCCCGACTATATAAACTTCCAATGATGTAAATTCCTACGGTCCTATTCAAAACCCCTCTCCCGAGTGATAGATTCTAAATAAATATGACGAATCAACTAGTGATCAATTAATTGAAACGCATTCAAATCAGGAATCACAAATAAACCAAACGAAAAACCAAATAATATGCAATCAATAATCAACGACATAGTTTCAAATCAAGATCCGTCTAACTCTAGAATAATAAATTAGTTCATGAATACATTAAATAAACACATAGACATGTTCTTAATCATCATAAACATAAGGGAAGAGATAATCAAACGAATTGAAGATGGCCCTCCGTCTCCGGTAGTCGCCGTCGTCTTCTCCGTCGTCAAAATCTATGCCCTTCGGTGTAAGCACGCCGCCTCGAATGATCTCCTCCTCTCCTCTTTAGCTCTCGGCTACTGCTTTGTCACGTCAATTCTGCTGCGTAAATTCATCTCTCGCGCGTCTCTCTTATTTCTCAATTTTATTTACGTAAAAACTTCCTTTCTTACGTGAATGGTTCCCCTCTCTTTTATATGTGCTGAATCTCTTTTATACGTGACTTTCCCTTTAATATATCATCACCAAATCCCCAATCCAATCTCTCCTTTTATTTCCTTCCTTCTCGTGTATATATATTCTACTATATTATAATATAATATAATATAATATAACCTTGCCATTTGACATGTCCCGGTGCATGATTATTTCACCGTTGAGTCCCAATTTGAATTATTGTCACATTTATGTATTTCTCATCATCTTTTAGTAATAAAATGCTTAATTCATTGGATTCCTGCAAAACAACACATAACACTAAACCATGCAAAATAAGAGGAAATATAAGTATATAAAATACACTTATCAACATGTCTTACTTTGTAGATTTTCCACAATGATCCATTTGACATCTTCAACAGACATCACCCATACCGACTATTTCCAAAGGTTTTCCATCTGCTAGAAAAACTTTTCCATAATCGCCAGCGATGTAATTATAGAATACATCACGATTACTAGTGGTGTGAAACGAAGCTCCTGAGTCCATAACCCATGAATCAACCAGACTTTCCATGGATAGTGATAAAGCATCATGTACCTCATCAGTCACAACATTAGTGTTAGTTCCGGATCTTATCGATGAGATTTTAAAGATGACAAAACATATCAGACCAGATCGAGTGAAATCAGACTGACCAGAACAATCGCCCAAAACAGATCAAGCTGATAAGATGACAAAGCATATCAGACCGGATCGAGGGTAATCAGACTGACCAGATCAATAGCTCAAAACAGAACTAGCTGATAAGGCATATTATATATCAGACCGGATCGATGGATTTCAGACTGACTAGATCGATGCTTCAGATCGATCTCAATCTTTATCAGATCAGAGCAGTCAATGATACATAAAGAATGGCTCCTCAGTCCGAATCATTAACGGCTATTTATTGTAGCATTTAATGTTGTAATTAATACTACAAAGGACCAAAGACTGAAGATTGCCATAAAAGGTAAGAAGACAAAGAAGAGCTTACCTGACAGTCGCCGAAAGTATGAACCAGAACGGCAAGTATCCTGAAGAAGAAGACTGAAGCCTACTCAGAGTTTAAGCAGAGTCAAAGTTGCACTTTAAGGGAAATAATGTCGTTGGTACATACAACTATAAAAGGATGCAACAAAAGGAATATAATGACTCTTGCTGATCAATTGAAAAACACACAAGAAAGCAAAAACAGCCCAAGCTTACAAGCTCAGAAGCTCTCGAGCTGAAATCATTCTTAAGCACGTTTACTTTGTAACATTTGATCATTTAGGATCACTGTGCGCATCCTGTGTTTTCTGTGTTGAAAAATAGAAGTGAGAAACTTATTGTAACTGTCAGACAAAGTGTGTCTGAGCAGATCGAGTGACTAGGAGTTTCAGATTGGTAGTGAGGTAAATCCAGTCTGAATCGGGTATGTACAACAGGATTGTATAAATCAAAGTCTTCTAGTATAAACCTTCCTTAATTGGAAGAAGGGGAGACGTAGAAGGATTACACCACCTTCGAACTTCCAGAAACATATCCTGTGTATCTTATTTCTGCACTTGTTCTTTCATACTAGCCATCGAGCCGTTCTTACATATACAAGAACAGACCGTTCCGCACTTATACTTTCAGTGGTCTGTTCTGTACAAGAATTGATTAAGAAACAGATTTCTTTCACTAATCCGAAAGAAATCACAAAGGATTAATTTTTAGAAGGAGTGTTCATTCACCCCCCTCTAAACACTCCGGACCGATCCTAACAAGTGGTATCAGAGCAGGTAATCTTAATCAGCAAAATCACTCGAGTTGATGGCATCATTTAACAAAATTCCTATGTTCTCAAAAGAAGACTATGATGACTGGAGAATCAGAATGCAAGCTCATCTGGCAGCTCAGGATGACGATATGTGGTTCGTCATCACTGATGGACCAATGAAGATTCTAAAAATAAATACAGCAGTCGCCATTACTGGTGGTGAACCACAAATGGTAGAAAAGGGCAGATCCCTCTGGACGAATGAGGAAAGAAAGAAAGCAAATCTCGATAATGTGGCCAAAGACATCTTGTTCAAGACATTGGACAAGAACATGTTCAGCAAAATCAAAATGTGCTCTACTGCCAAAGAAATTTGGGAGAAGATAGCACAGCTATGTGAAGGCAACGACCAGACCAAAGAAAACAAGCTGACTGTTGCTCTTCAAAGATTTGAGGGCATAAAAATGAAGAGTGGAGAAACTCTAAATGAGTTTGATGAAAGAGTCACTGGCATCATAAATGAACTGAATGGTCTGGGGAAGGAATATTCTAACAGAGAGATCGCTCTGAAAGTTATGAGAGCTCTGCCAAATGAATGGGATGTTAAGACCATTGCCATGAGGGAATCAAAAGATCTTAACAAGGTTGAACTTCATGATCTGTTTGCAGATCTTAAGGCCTATGAGTTTGAACTGATAAGCAGAGGTGAAGCAGAGCCATTCATCTCTCAACCAAACAAGGCCCTGGCAGCCATTCCAGACCAGATCGCTTCAACATCAGACCGATCCGCTGAACAGATAAGTAATGATGCTATGTCATTATTTATCAAGAAATTCGGTAAATTTATGTCTAAGAATAAGAGGAACTTCAAACCCTCTCATCATTATAAATCAAGAAAAGATGATGCTGTTAACGATCAGGCTTGCTACAATTGTGGTAAGACCGGACATTTTATTGCAGATTGCACCAGACCGAAGAAAGAAGAACGGAAAGAGAAGCATCGTGATGATAGGAAGAAGAAGCACTACAAAGACCGCAAGAATCATGGAAAATCCCAAAAAGTCCTAGTAGCTGAAGAAGGAAACAGCAAATGGGCTCAGACAGACTCAGACTCGGAAAGCTCTAAATATTCTTCCAGCGAAAGCGAAGAAGATATTCAATGTCTCATGGCAGACGAAGAGATGAGTCAGACAGACGAGGTATATGATCTTGACTCAAATGAATTTACACGAGAAGAGCTCATGTCCGCACTGCAAGACATGGCTAATGATTATAGGATCTTAGCTGAATCATTTGAGAAAAATAAAGCTAAAGCCAGTAATCAAATAGATGAGCACAATAAACCAAGCTGCTCTGAGCAGGGTGAGTGCAATAGTCTAAAGATCGAGCTGAATAAGCTGAAAATCTCCTATGATCAGCTCCATGAAGAAAACAAGAGAATTAGCACACAAAATGCTAAGTTTTCTCATATATTCAAAACATGGACAAAATCCAGAACATCTTTGAAAGAATTACAAGAGGTTCAAAGAAACGTCGGTGACTTCACCGGCATAGGCTTTGACACCAAAGATGAGTCTGAGCTGTTGCTGGTAAAGAACCAAGTCAAACAAATGACATTTGTTAAATCCAGCACGGTATATGAGACTGAAGCGCCTAAGATTCAAACAGGAGTCTCTTACGTGAATCAAAATCTGAGAAAAGGAATTGGTTATGTTGACCAAGCCAAAGAAAAAGGCACCAGCAAGATTTGCGTCTATCAGACCAAATCCAAAGGTGCAAGATCGAAGGCAAGGAAGACAATACAATTACTATAATTCAAAACCGATTCAACGAAGATATAGACTACCTTATGAGAATCAAAGGTTTTCACAGCGCACACATTATCACACACAACATCAAAACAGACCAGCACACAGCACACCTTACACACACAAGCCATTGAAGCTGATACAGGTGTGGGTTCCCAAAGGGCTAATCCGTTCTGGACCCAAATAGGATTGGGTACCAACAATAATTATATTTGATGACAGGTACCGAAGAAGCTCGCATCAGACTGGTATTTGGACAGTGGGTGTTCCCGTCACATGACTGGAAACATCGAGCTGCTGTCTGAAGTCACATAATGTACTGGACCCAAGATCATCTTCGGAGATAACTCAAAGGGTAAGACAGTGGGCAAGGGTAAGATTGTCCATGGTAACATTATTATCAATGATGCGCTGTTAGTTGAAAATCTGTGCTATAATCTGATCAGTATAAGTCAACTCTGTGATAATGGTTATGCTGTAGAATTTCACAAACACACTTGCACTGTTAAATCATCAGACGGTATAACCGTGCTCGTAGGAATCAGGAATGGAAATACATATAAGATTAACTGGAATCATGCTCAACCTGATAATCCTACTTGCTTCATCGCTAACAATGATAATAAACATTGGCTGTGGCATAAGCGTTTGAATCATATAAACTTTAAGACCATTTCCAGCCTTTGTAAATATGATTTAGTTATCGGTCTGCCCAAGATCGATTTTGCTAAGGATAAGATCTGCGAAGCTTGCCAAATGGGCAAACAGATCAGATCATCCTTCAAAACCAAGAATGCCAAATCCTCCTCCCGCTGTTTAGAATTATTGCATATGGACTTGTTTGGTCCTATACCAATAACAAGTTTAGGGGGAATGCGGTATACTCTTGTTGTTATTGATGATTACTCACGCTTTACATGGACTATATTTTTGAGCAGTAAAGATCAGACCGGTCCGAAGTTGATCAAGCTGCTGAAACGCACTCAGAACGAGAAATCATCCAGCATAGACAGGATTCGTAGTGACAAAGGCACTGAGTTTTCAAATCAGAATCTTGAATCCTTTCTAGAAGATCATGGAATCAAGCATGAGTTTTCAGCCGCTCGAACTCCTCAACAGAATGGAGTTGCAGAACGAAGAAACAGAACGCTCAAGGAAGCAGCAAGAACAATGCTTGCTGATTATGGAATTTCGCAAAAGTTCTGGGCAGAAGCTGTAAACACTGCTTGCTACACTCAAAATCGGTCCATGATCAACAAGAAGCTGAACCTTACCCCATATGAAATATGGACTGGTAACAGACCATCTATTTCTCACGTTCATATTTTTGGCTGCAAATGTTTCGTTCATAACAATGGTAAGAATCATCTTACAGCATTTGAAGCTAAGTCAGATAATGGAATATTTTTAGGATATTCATCAACTAGCAAAGCCTATCGAATTTTTAATAATCGAACCTTAACTGTAGAAGAATATGTTCATGTAGTTTTTGATGAATCTTTATGTGTTGAGGGCAACAAAGAATCAATTCAAAATCAGATGGAAAATATCCATCTCGAAGCTAACAGTGATGATGAGATTGTAGCTAACAGGTCAAGAGACAATCCACCAGAACCAGAAGTACCAGACAGACCGGATCTAGGCATTGAAACTTCTTCAGATCGAGCTGATCCGGATGTTCTTCACTCAAATGTTAAAGCAGATGCTGATCATGCTGCTACTACTCATCCGACCGGACCAGACAATCCAGAGTCAAGCTATCGATGGACTAAGAAGCATCCACCCAATCTAGTGATTGGTAGTCCCTCTGCACCGATCAGAACCAGAGGACAGATGATGGATGAATTCACACATGCTGCTTTCATCTCTACTCTGGAACCTAAGAAGATCGATGAAGCTCTAACTGATTTCAACTGGATTAAGGCCATGCAAGAAGAGCTAAATCAATTCGAACAAAATCAAGTTTGGAGTCTAACCCCCTGACCAAGCGATCTGCCTGTCATTGGAACCAGATGGGTTTTCAGAAATAAGCTGGACGCAGATGGAACTATGGTTAGAAACAAAGCCAGACTGGTGGCACAAGGATTCAGACAAGAAGAAGGAATCGACTTCGATGAATCATTTGCACCAGTCGCCAGACTTGAAGCCATCCGAATCTTTCTTGCATATGTTGCCTTTAAAGACTTCAAAGTATATCAGATGGACGTTAAGAGCGCTTTTCTTAATGGAAAGCTTCAGGAAGAAGTCTACATTGAGCAACCACCTGGATTTCAGGACCATTTGCATCCCAATCATGTGTATCTACTGAATAAAGCAGTGTATGGTCTGAAACAAGCTCCAAGAGCCTGGTATGACACTCTATCTCAATTTCTGCTGAACCGTGATTTTCAGATCGGCTCAGTAGATAAAACTCTCTTTAAATTTATTAAGGGGGAACATACCCTATTAGTTCAGATTTACGTTGATGACATAATCTTTGGGTCAACTAACCCCAAATTGTGCGAGAAATTTTCTAAGTTAATGCAGGGACAATTTGAGATGAGCATGATGGGAGAACTTTCATTCTTTTTGGGTCTCCCAGTAAAACAGCTCAACAATGGTATTTTCATCAATCAGACCAAGTATACCAAAGAGCTCCTCAAGAGATTTGGAATGGAAACATGCTCAACTGCGTCAACTCCTATGAGTCCAACAATCAAGTTAGACAAAGATGAAAGGGGAACGACAGTTGAAGTAACCATGTATAGAGGACTAATCGGATCGCTATTGTATCTTACAGCGAGCCGGCCTGATATTATGTTCTCAGTCTGTATGTGCGCCAGATTTCAGTCAGAACCAAAGCAATCACATTTTATTGCTGCCAAGCGTATTCTGAAATACTTAAAAGGATCTCAGAACGTTGGTCTTTGGTACTCCAAAGATTCGAACTTCAGCTTGATCGGATATTCCGACGTAGACTACGCTGGGTGTAAGATTGGTCGTAAAAGCACCAGTGGAACATGTCAATTTCTAGGTGAAAGATTGATCTCTTGGTTCAGTAAAAAGCAGACATAGATTGCCACATCTACAGCCGAAGCAGAGTATCTCGCCGCTGGAAGCTGTTGCGCTCAAATGCTCTGGATTCAACACCAGCTCAAAGACTATGGCATCCAAGCTGTTGACTCTCCGATATTTTGCGACAACACAAGTGCAATCGCTATAACGTATAATCCAGTTTTGCACTCTCGAACAAAGCACATTGATATACGCCATCATTTTATTCGAGATCATGTTGGCAAAAACGAAATTCGGATCGAGCATATCTCAACAGAGCAGCAAGCAGCAGACATCTTCACCAAACCGCTCCCAGAGGCTAAGTTTAATTATTTTCGTCAAATTCTTGGTTTAATTGACTTATCTTAATAGTTTAGATGTTCTCTTACTTTCGCACGTAAAGATTTTTGTTGCCACAGATTGATAATACAATGTTCAGAAAGACACAGACCGGTCCAAACTTTCAGACCGATCTATGTCAATCTGATGACATCCCATGATCTGTTTGGTCAATACATCTTTTGTACAAAAACAGCCCGGACTGATCGCATTTTAAACCGCCTTAACTATCTGTTATCCTGACCGTTTATTTTTGAATTTCTTTTCATCAGTCATCGAGTTAAAGACACATGTCTTCTCTCTCCTATTTAGCGGGCTGAACATTTCATTTTATTTCACTTTTTACAATTTACCGCTATCTATTTTCTTATTCTCTCACTCTCCTAAATCTTCGCACTCGTTTATCTTCACTCCAATGGCTATCATTACTCACAACTCTCTCTCCGTTGAGTTCAATGATATTTACAGGGCAGAAGATGCAGAGATGGTGTCCATCTTCCAAGCTTGGAATCTTCTGGTGTGAGAAACTTTCTGGAGTGCGGCACAGTTGTTTATGAATCAGAAATTCGCGAACTATTCGCCAATGCCGTCTCCCAGAAGACATCCATATCTACTACTTGTCAAGGGCAAATCATTTGAGATCTCGCCGATGACGCTGGCCAAAACCTTTGGCCTCCCCAATTCCGGACTGACGGAATTTGGACAGATTCCTCAAGCGTCACTCTCAGATCTTCAAGAGAAGATATCTATTTTTGGCCACCGCCTGCAACCATCGTTTAAGAAGAAGGAAATGCTCTTTCATTTCCAGGTGCTGTGCGAAATCGTTGGCAAACCTCTGTTGGGCAAAGCTGGAAGTTTTGACGCTGTAACCGCAGAGAAGTTCAGGGCTATGACGGCTATAATATCCGGACAGAAGATGAACTGGCCCGTGATTCTGTTTGGAGTTCTGATGGAAACGGTGATTGCATCCAAGCAGGCCGTATGCTTTGCTGTTCCTCTCAGCAAGCTACTGGAGTCCTTAGACATCGAGCTGGGAAAGCAGTCCGCTCTCAGTCCCTTCAAGATTCTAAACTCCAAAGGGCTCGCACTGCTGAAGTCCAAGAGTGCTCCGCCTACTCCTGCCACTCTGGCTGCAGTCAAGATTGAGAAGGGCGAAGAACAAGCTGTTGTGTGCAAACCTCGCGTCAAGCGCAAACTGACCATCCAGACTGATTCGGAAGAAACTCAGTCCGCTCCATAGCCACCAACCAAGCCACTTCCAAAGAAGCCCAGAACCCAGATTACCAAACCAATCAAAACTCTACCCCTACCCATTTTGCCACCAACTAAAGTCACCCCTGCACCCCAATCTTCAAATAAATTTCAACCACTTCAACCCCTGCACCTCAACCTTCAACCCAAACTTCAACCCCTGCACCCCAAGTCACTATCCGAGTCCCCTCTACCATTCCCGTGGTGAAAGGGATTGTTATCACTGAGTTGGGCGACTATACCCAATCAGGGATCAAGTCCCCTTCCTCCACCGGCAAGGGAAAAGCCATTCTCTCCGAACCAATCTCCTCTAAACCCAAATCGGCAGCGCAGACAGCCATCGACATTGCTATGGAGGATGTTGATGAGAAGGTGAAGGCACTCATTGTGGTTTTTGATGAGTACGTCGAGTACCGGACTGTCAACCACATTGAGATGTTCTTTGGAAAGCTGAACAGACTGAAGAAGATGGAAGAGGAAGTTCTCAAAGGAACAGAGACCAATGATGTTCGGATTGCCGTGCAGCGCAAAGACCTATTTACAGCAAATCAAAGATTCAGTCTGGCCACTCTGCTCCTAGCTACTAAGAAAGAGAACTTTGATCCGATTGCTCCAACTGCCAGAGATGATGGGGCCGTATTGCTCAATTAGAGATGGATGTTCATGCTCTTCACTTAGCTGTCCGTTTTCAACGACAGGAAGCTCAGTGTATCCACTCTCCCACAACCAGCCCGGATCATCCCTCTGCAAGCAAGACTCTGGCAGAACCTTTCGTTGAGGTTATTCATTCTGATGCAGCAGAACAGACAGCCGAGCCAGCAGCGGATCAGACTGCAGAGCAAATACCAGACCAGACAGCGGAGCAGCCATTGCCTAATGCTCCGTCTGCGACAGATGATGAACCCTTGAATGTCTTGTTGGACTCTCCAACAACATCTATTCCTTTGGGGTCATCAGTCTCTCTCGTTTAAAATCAGTTCAACAGCAGAACTGGCAACAGTTGGCGCTCCAGAATTCGTCGATCCGGATCTGGTGGTGTCCACCGTTGTTACACAGCTCTCCAGATTGAGGAGCCCTCCAGACCAAGCACTCCTCCATCCACTTAGATGAAGATATGGCTTTCATTCAAACTTTTTCTTCGGATCTGGTCACCTTGATCCGGTCCAAAAAGTCACCAGTTGCTGTATCTTCACTTGTCCCGTTTGTTGAAGACGATAAACAGGCCTTGTCCTCATCAGATCGCTCTCCCAGCCGATTATCTGATGCACCTCCATCTCTGGCACGGACCCTTCAGCACTTATCTGACAACTGCCTGTCTCTCTCTCAGCGTGTTCTAGAGGTTCATCAAGGCCAGCGGGTTACATCTCTGGACTTTGATTCATTTAAAGAGAAGATGACAGCCAGCATCGGCAGCCTTCAGCGAGGCATAATATGATCTGTTTTCTCTGACAAGCACTTATAAGAACAGCCTGAGAAAAGAGCAGATCGAGCTGGCCACTGAAGTCAGAGCATCCGTTGCCAATTCCCTCCGCGCTTCAAGACGTTCGTCTTGACGCTATCAGCGCGCACTCGCACAAGTTGTTGATTTTCTTCAAGAGATTGCTGCTGACAAAAAGGGGGAAAAATGAAGAACTTCAAGCCGCCTCCACTATCAAGAAGATAAGCAGTCTCGTTGATTAAAATTTTAGAACTGAACTGTATGCGAGATTTTTTTTCATCAATAAAATCCTTCTTTATTAAGTCTTGTTCATTTATTTTGAACTTTAATAAAGGCTTAATCGATCCAACTTAATAATGTTCATATTATATTGAACAAAAAAGAAAGTAATCGAATCCGAAAGTTTCGCTTCAGAGTTCTTATCAGACTGGTTAAAAAGACTTAGAAGCTAGGTTTTGTCATCATCACAAGTAAGGGGGAATTTGTTAGTTCCGGATCTTATCGATGAGATTTTAAAGATGACAAAAACATATCAGACCGGATCGAGTGAAATCAGACTGACCAGAACAATCGCCCAAACAGATCAAGCTGATATGATGACAAAGCATATCAGACCGGATCGAGGGTAATCAGACTGACCAGATCAATAGCTCAAAACAGAACTAGCTGATAAGGCATATTATATATCAGACCGGATCGATGGATTTCAGACTGACTAGATCGATGCTTCAGATCGATCTCATCTTATCAGATCAGAGCAGTCAAGGATACATAAAGAATGGCTCCTCAGTCCAAATCATTAACGGCTATTTATTGTAGCATTTAATGTTGTAATTAATGCTACAAAGGACCAAAGACTGAAGATTGGCCATAAAAGGTAAGAAGACAAAGAAGAGCTTACCTGACAGTCGCCGAAAGTATGAACCAGAACGGCAAGTATCCTGAAGAAGAAGACTGAAGCCTACTCAGGTTTAAGCAGAGTCAAAGTTGTACTTTAAGGGAAATAATGTCGTTGGTACATACAACTATAAAAGGATGCACAAAAGGAATATAATGACTCTTGCTGATCAATTGAAAAACACACAAGAAAGCAAAAACAGCCCAAGCTTACAAGCTCAGAAGCTCTCGAGCTGAAATGATTCTTAAGCACGTTTACTTGGTAACATTTGATCATTTAGGATCACTGTGCGCATCCTGTGTTTTCTGTGTTGAAAAAACTTATTGTAACTGTCAGACAAAGTGTGTCTGAGCAGATCGAGTGACTAGGGAGTTTCAGATTGGTAGTGAGGTAAATCCATCTGAATCGGGTTGTACAACATGATTGTATAAATCAAAGTCTTCTAGTATAAACCTTCCTTAATTGGAGAAGGGGAGACGTAGAAGATTACAACCACC